>PVIH01000576.1:272329-324202 GCA_004025045.1 Sigmodon hispidus | reverse complement strand
CCAGCCTCTCTTCTTTCATGGTAGTCCCCTTGCATATTTGCTTGCCACAAGGCTCTTCATTTTAGAGTTTAAATTTCCAGACATCAGACCCTGGCTGTTCTTATTCTGTTGGGATTTAAGGGCTATGCCTGATACATAGCAGATACTGGGACAATGGCTGGTGCAAGCTAGATAATAGCTAGGGCCTGGACCCCTCTGCTGGGATCTTGTCTTGAGGGATGAGTGCAGAATCTCCATCCTCTGCCCACCCCAGCTCTGCTGTGCTCACTCCCATTCTCTTACAGAGGGCAAGAGGCCCCTTCCCCTTGAGAAATAAATACTTAATATGGCATATGAAGTCTCAGCAAGACCAAGGGACTTGGCTTAAGTCTCTCACAGATACAGTAGTGCCATGGAGGCTAGAGAAATGTCTCCCCATCTTGGAGGCCTGAGGCTGCCATCCATTTGATAACACAGAGGTTCTGTTTGTCCCGGCAGCTCTCTGGAGTCTTCTCACCAACTTCCCATAGTCTAGGGTCCTGGCACCCAACACCCCTGCACTGTGGAGATAGTCCCTTGGGCTCTGAGGGTAACAAGCAGTGGGAAGGTGGACCACCTGGCCCAGATCCTGCCTGGGCTGTGAGTTCCTGGAAACGACGCTAAGAGAGCCTGGTGCAGGTTGTGCCAGGACCAAGGGGTTAACAGAGCAGGGCTCCCATGCTGCTCTAAGCAGCTGCTATCCTGGGTCACTATAGCATCTCCTGACTGCCAGTGGAAACCTCTGGAATGGACTTCCTGCATCCACAGCACCCTGAGTCAGTGCTGCAGAGCCCATAGATGGAACCAGCTAGGCCACACAGAGGGCAGATCTTCCCAGCTGCCGACCCTATCCCCCACCCCGCTCTCAAGGTCACTCTGCGGTCTCACCACATTTCCCATCATAATGCTCAATTTAATTTGCATTTACTCTCTGGGCAACGTCAGACCAGTTCAAGGCCTTTCACTTTCTGTGGTTAGAGGGTAGGAGGGCTCACGCAGATCCCTGATCCCTGGGGGCTTCGGCACCTGCTCTGGAAGGTTCCACTTGGACTGAAAGCCATACCCCAAACTGGGACATGCTGGAGAAAACCACCGAGCCAACTGGGAAGTTTTTACCTTTCCTCCCCAGTCAAGGACAACACATGATTATTCACATTTAGAATCTTCTATTGTGTAGAATTCAGCATAGGACTTTATCCAACTACCATCCATCTCATTGAATACCCAGAATACTGTAAAACAGACACCGTGAGTCCTACAATCTCTGTGGGGGAAACTGAGGCTCAGGCCAGAGCAGAAGATCATCTTAAGCCACAGAACAGAAACATGGAAGTCATCCTCCTGTTCCTGTATTGTAGAGCCCACCAGGGCTCTTTCTTTGTTAAATATTTATTTTTATTTTATATGAATTGGTGTTTTGCCTGCATGTATAACTGTGTAAGGGTGTCAGATCTTGGAATTACAGACAGTTGTTAGCTGCTATGTGGATGCTGGGAATCGAACTCAGGTCCTCCGGAAGAGCAGCCAGTGCTCTTAACCGCTGAGCCATCTCTCCAGCCCTCCCACACGCTGGACTCTACAGCTGTAAGTGCCTGTGTAGAAGGGATAGTGAATCACCAACATGATAGAGCCTGTGCTAGACTGTCCCCCTTCCAGAGCAGAGAGGTGGGATTTGTGTGCAGGGTAGCTACTTAGAGGTGAGCCTGTGGGAAAGGGAGGGGCATGGAGAGATGCCGGGAAGAAGGAGGCAGTGTAAGAGGCCTTAGGAAATATGTGCCGCGGGACTTGCAGGGGGACATTTGCTGCACTCGTGCTTCCATGAAGCCTCCATTCCCACAGCGATTCTTTGCTGCGCTGTGGAAGTGCCTGTCATGGGCCATGGCAGAGCTACAGCCACTGTCACACTGAGGCAGGAGGCAAGAGCTAGGCACAGCATGGGTTACAACATGGCTCAAAGCCCGAGCAGAGCCGTATCACTATGGCCGCAGTGAGCAGGTAGAGCTGAGCACCTGGGCTGACGTCCTTTTAGCCCCTTGTCGCTGTCTTGTTTCCCGGCTTCCTCAGGGTCTCTCTTCTCTCCGGAGGTTTTCAGCCTTGGCTTCTGCTGGGGTTGTGGGCTTTTCTGAGACTCTAGCCCAAATTCCCTAGTCCAATTTCCAAAAAAGGACAGGTGGTCCCTTCACCTCTCTGGAGCTTGTGGGTCAGATACCCTTGGAAGGTTCAAGATGCCTGTTTTAACCTCCAGCAAACTTGATCTTAGCAATTAGATGAAGCTGTCTGATCTTTCCCGTGGTCCTAGAGAGACAGAGGCCTTTGCCTGGGTGGCCATGCCTGGGGAGGAGGACAGAGCTCACCAGATCTTAGCAAGTCTAGCTTCTCCACTGGGAGAGAGGCCTGGGTGAGGGGACTTGTCTGTGCCTCAGGCATGAAGATCCCTATGTAACTAGGAGCTGGAAAAACACCCGTGTTGTTAGACCAGATGAGTTTCATCCTGGTGACGGAATTCAGACCCCAGGAGCAGAGCAAAGCAGTGAAAGCCCAGGCTTTGATTCAGTGGATCTCCCCCTCCCTCTCCTCCCCCTCTCCCCTCCCTCTCCCCTCCCTCTGCCCCCCCCATCTCTCTCTCTCCCTCTGTCCTCATTATTGCTTCCAGACCAAGATACAGAAGGAAATGAATGTGGAAGGCACACAGCCAGAGCCAGGGATCCCTGACATCATTTGTCCAGCTACCTACTTCACAGGGGCAGGGCCAGAGAGGTTACCCGGGGAATTAGCAGTGAACTCACTCACCTTCATCAATAGAAAGCAAGCAGGGAAGCTAGAATGAGACCTGGCAGCTCTGGGAATGAGGTGGGTGGGAACAAACAAAATCTGGGAGGGGCAGCAGCGGATATGAGGGTGAAAGGTCAAGGGTGGGGTTGCTGCCATGGACAGCATGCTTTAATCACTCAGTTGAGCAATGGTGGAGAAATTGGTTTCCGTGTTAGCCATGCAATCAAAGTCTGTGATTCTGGAGGACAAAGGGTTCCTTCCACACTCAATTAGAAGTACCCATTGCGATGGTGAGTGACACCATCTGCTCAGTCTTTAAGAGAACATCCAACCTGCTGTGAGTCCGGGCTCAGGCCAGGGGCTCCCTGTGAAGTCTACTCCCCTGACTCTTTGAAAGGAGGCATGCAGTGTGTGTGTGTGTGTGTGTGTGTGTGTGTGTGTGTGTGTGTGTGTGTGTTGGGGGGCAGATGGTAAATGTGCACTGTCACAAAGGCCTGTTTAGCCACTTCTGGGATAAGTGTGAGAGATCGTGAGGCAGAGAGGACAATGGGAAAGGGATGCACGTGGCTGCCAGTGAACAAGGTTTACTGGAGGAACAGGCAGGTAGATGTCTAGGTGATAGAGCAGCCAATGGGAGGCCCTGGAGGCCTCAACATAGAGGCTCACGGGCGGAAAAAAGTAGCAGCTTGTCTATGCGAGCTAGATGTGTGGGATTCAAGGAGGCATTAAGACCAAGTCTGGGGTTTCAAGCAACAGAGAGGTCTTGAAACCATGGAAAAGGATTTGAACTTTGTCTTAGGGCTCCGGTAGCTCTAATGGCCTCAGTTGTTGATGGTGTTGGTGGTACACACACACACACACACACACACACACACACACACACACACACACACACGTTAGTCAGGGCTCTCTATAGAGACAGGACAAATAAGATATATACACATATACATAGGGAGATATATGGAAAGGAATCGGCTCACATGATTGAAATCTGTAGAGTGGGCCACCAGCCTGGAGACCAGATGTAACAATCCAAGTTCAAAAGCCTCTCACTGTATAGTTCTCTCTTGCCCAAGGACGTCAGTGTTTTGTTCTGTTGAGGCCATCAGTTGATTGGACATGGCCCACCTACATTGCAGAGGACAATGTGCACTATTCAAAGTCTGCAAATTTCCAAGTCACTCTCACCCAGTCTAACCTTACAGATGCATCTGGGGTAATATTTGACCACACATCTGGGTACCAAAGCCTGGTCAAGTTGACATACTAATCATCATAGTGTCATCAGTGGGGTGTACCCCATGATCAGAACTGCATTTCCTGGGACCCCTGGCTATGGTGGGGAAGGTGGGTTGGTACAGGGGCATGTGGAAACCTAGAGAACAGAGTGCCCCAGGAAGAGCTGGAGTGTGTCTGGAGTGAGGATGGAGGGATGGGGGTGGGCATTGTATTCTGACTGCCTCTTACTGAAGGGCTTGCTGAAGTAGGAGCTGAGTGAGGACTCTAGGGCACCAGGGGCCCTGAATTTTGTGTTAAGTATCTGGGTGGGGGCAGGGAGGGGTCCAGGTTCCCAGTGACATAGAAAAGCTACTGGTATTGGCAGCTGAGCACATTACCCCCTCGATGCGTGGGCACAGTCCCATTTCCACAGTGATAGATGGTCCCCACTGTGCTTCCTGTCTTCTGAGTGGTTAAATGAATCATCACCTCCTGGTTTCTCTCCAGGATTCAGAACCACACCCATCCTGGCAGATTCCACCAAGCACCTCCTTTTACCAACACTGCCCCCAGTGACTTCTTTCTTCTCCCAAATCCCACAAACAGTGTTCATTATCCAATTCAACAAATGGCTTCTTCATTCCATGATTGTTCTTTAATTTTTAAAGGCTCACATTGGAGTGCTCTTAATGGGCAATTGATTTCACATATTTTATTTAGAAGGTACAGCTTGCCAGAAGTTGTCAGACTCAGCCAGGCTGCAGAAATAAGAAAGCCTGACTGCTCTCAGGCAGCAGAGGTATCATAGGCCCTTTTGTGTCCTCCCTCAAGCTCTTGGTTGGGGCCCCAGGTCTGTAACCTCTTCAGCTTTTTATCTTCTTTCACAGTTGCCTTGGTCTGTCTGGTCCTCACGAGGGCCCCAGAGGGTAGGAAGAGAGAAAGGAGGACCCTTGGCCACAGACTTCAGGACGTAGACAAGTGAGCGGCTGCAATCACTTTCTCCTACATTTCTTTGGCCAGAATACAGTCATGTGGCCTTATTGAGTTGCAAAGGAGGCTGGGAAATAGATTTCATGGCATATTCGTGAAGAGAAAGAAATGAATATTGGTACATACCAGAAGCCTGTGCCTTGGTGAGATGGTGGTTACTTTGGCAATAAGAATGTGGGGTTTCAGCAAGGAGAAATAAATAGTCCCGGATCACAGGGCTAAAAAAAAAAAAGTCGGTTGGAATGTAAGTTTAGATGGCCTCATGTAGTAAAGTGTTCACATTAAAATGTGAACTGAAAATGGGAGGAACAGGGTTCAGTTCATTCCCAGTTGTATTGCTCATGAACATAAGCGCGCATGCATGCACAAATACACATACACTTAAAAATCAAACTGGAGGGGGCTGGAGAGATGGCTCAGTGGATAAGAGCACCAACTGCTCTTCTGGAGGACCGGGGTTCAATTCCCAGCACCCACATGGCAGCTCACAACTGTCTGTAGTTCCAGTTCCAGGCAAAACACCAAGACAAATAAATAAATAAAAAAGTTAAAAAAAATCAAACTGGAGGAAAAACATCAAATATATTGGATGGTCACTTGGACTACATATGACTAATATTTTCTTTCTAGTGTGTGTGTGTATGCATGTGTGGGTGCAAGCATGTGTGTGTGTGTGTGTGTGTGTGTGTGTGTGTGTGTGTGTGTGTGTGAGAGAGAGAGAGAGAGAGAGAGAGAGAGAGAGAGAGATTCCAGTAAAGCATCTTTCTTATTTTTTTGGTTCCAAGCCTAGCTTTTAACTGTTGAACCATCTCTCTAGCCCCACACTATCACTATCATTTTTAGCCACTGTCTAGCTTGTTTTTTGTTGTTGTTGTTGGTTCTTGTTGTTGTTGTTTTTTGAGGCAGGGTCTCTCACTGGCCTGTAACTCACCAGACAGACTAGGCTGTTGGCCAATAAGACCCAGGTATCTGCCAATCTCTGTCTCTCCAGAGGTTGGATTACAAATGTGAGCCACCATGTTGGCTTTATTTAAATGTGGTTTCTTGAGACCAAACTCATGTGTTCATGTTTTGAAGGCAACATTGTCAACCAGGTATGTTCCAAGCCCTCGTGTTTTCAATATGTTGTATAGTGAGATAATTGCTTGGAGTTATTTTATAAAATTGGTTATTTTTTTTTCTTACGTTGAACTGTTTCTATAAAACCATACCAGGAGGACTCAGATGGGGGCCGAAGAGACAGCTCAGTAATTAGGAGCACTGACTGCTCTTGCAGAGGATCCGAGTTCAGTTTCCAGCACCCACACTGCAGCTCACAACCATCTGTAACACCAGTCAGGGGATCTCATATCTTTTCTGGCCTCTTTGTGTCCCTGTGTGCACACATATATACACCTATACACCCACCCACTCCCTCCCAGACACACACCCCCCACACCCACAAAACACATGAAGAGGCCTCAAATGTTGTCCCCCAGAGCAAGTGAAGGTATCATCCCTCTGCTCATACTGATTCCTTCTTTTTATAATTCCACTTCTCTTTGTGTTCACTTTGTTCTTGCATACATAGTTTATTCTTTCATTTATTTACTCCGTGGGCTGTGACCCAACAGCCTGTCAATCAGGTGCCACAATGGCCCTGGATATCCCAGAGGGAAAGAGATGCTGGGCTCTGATGAATCTACAAACCCAGAAACAAAGTCACCATGGATGGAGTAAGTGTCCAGCAGGTTAGGATCATAAAGGGCCTTAGTGGTGTGCATGGGGTTTTGGAAGGGGGTTCCTGATGTCACTAGGGCACTCCATAGTACCTTCTGGGAGGTTGGGCATTGCTGGGGCAGGTGGAGGGGAGGGCTCTGAAAGACACAGAGAAAGGTGGAGTAGTCCAAGGCACATCAGGAGCTCAGGATCCAAGATCTGAATCGAAGCCAAACCCAGGTTTAATCCAGGGCTCCTTTTAGAACTTCATTTTTATTTTTTGGCTGCTTCGCAGCTGGAAAGTGTCTAAAGCATCTGATTCCCAGCAGTCAGAAGGCCCACCTGCACAGCTGCACCTCTGTCCTGGGGGCTTCCCCAGCTGTGGCTTCTGGGAAGAGCCTCTCAGAGAAGTAAGTGGTTCAGTGTGATGATGTGAGGAGCAAAGCATGTGATGAGTGTAAACCAGCCATGGTGGCCAGTCATAGTCACTTCTTAAAGCTCACTTAAGATGCCTCATGGACAGAGCATCCCCTCCCTGACTCTCTATGAGTGGGTGTGGGACATGCACAAACACCCACATACATATGGTTGAGTATTGTGCACTCACATACCTGAATGCATGAAGTGAACAGGCCTTAGTGTCCATGTATATTCCACTTTCCCGGGCACATGGAAGCCCAGAAATCTCCCCAGCCCGACTCCCACTTTGCCCTCTGTTGAGTTAGAGTTATCTTGGGGGCAATTTCAAGGGCTGGGATCATGTGGGTGGTAAACCCTGTTATGAATAAAATTAATGGAGTTACATTTTGGTGTTACAAGTTACAAAAATAAAACCCTAACAGTGTATATATTTGGCTGTATTGGGAACATAACTTCAGGAACTCCAAGATAAGCCAGGCTGTTTCCTCTCTCCTACCCCCGCCTTTCTATCAGACTCTCAGCCCAACTCTAGTGCTGTGTGTGTGTGTCATGCGTGTATGCATACATGTGCATATAGTCTTACCTGTGCAGGTGCATGTGAAGGCTAGATGTCTAGAAGGCTAGAAGATTGTGTTCTTGAGATAGGTTATCTCACTGGACTCAGAGCATGCAATTTTGGCCAGTGAGCACACAGGATGCTCTTGCCTTCACTCCACAGTTCTGGGGTTACAGACACAAATCACTCACTCTTTGCTGTTATGTGGCTTCTGGTGATTCAAAGCCTTGCTGCTATGCATTCTGTCTGCCATTGTGGAACTTAACCCCCTAGAATCATAAGCCCAAATAAATTCTGTCCTCTGTAAGCCGTCTTGGTCCTGATGTTTTATCACAGTGAGAAAAGTAGCTAAGACAAACATAAACACATGAAAAGACAAAGGAAAAGAAAATTGGGTTTCTTACATTTCTTTCAGTGAGTGTGTCACATCTGGGAAGACATTTATGGGCAAGTCCGCTGGAAGCAGCTACATTCCTCGGCTTCATGTAGGCAGCAACATCCTGCCCCCCAGGCCCAGGAAGCCTGTGGTCCTTCTGATGTGTGCCTGTGGTGCCAGCAGGGGAGTGAGACACATGTGGCAGGAAGTGGTAAGCAAGTCCTGGCCTGGGCTGAAGACAATGAACTTCTGGTGCCTTCAATTGTGAAATTCTTGACAAATGGCACTGAGCAGACCTTGGCTGTCTAGTGTGCCGAGACCAGATGCCAATCAGTTCCTCCAAGGGAACAGCTGAGCTCTACAGAGAGGGTTGGGATGAGGAAGGGACGTCCACTGGAAGTTTAAGAGCACAAGACTGGTAGATTGGGTGAAATCTCTCCAAATCCATGGTGGGCAGGCACCTCATAATCCCCAGGTCTGTCTATATGACTCAATTAGTGTCTTCTGAAGACTTGGGGACAGTGTTCTGAGAAAGTGACTTTCCCCATCATACCAGCACATAACCCTAACCCATGACTAAGCCCAGTAATACTTTGGGTACCAGTTCTCTGTCTCTAGCAGACCCCCCGCCCCAACCACCTGCAGAGGCTCTGGACAGTCATCTTGTGATTTGTGGTCTCTTATGAGTTCTGAACATGCCACCTTCTATGGTCCATAAATTTGGATAATGTCAACTTGACACAGTGTAGAATTGTCTGAGGAGGACTTCTCAGTGAGGGATGGTCTGCATCAGAATGGCCTGTGGGCATGACTGTGGAGGATTATCTTGGTTGTGTGGGTTAAGGTGAGAAGGCCCTGGCCACCATATACCCTCAAACTGTGAATCAAAAGGAACCCTTCTTTCTTCAATTATTTTTCTCAGGTATTTTGTTACAGCTGTGAGTAACTAATACGTCACCAGTATCATTGCTAACCTCCATATCATTTGGGACCGCTCCTAGGACCGTGTCACAGGGATCAAAATCCAAGGTCACAGTGCCTGTAACCAGGAAGCAGAGGGAGATGGGCACTGGTGCTCAGCTCACCTTCTCCTTTTTATTCAGTCCAGGGACACGACTCATGGACTAGTTCTGTCCACATTCAGGATGGATCTTTTCTCCTCAGTTAGATCTTTCTAGAAATACCCTCAATTCCTTTCTATAAAGTGGCACCAAATTTGCATATGACCTATGAACGTCCTCCCACATACTCTGGAGTTTACATATAATAATATTCAATACAATGTATACATAAGTATAGGTATGGAGAGTTGTTACACTTTTTTGAGGGGATACTATGGGAGAAATAAAAATATGCAAATGTTCAGTGTAGATGCAATTTTGCTCTGAATATCCCAATACATTTCACAGAGTTGGAGTCCACAGGTGCAGCGTGCTGGCTGTGTATTCCTCCTGGTATGTGAATGTCCATCTACCACAGAAGCATGGCCTATAACTGGATTTGTGTCAGTGATTTACTGAGGAGAGGGAGACAGCCCAGCGCATATGGACAATGTTTGAGCTGGAAACCAGCCTCTGTCTCACCATGCAGGAGACGATGGAGCACTGAAGACACAGACAGCTTTGGCCACTTTCAGGCGCCTTTAGTGGAGGTCTGAAGAGTACAGAGAACACAGGCCTCTGTCTGTCTCGGGAGGCAGCAGTGGGATTCTCTGCCTCTCTTCTCAGCCACCTGATAACAGTCTTAGTTTGGGGCAAAGCACTCCCTGTGTTAAAGCTTCGCCATGGCTTCCAGCTCACAACCTGCCCCAATTTCCCCCTCCAGCTGCCTGCCCACTACCCACCGTCCCCTGGGTAGGTATCTGAGCATAGGTATCTAGAGGGCAGTGAGCAATACTGTCTGCACTTCCCCGCTGATCTTGCTAGGTTGTGCTTCTTCTCTCTCTCTGCACCTGTACCACTTCCTCTCTCTCTTCCTCATAAAGAATGCCCTTATCTCATATTTTATATGCATGGCAGCAAGAACAGGAGGCAGCTGGTTGAACAGAATCTACAGTCAGGAAGTCGAGAGAGATGCATGCTGGTGCCCTGTCCACATTCAGGCCAGTGCTGAGGTGCTAGAACCAGACAGTAAATTGGAAGGCTCCAGAATGAAGCTGAGTTGAGAACCTTAGGTTATTGGCAAGTCAGTGCATCCTCCCCATCTCCCAACCTTAGGAGATGGGGTCCAGTGCCAGGCAAGAGTGACAACATCGAGTCAGCCACAGGCCTCGCTCATGGGTGGGTGCACTGTGGCCAGAGACAGAGGCACTATGGCTAAACTTACTTGTCCACTTGACTTGTGATGCTGTGTCTTAGTTAGGGTTTTTAATTGCTGTGAAGAGACACCATGACTCATGACCATAATAACTCTTAAAAAAAATCATTTACTATGTGTTTAGTGTCTTTCCTACATGTATGTCTATACACCAGAAGAGGGCATCAGAGCTCATTATAGATGGTTGTGAGCCACCATGTCATTGCTGGGAATTGAACTCAGGACCTCTGGAAGAGCAGCCAGTGCTCCTAACCTCTGAACCATCTCTCTAGCCCCATAACCACTTTTATAAGAAAAACATTTAATTGGGGTGTCTCACTTAGAGTTTCAGTGGTTTAGTCCATTATCATCATGAGGTGGCACATGGTGATGTGCAGGCAGATGTGGTGCTGGAGCTGTGAGTCCTGCATCTTGCAGGCAACAGGAAGTCAACTGAGACACTGGTGGTATCCTGAGCACAGGAAAGCTCAAGGCCCACCCCACAGTGACACACTTTCTCCAACAAGGCCACACCCAATCCAACAAGGCCACACCTCCTCTTAGAGCTTCTCCCTATGAGACTACAGGGGCCAATTATTTTCAGACTACCACACCCTGCAAACAGACCTGTAGGTATTTCTATGAAGGAGTTTTCAGAAAGGTCTAACAGATAAAGTCTAGGGTCTCAAGAAAATTATCATATAGTCCAAAGTAGTTTGGCAAGGCAAAGACTTTGTTATGTAAAAGTATGCATAGCCGTGCCAAATAAAATAGGCAAGAGCACCCAGTGTGAGTCCCACTGGGCTTTTATTCCTAATGAGAAGGAGGCTGGTGCCTGACTGAATGCACTTGCCTAAAATGCTGTGGATCCAGAGCCTGACTACAATGTATACCAAGTAATCTGAACCTTGAAATAAGCTATTTCATGCTCACCTCTGTGTGGGACCTAACATCCTGATAAACACACACACACACACACACACACACACACACACACACTATAGTAACAAAACCCTGTACTCTACCAATCACAGGCCTCAGGTTGTTATCTGCTAGTGCTGGAGGCATGTAGCTGAGGTGACCCCCTCTCCTGTAACCTTCCTCTCTGACCTTCCACTTGCTCTTTACACCTTGCTCTGCCTTTTCTTTGTTCTGTTACTATAAAAATGTTAAGAAATTTCTTCCACTTTGGAGCATGGAATTTGAGGTAACCCATGTTCCCCAGCTGTGGTCACTCATATTTGGCTCCAGATTTCTCTTATTTCCTTTGAGGTGAGAGTCATGTTTTCCTGCTTCCAGGCATGCCTTGCACCTTAGATTTCTGACACTGAGATCCATTCTAAGAGACACAGTGTTAGAAATTATCATAGCCTTCAGGAGGAGGCTGAGGCATTAGCTACAGGGATGGGGTGGGGGACACTACACTGGGAGGGGAGATGGAAATGAGTCTGCTACCCATGGCCCAGAATGCCAGTAGAAGACTGAGGCTCTGGGGAAATGTCTTTCCCTTCTCAGCCTCTACTTCTCAATCTGTGAAATGGAACTTAACACCTAGCACACCAATAGCAGAAGCAGCAAGTCCATTGTCATAAAGTACCCAGCACACACTCTGGGGTTCCTGTGACTGATTGGTGGGTTTGACTGTGGAATGACTGGAAGGAAAAATCTTACCTTGTAGGTAGAGGAAACAGTGGGCACTGGCCTTTGAACACAATGCTGCTATGGCCCAGTCCAAAAGCCTTTTAGCTTTCATGAACTGTGTCTGTCTCAGTGACTGGCGGTGGGGATGGTGGGGGGAGGATGCTAGAAGTGCTCTTGAGGGTGGGCTGAAGGGGGGGTGCTGCCCCTCATCTTCTTAGCACTCTTTAAGTGTGCTAACTGGTGAATGACGTAAGCTCAGAGCCAGAGATGACTAAATATGGGGGGTCAGATGTTTGAGGCTCATCTTTGACATTAGATTCCTTACAGCAACATAAACTCCAAAGGGTACACAAACAGAGTTGACCCCGGAATGTGTTTACAGTGGTTATTAAGGAGGGAGGTGGCTTCTTGGCCACTGCATTGGGTGACTAAGCTTTTATTTACTCCCCTCCCACTGCACATGGATGGTTTGCTGGAAACTGGAAACCTAGGGGAAGGCTGAAAGGCACTTTGATGCAGCACAGCACAGAAACGTGATCCTAGGGGGCCCTGAAGCCGTATGGACTCCACCCATTAGCTCCATATCTTCAGACAGAGGCCTCTTCACCTGCTAAAGAACCCCTTCCGTGGAGTGTGGATACATCAGGAACAGGCTGCTGGGCTCTCCTGTTTCCTCTGGCTCAGGAGCAGAGAGTCCAGAAATGTATATTCTGTTCTCTCTTGTCTAGTATTGGGTTTTATTGTGGCTCCTGTGAGATTCTAGATTCTGAGATGAACACACTCGACTCTGTCTTGGAGCTTCCAGTCTAGTTGGGGAAGCAGAGAAGGGCTGAGTATGCATGGTACAGTAGGGCTGGTAACTCAGAGACCAAGCAAATGTGGCTCCCAGGAGGCCTCTCTGATCTGGTGACATGGGAAAGAGCCCTTCATAGTATCTGCCTGAAGGCAAAAGTTTCTTGGCTGTGGTGGTCTGGGCAAGAAGATCTAGAGGCTCCTCACCTCTCTTTTTCATCCTGGGAAAATCCAAAGCTCTTCCCCAGATGGAGGATGGGTGGAGCTAGCTCTCCCAGACAAGAACCCAAACTACTGTATTTCATGGAATTCCATTTATGGTTTATCTTGTCCACATCCACCCAGCACGGAGCTGGACCATTCATGTGTTTCCAATAAAAATTTCATGCACATTGAGTGTGCATAAGAGCGAGAAGCTTTGGGTCGGGGGTAGAATGTCCATCACAGCAATGCTACATATGACCTTGAATGTCTCCCGAAGGACCCTCCACCTACTCTGCACTGGGCAGCTCTTGGCCTGGAGTCCCAGATCTTCACAGTCCTGTGTGGCTATGCCTGGCTTGCCCCTTCCCAAAGCAGGCTGCCACTTCTCTGTCCACAATCACCTGTCCTTCAAGACCCAGCAGGTCAAAAGAAAAATGCCTCATAGGATGAACACTTGTCATTAGTAGAGGGGCGTGCTGTGAAACAGGCTTCCCTACGCAGAAGCCCCTGTGTTTCCAAACAGCTCTAGCCCTTCCCCTTAGGACGATATGTACCCTCCTTTCCTACACAGAGACCGTGCTAGTCCCGTGTCCTCACTCCTTGCCAGCATAGAAGGGAAGTGACAAGCCAGCATTTCTTTGTGCCACTTACTTCCTGTGGCTCTCAAGGGGCCATTTGTTCCATGGCTGTCTTTTCTCCTGGGCTTTTGTTGCCCTTGGCGGACAACCCAGCATGCATATGTCTGTAGGGCTTTCTCCTCCAGCCTCCGGAAGCTATGTTTTCTTCTGGAGGCTTTAGTTTTTCAGGTTCTAAAGTCTTTGATTTGTTTTGAATAAAATACATGTAAAAAATTAAACATCACTTGCCTTTAATCTCATCTTTCAGGGAGGCAGAGGCAGGCGGGTCTCTAGAGTGAGCTTCAGGATGGGTAGGACTGGTACACAGAGAAACCTTGTCCTGAAAAACAAAACAAAATAAAAAAGAAAGAAAATTAAACATCAAAAAGGTGGCTGAGCACTGGGATCAAATGCAACATGTCTGTGTGGCTTGTAATGCTTGGCCACAGCAAGGCATCCCAAACTGTAGAGGGAATACCCTTGCATGTCCAGGTACACAGCACACTGGAAACTGTGTAGGGAATCACTACTAACTATAACATCATAATGTGGAAACAGCCCGGATTTCTAATAATAAGGATCAAGTAAACTATGACCAATCCACTTAGTGAAGGGTGATGCAAGTGTTTTAAAAAGGCATTTACAAAGATCAACTTATGAATATAATGCTTACATCCAGCTTCAAGTGGCAGAGGTTGGCAGTCTTATACCATCATGACAGCTCTGACAAAGGAACACAAAATGGAATAAAATGTGTTAAAACATTTAAAATAGACTCCATCATTCCTGTGAGGGATTCCAAAACCATTGTGGTCTCCTTCTATCGGCTCCTCCAAACAGTGGTCCAGCAAGGGGCTGTCTCAATCATGGCCAGCCTTTGTGAGCAGGGCCTCAGCCATGGTCCAGTAGAGGTGATGTTGCAGATCAGGTCTCATTGAGTTGCAAAAAGACCTCAGATGACTCAGGGGCACCATCACTGCATCCCTCAATGTGTATACATCAGCTTTGGCCCTCTTGGCTACTGAGAAGCCTGTCTTAGAGGTACTGGAAGATATAATCCCTGCTCTGGCCACCTCTTCCTATGTTTCTATCTTAGTAGACCCCTTCTGGAATCCATGGCCTCCCAAAGGGAGGTGTGTCCCATAGCCATGCCTATCTGCTTCCCCCCATGATGACTATGAACTAACTCTCTGAGACTGAAAGCAAGCCACCAATTAAATCTTTCCTCTATAAGAGCTGCCATGGTCATAGTGTCTTCTCACAGCAATAGAATAGTAACTAAGGTGCCTACTATAGGGATATCTATATACCCATGTTTATTGCTGCCTTATTCACTATAGCAAAGAATTAGAACCAACTTAGTCATCCATTGATGGATAGTCATTGAAAATGTATGTATGTAAAATGGAAAACTATTCAGCTTTAAAGGAAAATTACAAAAAAAAAAAAAAAAAGGAATTAGAAAACCACAGCCACTGAACAGCTTGGGATCTGAAACACCTTGGACCGGCACCTTGGAGCCCATTCCCTTCAGAGGAACACCTGACCCAGTATTGATGTTGGGATGAGGAAAGCAGATCTGCCTGGAGTAGATGCTGAACTAAGCCACCTTGGCACCTTGGGACCTCCTGCCCTTGCTGAGGAGGAGATAAAGTGATGTGAAGAGTGAGTGACTGGGAGGGGTAGGAGGGGGAAGGGAATTTGAACAAGGGGATACATGGATAAAAAATGAGACTTTATTCATAATGAAAAAGGAAAAAATGGACTTAGAATATATAATATTAACCAAGGTCATATAATCTCAGAAAGAAAAAAAAACCTGTATTCTTTCTCATATGTGGACTCTAACCAATAATGTATGATATATTTAAGCATATGTATATGCAGGTTCAATATAACATAAAGGAAGGAGAACAAAAAAAGCTAAATATAAGGAAATAAAGAACTGAATATAGGTGATGGATAAGAGTTATGAACCAGGTTATAAAGCTAATTGTGTTTTGCTCTAACTCTGGCATGGATTTTTTGGTTTTGGCGTAGACCAGCACATAAAAACATCTTCAATAATGAAAATGTAAAACTCCATGTGAAACCCCACAGTTTAAAGGCCTTTCTAACCCTAGAAGTCACTGAGATGGACAGACTTTGGGTTTGGTTAATGTTACTATGTGATGTTTATTTTATTTGCAAGTTTTTTTTTTAGATTAACAGTTTCTAAACTTGAAGAATTAAATAAAAATTAGCTAATTGAAAGTAAAGCCGCAAAACCTTTTAAAAAACATTTTGATGTGTGTGCTTGTGGGTGGTGTGTGTGTGTGTGTGTGTGTGTGTGTGTGTTTGTGTGTGTGTGTTTGTGTGTGTGTGTGCACATGGAGGTCAGGGGAGGATATTGGATGTCCTTATTTTCCTGAGACAGGGTCGCTCACTAAACCTGGAGCTGGGCAGGCAAGTTCCAGCGACCTCCTGTCTCGCCCACAGCGCTGAGATTGCAGGTGCACACAGCCATGCCATAGCCAGCCTTTTATACAGGTGCCAGGGATTTGAACTCAGGTCTTCATGCTTGTACAGCAAGCACATTTTCCTTCTGAGCCATCTCCTCTGCCCCCTTTTTGTTTATAAATTACTTAAGAAGTCTGAAAATGTCCCATGTGGGTTTCAGTTTACAGCTTCCTTTGAAGATCAGGACCCCAGACCTACTGTCCCAAGCATAGCAGCTGACGAGAATCTTTAGATAAATTAAGAGCCCTAGCCTTGACCCAAGTTCCCACTCTCTCTTGCCTCCCACACAGGATGCTTGAGGTGCTCACCACTCTCCATGACCCCTCAATGGAGGCTTTTCCTCCTTGGTAATTGTGAGCCATTTCCCCTACCAATAATTTTGCCAAGAGGGAAAATGAAGAACATACTGGTTCTCAGTGGAAGTCCTGAACAGTCCTCACGCCCTGTGTGAAAACAAAGTGCATAAAGGAAGCCAGCAGAAGGCCAGCTCCAGGCCCTCCCTGGGCACTACCTTTCTTGTATCACTCTTTTCTGGGCCACTGTTCATATCTAATGGAGCCCCAGTTTGTGCACTAAGCCACACCTTCCTGAAGCCCTCCAGTCTCTAATCTGTAGTGAGACTTAACACCTCCCTGACCTAAGCCAGCACAGGTTTAGGGTTCACCTATGACCTTCAAAGCTGTAGCTTTAAGGCATCGCAAAAAACAGCTTAAAGTGCTAGTCTCTGAAAACAACACACTCTCTGCTTCCTCACCTCCTGGAAAGAAGAACCATTCCATCCATCCGGATAAGTAGATGGTTCCAGCAGATTGTTCCAACATCCCTTTCAATATATATCATAAGTTGCTTTAGATAAATATTGACCTAATAATACATCTCCTTGTGATAATTAATCAGGCCACACATCTTGGCTGTGCCTCAGGTTTGCAAAGATCTGCTCATACCTGGAATTAAACACCATGCTCATCTCCAGGGACATGGGATATATCTTCCCAGACTACCAGGCAGCCTTTGCCCCTTTCTTTCAGGATCCTGAATTAATATCCAAATGTAATTCATCCTTTGGACTGGATGGTTGAATACTATTTTCCATAATGCCTTGTATGAAAATGCAATGTTTGGGCTGTCTAGATGGCTTAGCTTTACCACCAAGCCTCCTGATCCGGGTTCTGTTGATGAGACCATATAGTGGTGGGAGACAACCAATTCCTCCAAGCTGTTCTCTGACCTGCTCATGTACACCATGTTATGAGCATAGACATTTTAATGCAATGTTTAAGCCTCACTATCAGTCTGAGAGACTGGATAATCAGAGCTATACTAAAGTGCTTTATAGGATGCTGATATTCAAATGAGCAGAGCTAGAGTGATTTCCCCCCCACTTTTTCCTGACTTCTTATGGAGTCTGCGCTTATGTACAGAGGCACTGGGACTAGTGTTGCCTTGGGAATGGGGTCTCCGTGTGCTGTGGGTAGCTGGCTTTCTTGATTTCAAGATTCTAGGCCCCTCACACTTGGTTGACTGGGGTGAGTGGGTTTTCTGGCTAGCAAGCCTGTCACACAACTCTCAACTCTCTGAACCCCTGTCCTGGGCTGTTGCCAGCAGCTATCCAGTAAGCAGAAATCCCTAAAGTAATTAGCTTTGCCAAGGGTTTGTAGCTGTCTTCCAGATGGTAATGTAGTTAGGCTTTTACTACCATTGTCCCCAGGCAGGAGATGGGTCTCTGAGGATGTCTGTAAATGCACATTAGGCTCTCAGCCAGGCCCGCTTTCTCATCTGCAGGGGTTACCCCTCTATAAGACACTCTTTTATACTCAGCAGAGGGGGAAATAATAGATGGGAGCCTGAGTCTGAACTCTGCAAATCTACTTCTGGGAGAAGCTATCGCAAGGTCCTCTGGGATGCTGGACACAAAAGATGGTTCTTGAGCCTGAAGGATATAACCAACACCTCACACACACACACACACACACACACACACACACACACACACACATATTTGGGAGGCAGAGACACAATTCAAGCCAATGGATATGGATAGGCAACCACACACCTACTCCTTCCCCAACCACACTAATGAGCAAGTTGCTTATCAGAGATGATGGAGGGTGTCTGTCTTGTATGCACTCATGGTGTGGAAAGAAAAACAACCCACATTTTAATTCCAGTCTTCTACTGTCCAAGGAACTGGTCCCTTCATATCCAACTTGCACCCCTGCTACACTCTCAAGGAGGGATCAGTGATGCCCTCCCTGAGGGCCTCTTGTCAAGGAAGAGGGATGCTCATACCAACCTCACTTTCCTAAGCACAAGAAGCCATGCTGAGGGATCAGGAGTTACAGTGGATTCCGGGGATTTATCAGGCTTGATGGCCAAGTGATTTTACCTGAGCCATCTCTCTGGTCCATGTTCTATCTTATAAAATAAGTGTTTGGGGTTTTTTCAATTGGCATATGAAATATTGTTGCATTCTGGCATTTTTATATATGCTCTATTCTTGTTAATTCTCTCCTCCTCCTTCTCTCTGGTTTCCACCCTGCTGGCTTCCTTCTTGTCCACCTTTTCCCACAGTAGGTCCCCCTCTCTGTATTCTATTAGCTGCTTTCTTTTTCTTTCCAGTTAAGATCTCTTTTCCTTCTCATGGCCCCTTTCTACTCTATGTTAATCTTTGCTTCATCTTGTGTGCTGCTTTCCTGTCCTGGCTAGGGAAGTCAGACCTACCCCAAGTCAGGACATTTCCAGTCTTCTCGGACAGTTTTGACTTCAGCCTCTGTGTTGAAATCTACCACCCGCCACAGGTTAGCTCTCCTCAGAGATTGGAGGAAGGACACTGGGAAGGACCGGAGAATGTTGTCATCAGGGCGATTTCTGCTGACTGTCCCCACCATTGTGACAAGCCACACCTGGTGTTCCTGAGAATTCCATTGGTGTTGACATTTGGACTGCGGCTCATTTGGGACAGCTAATTCCCAGAGTCACCTGTCATTCTCACTCAGCCAATACACACTCCCAAGGTGTCAGTCTGTGGTTTCTGGCCATTTCTTTGGGCAGAGACAAGGAAACTAGGTGACCCAAGCAGGCTGCCACATCCTGGCCGGTTTCCTTTATTTCTAAAGAGGAATTGGGGGCTGTGTTCCTGCCAGCAGAACCCATTGGAGGAGCTTCTGTGAAGGCCAGCGGCCACACTGAGTGGCAGTTAATCACAGCCTGTTTATGCTTACGCTCGCTAAGTTTCTTGAGTTCCAGCTTCCAGTTCCTGCCATGTAAGATGCCTTTCCCCTCCTCCTCATCTTTTGGTTGGTTCCCATCATCTGAAACCTTATTTTGATACCTACCCCTCCATAAAGGCTTCCTGGATTTCCTATGGGAGTTTCCTCACATCCAACTTTAATGGAAAGTGTCCAAAGTCATTGCACTGGAAGCCGACTCAGCTGTATAACTGGGGTCTTGTCTGTTTTTTAAGAGAGGGTTTCTCTGTGTAACAGCTCTCTGACTGTCTTGGAATTCTCTCTGTAGCCCAGGCTGGCCTTGAACTCAGAGATTCACCTGCCTCTGACTCCTGAACGCTGGAATTAAAGGTGTGTGCCATCATGGCCTGGTGCATACCCTGGATCTTAATGGCAGCTTTATGTATGCTTCTCCAAGACTGCATACTTACCTGCCTAGTGGGGCTCAGTTGGGGGACTTCATCACTGGCTGCTCTGGGATGTTAAAGAGAAATGCCTGGGAAGAGCTATGGCACCAGCCTGGACCAGTAGTCACACCGGAGACTGCTGCCAGTGTTCAGGACATCGTGATGATTTGGTTAATTTGGTTTTGGTTAATTTGATTTTGAAATATAGTGACTTTTTTTTTTTAAAATCTGTGTCCCCTTTTATATTACAAAAGGAAACTACTGTGTCTAAACTCTATATCCCAGACTTCTCCTACATAGTTTATCCTAGTTGGGTTTCTGTCACTGTGACAAATTCCTGACACAGCAGCCTAAGGAAGAAAAGGTTGATTTTGGCTCACAATTGGAGAGAACGTGACCCATCATGGTGGGGACATTTTGGTGGCGGGATTATGAAGCAGTTGGTTACATGGCATCTGCAGACAGGAACAGAGGGTGACAATATTGGCTCTCAGCTTGCTCTTTCTCTCTTTTATTTTCTCTCTCTTTCTCTCTCTCTCTCATTTCAATCTAGGTCATTTGTCCATGGCACAGTGCCACCAAATTCAAGTGTGTCTTCCTACCTCAAATAACCCAGTCTACCTAATCACTTATAGATATGGCCAGAGATTTGCTTCCAAGGTGATTCTGGATCCTATCAATTTGACAATAAATATAAATGTGACAGGCAATAAAGGTTGGGTAGCTCCATTTCTTCTGGGCCCAAGGTAAAGCAGAACATCAAGGCAGGATCTACCTCCAAGTATCCCATCAACTGCATCTTCATTAATGGATTGTTGATTCAGCCAGAATTCTCAATCACCTCCTAATAGCACAAGCTGACCACCCCAGCCCTCAGCACCCAGTCTTCTTTGGGCTCACTCCTATTCAGACTACAACACACTTGCACATAGAAGTACTCTATGTCTTTTACAGAGACTGGTGTAGTATTAGTTTCCAGCTTAGCCCCAAGGTTCAAATGCTGCTTAGCCCAAATAATCACAGTCTTATATTAATTACATGCTGTCTGGCCTATGGCTCAGGAATATTACTTGCTAAATCTTAACTCTTAAACTAATCTATGATTAGCCAAGTTACTTAGTACCTTTTCTCAGAGCAGAATTTTATCTTCTTTCCTCTGTGTCTGCCTGTCATCTCTGCCTGGCATCTCAGCATCTCAGCATCTCCCTAACTCCACCCTTTTCTCCTTTTATCTATGATTGGACATTCCACTTGCCTATAAGCTAGCTTGTCATAGGCCAAAACAGTTCTTTTATTATCCAATGATAATTCTTAGCATATAGAAAGACATCCCACATCAGACTGGAGAGACGGCTCAGTGATTAGGAGCACCGGCTGTTTTTCTGGAGGTCCGGAGTTCAATTCCCAGCACCCTCATGGTGACTCACAACCATCTATAAATCTGTAATGAGATCTGGTGCCCTCTTCTAGCACACAGAAACATGCATACATAATAAATAATCTTTTTAAAAATGTCTTTTACAGCCCAAATGAAATGAATCACACTCTAAAGCTCTCATGAAAACACATTCTTTTTTCAACTCTGTGAAGGCCTCCTGACTATCAGAATCTATGATTTCAGGTTTATCAGCTGTGACTGCTTGAGCAGTACATGTTAAGGAGATGCAAGACCATCTTAGTCCTCATTTGCATCTCTATATTTTTTCCATATAAATCATTTTGTGTCCATTCTATTCACACAGAGATGGAGATGGAGCCAGCAATCAGGTATCTGTCTCTTAGGTCATGAAGATATTTCTTTACTATCAAAATTTATGTCAAATAACTTTTGTGAGTGTGAATGTGTATGTGTGTGGTATATGTGCGTGTGTGCTGATGTGCATGTGTGAGTCAGTTGTACTGTTTACAAACCTAGACATAGGGTAGGGGGAATCTCAGTTGAGGAGATTTCTCGTCAGACTGACTTGTGGGCATGTCTGTGGGGATTGTCTTAATTGCTAACTGATATAGGAGACTGTGAGCAGACACTCCTGGGCTATGTAAAAAAGACAGCTGTGCATGGCAGAGGAAGTGAACCTGGAAGAGGTGTTCTTTTTTGGGTTTTGCCTCAAGTTCCTGCCCCAGGCTCCTACCCTGACTTTCCTTGATGATGGTATGTGACCTGGAAGATGAAATAAATCTGTTTTCTCTTCCAGTTGCTTTTGGTTATGGTGTTTACCACTGCAACAGACGCTAACCAGGACATACAACAAGCACTCTTACCCACTGAATCGTATCCTCAGTCCCTCAAATATAACCTAATGTATAAATGTTTCAAAACTAATACTTGGGGGTGGCTCAGGGGTTAAGAGAGATTGCTACTCTTGTAGAGATCCATGTTCAATTCCCACCACCCACACGGGGCAGCTCACAATTGCCAGTAATTCAAACTCCAGGAGACCTGACATGATCTGGTATCTGAGGATAGCCCCTCCCCCTACAGAGACATGGCACACACACACACACACACACACACACACACACACACACACACACACAAATAAATAAAAATAAAAATTAAAAACCCTGATATTTGCATGCTTACCTATCAAAAATGTTCAGTGTTTTCTGTATTGTAATTTTTACTTTCATTTATGTATGCCTTAGTGTTTTTAAAAGTATTTTAATTTTATCCATTCACTGTACATGGAAATGTGTTACACATGGATGTTTTTATACATGTATGTGTTGTACATGGAGCATATCCCACCCCACACCCTCTCCCCCACCCCTGCATCATTGTTCTTGTTATGATTATGCCTTTGTGGAATTCCTGGTGTGAAACATCACAGGATGCAGGGTGGGGGCAGCTGTGAATTCTTACTCCTGTTTTGGAAGCTGACTCTACACTGCTTTTAGCCACCCCCTTCCCCTGAAACTTCTGAACACTAAATAGTGGGGCAGCGAATGGGCTGAGGGATGGGCCAAGGCCGGTTTCACATACCATCCAATAACATTTTGGTCCAGAGGGAACTGGCCAGCTTGTTTTCCCATTCTTGGCTCCTGTACACAGAAGTGTTTGTCTTGCAATGTCCGGGAGAGTCACAGGCCTAGAACAATGGTGAATGATTTATTTGGTGATGTGTGTTTGAGTCCAAAGTGTTGCTAAGCATGTTAAGAGGCTATCTCCCCAGCCAGCAGTTTCCAGCTACGGCCAGGAGGATTTTCTCTCAGTGTGTGAGCTCATAGGACTATTTTAGCCTCTCAGTCTTCCCAGCCCTTGCCTAATGATCACAATGTTTCTCCTTTTCTTATTTACATGGGATCAATGGTAGGCAAGCTAGAAATTCCCAAACATTAAACATTGGAAATATCTTACATAAGGGTCCCTATTTAGTCCATAGCAGGCTTTGTACTACTTCAAGCATGGACCCTAAATGAACCCGACATAAGTCAAGAGTTGATTTATGTCTTGTCAAGATTTGGAAACTGTTTAGTGTGCTCTTCTTGAAGCCAGGTATTGTTGGTAATTGATGAGTTACTCTGTTGCTTTCTCTTTACAGTTCTGTCATACCATGAGCATTTCCTGACACTAACGAATGCCATTTCAAACGGCTGCAGAGTACCACCGTGATTGATTGTTGGATATTCAGAATAACTTTATCTTCATACAATCCAGTAATTTACTTGCCAAATACACTGGAAACTCATTTATGTACTTCTTGCAATCAGTAAGCAGACCTGGTCTTTAAGTGGCTCCAGTCTTGGGAGAAGATCTTGTGACCTCATTGGACCAAGAAAAGTCATGGGACAGGTGTCTCTAAAGGGTGGAGTTTCTCTTCAAATATCTGCCACTTCTCTCTACCCTTGGAGGAAAAAAGTGCTCAGGCCCTATGTTGCACCCACTGTGTGTCTGTCTGTCTGTCTGTCTATCCCTCACATCAGACCAGGCACCAGCAAAACCTTCTTCCTTTTTATCTCCTTCTAGGGTAAGTGATGTCATCATAGCAAGCTTTTACTCCTTCAAGTGTGGACATACCATGCCATGTCTAATATTTACACAGTGGCAAGATGTCCTGTCTGATGGCTCCTCAGGATGGAGACAATTTCAGGGATGATGTTTGACTCAGCTGGTGTATTCCTGTGTGTGCCGACATAAGTTCACTAGTGTCTGAGGGTAGGGGAGGACACTCTTCATGCCATATTCTGGAAGGCCATCTGTTTCCTTTGAGGAAGGGTCTCTCCTTGACCTGAAGCTCAGAAATTGGGCTCTGCTGCTTAGCCATCGAGCCCCAGGAGTCTTCCTGTTTCTACTGCCCCAGAGTTGAGATCCCACATACCATGATGCCTGGTATTTTTCATGGGGCTTAAACACAGGTCTTCATGTTTGTGAGAGCCAAGTCATTACAAGGATAGAGCCATCCTCCAGCCCTTGGCTGGTAGATTTTTTTTTGAAAGTACCAATACCAAGGCTGATTCTTAACTGTGATTAGACATTCTGATGAATTCATAATCTGTAATCACATGCAGCAAAATTACAAGTGTACTACATTTGCTCTGAATTCTACTGGCAATAGGATGATCAGGACAGCATTACAAACAATGAAAAGCTTCAGTACTCTTTATTATAAATTGCACAACGGGCCCTCACAGAAAGCCCTTGGTGACCCCAGTTGACCTAGGGCTGTAGCAGCCAAGGGAGCACAGCTCTAGTGTGAACTATGCTTAGGTTTTCATTTACATTCATGAGTCAGAGGACATGAGGAGGATGTGTCAGGGCTTCACTCATTTACCAGTGGCTGGAAGGACTCCCTGGGTTATATGTCAGGCTTTGATTCCTGGAAGGCTCTTTTTCCTCCATTTTTAGTACAATTTATAAGATATCATAGCATCCACAGATATATTCAATTTTCTCACTAATTTTCTAAGTGTGGATTGTACACAGAGTGAGGAGGACTTCTATTCTGCAGATGCTGCCATTTTCCCTGGTGTAAATCTTCCTGTGGCTGCTGGGAGGCTACAGATACTGGAGCATTGTAGTGTGCCAGACCTGGAAGAATGTGACCCTATGTATCATCCTGTAGGATATCCATCCCACAGATCAACAGGCCCAGACACCCTTGGAATTACAGGAAGTGGTTACATAGTGAGGCTGTGGCAACTTATGCTCTCCCGCTACCTTTCATCTAAGTTTCTATGGTTTAAAATTTAATAACATCTCAGTAAAACCTTTTGTTGCTGTTTTGTCTGAGAAAGATGGGTTCACTGTTGTAACCAGGCTGGCCTACAACTTGTAATCCTCCTGCCTCAGCCTTCTGAGGGCTGGGATTAAAGGTACATGCCATGTTTTGTACAAAATATCTGAAAATTGAGTAGTTCACCTTACATACCAGCGAAATAAAACACAAAGCAGCACTGTCCACCACAGTCTGCCCAGGCCCTTTCCTGATTCCCAGGCAATTCTCATACCCAAGTTTGAGACTGCCTGCCTCTGGAAGAGGCCTTGAACTGTTGTTTGACTGCTGAACTATATCAGCTCATTTAGAAAACTGTCAATGGTTCATATTTAGGATGAAACTCGTCTTGAGACAGTTGCAAAACCTGTTTTCTTTCTTTTTTAATCTGTTTATTTTGCACCTTAAAATAGTTTTATTATTGTATATTCACATGTACATGTATGTCTATATATGTGCATATGCCTAAGGTTAGAGACATCTCTTGGAGCTGGAGTTCTAGACAGTTATTAATTGCTTGATGTGGGTGCTAGGAATTGAACTCAGGTTCTTTGCAAGAATAATACATGTTTTTTTTTTTTTGTTGGGGGGAAGAGTTCTCTGCGTAACAGCCCTGGCTATTCTGGAACTCACTTTGTAGAGCAGGCTGACCTCAAACTCACAGAGCTCTGTCTGTCTCTACCTCCTGAGTGCTGAGATTAAAGGCATATGCTACCACCACCCAGCATTCTTAACCATTGAGCCATCCCTTCAGCCTCAAAAGATGTAATTTTCAAGATGTTATAGACTGTTAGTCCTTTTAAAAGGTGGTTTTGTCTGCCTTTTGAATGTAGTCTATGGAACCCAAGGGCCTGCAATCCAATGCTTGCTAGCAATATTTACACAAATGCAGAAGAATCCATCTTTAAAAGTCAGGATCTTTGCCAGACACAGTAGTAGCCTTTATTCCCAGCACTAGGGAGACAGAGACAGGTGGATCTGTGTGAGTTCAAGACCAGCCTGATCTACACAGTAAGGTCCAGGACAGTCAGAGCTATATAATGAGATTCTATCTGGGAAATAAAAACAGAAAATCCATGATTTTATTTTTTGTCTTTGAATTTGTATTTATGCTCTGCTTTTTTCTCCAATTTTATATTAATGGAATATATTCTTGGTGTGGAGTAAAAATACTGTCTGCAGATAGAGACATGGGAGATTATAAAAAGCCTTAGAATAAATGTTTTAAATGTTAGAGTTCTTCTGAATCGATGTATCAGTACAGTTACTGCTGTTGATAATTAAACAAAATCTAAGTTACATTGATTATGCAACAAAAATGGGACAATATTTTTGGAGATACATTCCTAACGGCTATACTGGATGTCCTTCTACCATTCAGTTATACATTATTCCTGGCTTAGTCGTTACAAGAAGGCATCAAGATAGTGTGTATGTGTGTATGCATGTGTGTTTGTGTGTGTACACATGTCTATATGTATGGTGTATGCATGTGTGTGTAGTATATGTGTGTGTGTGATGTATACATGTATACATGTAAGAGAGAAAGAGAGAGAAAGAGAGAGAGAGAGAGAGAGAGAGAGAGAGAGAGAGAGAGAGAGAGAGAGATGGGGAATGGAAACTTCAACATAAGGATCAATATATAAAAGCGGAGAAAGACCAGAAGCCCCTTCTTACCTGAACAGAGCAGGCACACCAAATACCAAAATGCGGGGGGGGGGGGGGGTGGTGCACAGGCAGGACCATGGGAAGGTCCTTTTATTAAAAGGGTATAAATATCTTGTGTCCCAAAGCTTTTGGCTCCTTCCTCAGCTCTGGCTCATACTCGAGACTTCTTTTTCTTTCTCCTTAAACTGTCTCTGTTTCTATTTCTAACCATGTATCCGCAGTGTTATCCTCCCCCGGGGCCAAACACAACAAACCCAGAAAAGATAACTTAAAAACCGAGAGGAAAACGGAGAGAGAATGCCACATCTTTTAAGTCAGGCGTGAAGGTCAGAGAAACAGAAAGTTCAGAGTGTCAGGGAAAACATGCTTAGGCCTTTGGACAAAGAGAGAGGATTGTGGTATAGTCTTTTTGTAAAGTGTGAAGATGCGTCACTTGGATTGGCTTAATAAAAAGCCGAATGACTGATAGCTAGGCAGAGTTTTCAGGGCCAAGAGGATTCTGGGAAGAAGAAGGCAGAATCACCGAGAGAGGAAATAGAAGCAAGTAGGAGAGGTATCAGCCACGAGTCACATGGCAGCACATAGATGAACAGAAATGAGTTAATGTAAGGTATGAGAGCTAGTTAGAAACAAGTGTAAGCAAGGCCGAGCTTTCATAATTAAGAACAAATCTCCATATGATGATTTTGGAGCTGGCTGTTGGGACAGAGAAAGACTCATTATGAGCGAGAGAAGAAAATCAAGACAACGTCCAGCTAAGAGTCTGAGTTCAGAGGAGATCTTACTCCTGGTCTACACCGGCTGTCTCCCTCTGTCATCCTCCACCTTGATTTTCTGAGGATCCTCATTACTAGAGCTGCTCATTTGGCTAGAGTGGACGGCCAGTGAGCTCAGAGGATCCTCCATCTCTGCCTTCTTCCAGTGTTCTAGTTACAGCCTCATGCGACGGCTCCCAACTCTTAACATGGTGCTGGGGATCTGAACTCTGGTCTATTCTTGCACAGTGAGCATCTTACCTCCCAACTCAGGGGCTGCCATTTTTATAATTCCAGAGAAAACTTTTTTAAGTTCATGGGATTAGAAGGAGCTCTGATCCAGATCCCACTTAGTTCCTCAAATGCTTTCCAAGTTTGTGCTCTGGGTTGCTGTCCTCTGGGTATGACATAGCCTTGGGTACATTCAACTTCAATTTTATTGTAGGTGTGAGGTGGGGATGTGGTGGTAGCTGCCTTATCATAAGATAGCTCTATTGTACCTGGCACTTTAAACATGTGATTCACATGATTCTTACACTCACCTGTCTTTAATGCAAGCAGAGAAACATCAATGATTTATTTAACCAATAAGGATTTCTTGAGGCTGGAGTTATGGCTCAGTGGTTAAGTGCTTGTTGGGTAGGCATGAAAACTTATGTTCAAATCCCACCATGTGCTTAAAGCTGGGCATAGCCACTGGAGGGCCAGCAACACCAGTGCTGTGGGCCTGGAGACATTAGGATTGCTGGGGCTTATTGGCCATAGCCTGTCTCCAGACACATCAAGATATACAGCCTCAAAGGAAGAGGGTGGAGAATGATGCAGCAGGATTCATGACGCCCTCCTTTGGATCCTCTGTATATTGCTACACACACACACACACACACACACACACACACACACACACACACAGAGTGTTCTGTATATCACACACACATATATAGTATGTATTTTATCACACACACAAATACAGTTTGTTTGTAATTTACACACACACATGTGCAAACACACATTTCTTGGGCGCCTTCTCACTATGATAGCTAATGTGATATTGAACATAGTGGTCTGGTGGGCTATATTTGTTGTTAGAGCAGGATAGACTTAGATGTGTGATGGGATGGAGTGGCTTGAATATGTACTTAGATAATCCTACCTCTTGGTGGGCATGGCCTTGTCCAATCTCCTCGTACCCTGTTCCACTATTCTTCTGGAGGGATATAGAAGTGATGCTGTATAGTCCTCTAGCTGAGTCTCTAGTAAGGTCTCTCCTGGGATGGGGCGGGGGAGGCGGGAACTCCAGCACCAGGCAAATTCTGTGTTTGCCTATGGGCGTTTCTAGCATGCTCGTCACAGAGAATGGTTTATCTTGGCTGGTGGCCTAGTGCCTAAGTATCTGGCTCGTGACAGTCCATCTGATAGTAGACTTATTTATGCTGGCTGACATGCTAGTGGATCTTCTTTGACCTGTGTCCAGCTGTCCCTCGAAGATGGTTGCTTTCTGAAGCGCCTTGCCTGAGAGAAGAGTTAGTGGGTTGGGGTAGGGGTCAGAGGAGGCATGTGAGCCCAACCCATGGGATAGAAGACAGTCTCTGACAAAGCCCAGAGCAGAGACAACTACCTGCCCTTCAGGGCATAGTGATAGCAAGAGCCTGGATAACGCTTTTCCTGAGGTCCAAAGCATTACCCAGGTAAGGGCTCTGATTGATGAGTTTAGAGAAAGCAGATAGACTAAGACACTGAGACACAGGGGTCTAGATAGTCCAGAGAAGTGAAATGGGATGAGTGTCATACTGAATCTAGTCAGTGTACACGGCAAGGAAGTCACATCATAGTCACTGCATAGACCTTTTTGAAGAGATCAGAAGAGTGGAAAACTGAGGTAACAGTGACTTAGCCCAATGCCAGGTCTGAGAAAGTCCTCTTATATTCAACATGGCTGCAGAGGCAACCCAAGAATGAGGAGAATTCTTTAAACAGCAGTTTCTTCTCCAAGGTCAGGCTGGAGGATCAGGACTGCAGCATTGCTCCCCAGCTCTCTCTGTTGCCTCACTCACCTGAGGGAAGCCAGACAGCAGCTATGGACAACTGTCAGGGGAGATCCAGGTGAAACATTAAGGAATTTTTCCAGCAGCTTGAGAGAGGATTCTTTTTGGTGAGACTTCAAGGGCCTGCAACTGTGCCACCAGCATGACAAACCTCCAGGGTGACCTGGACCACAGCCAGCTCTGGGTCCCCAGCTGGAGGAGATGGTATCTGTCCTAAACTGTTGAATGATGGAAGGTATAATTGATTAAAGAGCCACAAATAGAAAATACATGCACATCTAAGGATCTGTGGCCAGAAGTTCATCCATGTAAGTTGAATCACAGACATGTGACTTTCCCTTAGGATGCTGCTGAGGGATAAAATCTTAGTTGTAATAAGGATATATGAAGGGTCTGTAGTTCAGATGGTAGAACACTTGCCTAGCATGGACAAGACTCTGGGTTCTATCCCCACACCATGCCAACACAAGATGTGGCAGTAGATATGCCTATAGTCTGAATGCTTGTGAAGTAGAGGCAGGAGACTCACAAGTTCAGGGTTATCCTTGACTACATAGCAAGTTTGAGGTCAGTGTGGGATGAGATTCTGTCTCAAGAAAAAAAGAACCTGCCCCTTCCACCAAGCCAAATTAAAAACAATAACAACAACAAAAAATAAATAACAATAAAACAATAACAACAAAAACCAGAAGAGAGACTCTGCATTTACTGTTCACGGCTGAAAGAAGCTTCTCTGGACAAGGTTAAACGTGGCACTAATTTATATGTATAAATATATACATTTAGAAAACCATTTGACAACATGTTCATTTAGCAAAGCAAGAGTGATAAGTTCCCCACACCTAGGTCTCATGACCTCTGCAACTGTGGGCTCTTGATCACAGAACAAGTTGTGTATTTTCTTTTGTGGAGATGGCTTCGACTCCAACCCCAAAGTGATTGGTAACCGCCATAACACCCAGGCCACTAGTACACTAGTGGGCATCTACATAAACTCCCCCAACCCAAGGCTCAGGGAGCATCATGGAGAAGGTATGGAATGAGTGTAAGAGCCAGAGGATGAGAAACAGAGTTATGAAATGCTGTCTCCTAGACATGGCTATCATACTTCTGAACTCAGAAGCTATGGTGTCCTGTGCAAGATCAAGCCAGCAAATCCAGCCAGCATAACCAGCCAGCATTCCAACAGCCATCACTAACTGGACTCAGTAGGTTACCAGTATTTCCAAAGGGACAGACATGAAGGGGGTTGAGACATGTTACAGGTGACTGGGAGAGGGAAAAGAGGAAGTAAGAGGTAGATGTAATCAAGATACATTGTTTATAGGCATTAATAAAAAAGAGATGAGTGAACAAAAATAATAATTATTGAACTACTTAATAATGGTCAGAAATTGACCCTGTAACACCATTCTAACTCATCAAGCGTTAGAATGATAGACTACCCATAACCTTTCTACCCCTTAACCACACACTGAACATTCTCCTAATTAACATACATCTTCCAGAAGCTTGGCATCAAACCTTTCATCCTTCCCAGTTGTCATGGTGATCACTGTAAACATGTAGGATTTTGTACTGTCAAGCAATAGCTCTCCCAGGCATTTAGGCAAGTATTCCTGTTATGTATTATATATAACTTATGACAAACAACCACAGACATGCTCTTTCCACTCCCTTCTTGTTTCTTTTGGATTTGTTCCCAGAAATGAAATGGAATAAACTGAAATGATAGATTTTTTTTTTGGCTCTTGGTAAGTAAAGGAATAGGACCAAGAGCGTCAACTAAACGTGGTCCATTGCCCCTTTCTAACTAGACTAGAGGTGTGGAAGGGGATCCCCCCTCAGGGGTCTCCAGAACAGACAGAATCAATTCTGAGAGAAGATGATAGGCTGAGGAACAATCATCTGCTGGTATGTGTCAATCATATTACATTTTTTTTTTGTGCCTGTAATCCTAAGTGTGCATGAGTGTGTGTGTGTGTGTGTGTGTGTGTGTGTGTGTGTGTGTGTGTGTGTGATACATGGAGAAAGCAAGGTCATTCAACCAGCAAGCAGTGTGGTTAGTTTCACTGTTAACTTGACACAGCCTAGAGCTACCTGGGAAAAGAGTCTCAATCTGAGATTGTCAAAATCAGATAGGTCTTGGGCGTGTCTGGGGGGAACTGTGTTAATTAAATTGATTGATATGAGAAGCCCCACCCAACTGTGAATGGCGCATTCTGTAGGCAGGAGGTCCTGAGTTGTATGAGAACGGTGAGATCTCACTGAGCAGAGCCAAGAACAGGGCATGAGTGCATTACTTTCTCTTTGCTTTTTATTACTGCTGTGACATGACCAGCTGTTTGAGGTCCCTGTCTTGGTTTTCCCATAACACTGGATTGTAACTTGAAATTGTGAGCTAAATTAAATCGTGTCTTCTCTTAGCTGCCTTTTGTCAAACTATTTTTTTTTTTACAGCAATAAAAATAAAATCAGACTTGGCAGAAACTTGGACCTGCCAGCCTTTATATTTGCACCCTTTCACTACAAAACATTGTCTTGCAAATTTGTTATCAAAACTTATTGACTATGGTGACCTCCAGCCTCCTCTAATTGGCATTATCTGGGAACATCATGCCACTAACATGCAGCACCCACTTGCTCGGGAGCTCACCACAGACATCTCTGAATCGCCTCCATTAAACTGAGGTGGGGCTTGTTCAAGTTCAACCCAGCGAGTGAGCCACATAGGCTAACTCAGCAACTTCCGTTTCTCTGTACTGTTCTGTCCCTCTTCACTGCCCCCTATCCCAGACTGACATTTGCATCCCCAAAGAGAACAGAAAATAACCTTCTGCATGTTCTTGTTGTGAACAGGTTGTGATTTCATTTACTCTTTCGGATGTGGAACAAGGGTGTGGCCAATTCCTGCATCCCCATCCCTGTGGCCAGATAAAGCTGGGCCCCAATTTCCCTGCCACTTCTGAAGGCACAGGAAGCCTGGACAGAGTCCTCTGCCAAATCTCAAGTGTCCTTTTCCTTTCCAGTCCCCACTTCAGGGCAGGGATCCTGTTGCCCAAGGTACCTCCTGACATGCTGCTTAGGATTTTTTTTTTTCTCCATATGGTTCTCAAAATAGATGTGCAGGAATTGGCTGTGTTTTACTCACTGAGGGAAGGCGTCTTTTAAGAATGACAGAGACATCCTGGAATGGAGTCAGAGAAAGGGAAGGCAGAGAGACAATTGTACCTTTGGGGTTGGTCATTCTGGTTGGGACATTGTGTCTGGTGCTGCTGGCTCAAGCATTTAGGAGCTGAAGGATGCAGGGGTGGAGCGCTGTAGAAAGGAAGCCTCTGTTCGCAGGGATGGACTGAAGTATTTGCAAAGGTTTTTGTTTCCAGACAGTTTGTGTGTGTGTGTGTGTGTGTGTGTGTGTGTGTGTGTGTGTGTGAGTGTGTGTGTGTGTGTGTGTGTGTGTGTGTGTGTGTGTGTGTGAAATCTACAGTAGCATCTTAAAGCCTACAATTCAGTGGTACCCAAAAAGTTCACAACTCGGTCCAATTACAATATTATCTTGGTCAACACCCCCCCCCAAAAATTTCTTTAGCCATTAAGAGACTCTCTATCTTTTAAGCAGTTGGCAGCCACTGATCTGTTTCTTGTCTGTGAATGTAACAGTTCTGTGTACTTGACAGAAGTGGCCTCATTCCTGACTTCCTCTTTCACTGCTGATGTTTTCAGTCATCTCTGTGGCGGCATGTATCAGGGCTTCGTTCTTTTCAATGGCTGTGATGGTTTGGATGAGAATGGTCCCCGTGGGCTTACATATTTGAATGCTTAGTCACCAGGGAGTGGAACTCTTTGATAGAACTAGAAGGATTAGGAGGCGTCTTGGAGGAAGTTTCAAAAGCCTATGCCAGGCCCAGACGCTCTTCAGGGTACCTGTAGATAGGATGCCAACTACTTCTGGATCACCATGCCAGCCTGCACGCCTCCATTGCTCCCCTCCATGATTATGATAATGTGCTAAATTTCTGAAACTGTAAGTGAGCCCCCAATTAAATTCTTTCTTTTGTAAGATTTGCCTTGGTCATAGTGTTTCTTCATAGTGACTGAGACAATGACTGAGTATATATTCTATTTCATGAATAGACTACATTTGTTATTTCATTGATCTATCCAGTGGACATCAAGGTTGCTTTTACCTCTTGGCTACTATGCATGTTTATGCAGAATTGTTGTGCCATATGGCTGTACCATTTTTAAATTATACTAGCAACATACAGCATCTCGACAGTCTTACCACCACTTGCTGTTTTCTGTGTCTTTTATGGTAGCCAACTTTGTGCATGTGAAATGTCTCCCTGTTATTTTGACTTGCAACATGCCAGTGTGAGCATCTGGAAGGGAAATGCTGGGTTTTTAAACAAGCTAGATTAATTTCTAATCTCAGAGCTGAAAGGGGTTTAGGGATCTTTTGTTACTTCCCCAGTCTCTTCCATTTTACAGACAATGGACTAGAAATCTAGAAATCACAAGGCCACACAATAGTGGCTGAGCTAGGGCAGGAAGTCTGGCCTCTTTTCTGGATTCAGTGTGTAAGGACCTGGATTCATTCTGGGGGCAGGGCCCGGGTCTGTGAGTGAACTTCAGCAGCAGCCAATGGATTCAAAGGTTGGATTTGCGCTAGAAAACTCCAATGGCTGCTGCACCTTACCCCTTTGCCCAATCCTGGAACATCAAGGTGTGTCACATCTTGATTATGTTGGTTTGTCTTAAAAAACCTCCGCCTGTTGGGGCAACGCTCTCTTACCCACTTCTGCTGTGCAGAGCTAGGTGATTGACCCGGGTTCTCATTCTCTATAGGTAGCAATAAAATCCCTACTCATAACAATGTGTCCAGCCTCCCTGGTGGAAATTCTTACACGCAGGCATAACATGTGGTGCATGGGTCAGGAGAATTTCCACACTTTCAGGGATTCTGGACCGAAGAGTGGTGGTAAGTGTGCAGATAGTGCATTTGCATTGGAGAGGCTGAGTGTGCTAAGCTGGAGACCAGGAGCTGCCTAGGGTGACAGTGAGTAGCTCAGCCTGACAGCAATTGAGAGGGCTCAGGCCGACTGCGGCCTGTCAGATCCTCCAAGAAGGCCCAGGTGTGGGCCAGCGGTTGGGAGGGCTCAGGCACCCCGGCTATGGATGTTTCCTAGTCCTGTAAAGTTTAGTCAGGTGGGAAGAAGGCATCAAACTTGAACTTTCTAGCCCGTCTGGGCCTGCTGTAGTATGGGAACATATCTGTAGGGGACTGGGCTCCTCATACTTGTGACAAAAGCCAGGGGACACACACGATTTCTTCCTTTTTTTTTTTTTTTGGACTTATCTCTTTTAACTCATTGCCCAGATATTAGTGCCCTCAGTCTTTTGTGGTGTCTGTGTTTGTTCATATGTGTGGTCCTGCTTGTAAAGAGTGCCAGGAGACAAGTAATCTCTTCCCCACTGGACCTACTTCTAACTCACTTCCAGGATGTTAATATACGTGCTCATAATCTTTCGGTTACGATTAAAAAGTCTAAATTTGCCACCTTTTGCAGGTCAGAATGGCCAGGGCTCAGAGTGGACTGGCCTCCAGGAGGAACCTTCGATTTGGCCCTCATAGGGGCAGTAGAGGAAATGGTCTTCAGACCTTGAATAGGATACCCTGACCAAGTGCCATACATAGTGGTCTGGAGTGATTTGGTAGAGAATCCACCTCCTTGAATTAAGTCATTCTTGCCCTAAAAGGTGAAGATTCTGGCAGCTACAGAGAGAAACTCACCCTCCAAAACCTCATTGGTTCCTAGGTTGGAGGTCCTCCAAGGAGGCAGTACAGAGGATGACATCTCCCTCTCCCCCCCTCCTGATACTGGTACAGCCATCCCACCACCAGGTCCCCTGCCAGTTCAGTCAGCCAAGAGTCTGGGCCCCTGGGATGAGGGAGGGACCAGCTCAAGGGACCCGAAGCTGTAGGGGAGATCCCTCTAGTCCTGATACCATACTTCACCCCCTTAGAGCTGCAGGACCCTCTGACCAGGATGGAAATCAACCACATCACTACTGGCCCTTTACCACTAGTGACCTTTACAATTGGAGGGCCAAAAATGCGCCCTTCTCAGAAAACCATAAAGAACTAATTAGCCTCTTTGAGACAATTCTCTTTACCCACCAACCCACGTGGGATGACTGTACACAGCTTTTACAGGTGCTCTTCACAACAGAGGAGAGGGATCAGATACAAACTGAGGCTCAGAAGCTGGTTCAAGGCCCCACAGGAGAGCCCACAGCTAACCAGGCTCTTATAGATGCGGTTTTCCCGCTAATTTGTCCACTGTGGGATTATAATACAGCTGAAGGTAAGACGAGCCTCCTGGTATATCCTCAGACTCTGTTGGCGGGTCTAAACGCTGCCACAAGACAACCTTTGCATTTGAGTAAGGTGTATGATGTAAGGCAGGGAACAGATGGAAGTCCAGCAGCGTTCCTTGAATGGCTCCAGGAAGCCTTCAGGAGATGCACACCCTATGATCCTGAGGCCCAGGAAAATACTGCTGCAATGACTTTGGTTTTCATTAACCATTCAGCTCCTGGTATCAGAAAAAAACCTACAGAGGCTGGAGTGTCTAGGAGAAAAAGTATTAGAAATTTAGTAAAGGTGGCTGAGAAAGTGTACAATGAGAGGGATAGTGCAGAAGAACAAAAAATTAAGAGAGCGGCGTAGGAATCAGCACTTTGCTAGGGTGTGGCTAGCAGCCACTGCCGAACCTGAAGAGCACAAAAGATGACGCCGATGACTGGCAGCTGAGCAGGAGGATGAGAAACCAAGAGGGATAAAGAAAGGCCCGGCTGGGGAAGAATCAATGTGCATACTGCAGAGAGGAGGGATGCTGGGCTAGAGAATGCCCCCAGAAGGTGGCTAAGGGCAACACTAAAGTCCTTAGCCTAACGGACAGTGACCAGGGGAGTCAGGGCTCAGACTCCCTCCCTGAGCTCAGGGTAACCCTAGGAGTAGATGGGAAACCAATCGATTTCATGGTGGACACAGGAGCCCACTGTAAGGATTCCTGGCATTCCACGTAGCTGAGCCAACTCGGCTCAGGTGGGATGTACCTTGTGTGTGCCTCTGCATTGCATTGCATACAGAAGCACCTCCCTAGAGGCATGACACATACCCGTACACGCCCCTTCTCTTAAAAGAGACTGCGCACCCATGCTCGGCTCTCTCTCTGTCTCCTGCTGTCTGCTCCTTTGCTTCTGCACCCGCCTGGGGACTCTTAAATAAACTCTCGTGTGGCCTTGTTAGTGTATATCTCCTTTCACTCGCGAAACTAACACCCAGAACTCAGTATCACTAAAGGCTAATGGACCTATGACAGACAAAAAAACTTGAGTTCAAGGAGCCACTGGAGTCAAACTTTATTCATGGACTACCCAAAGAATGGTGGACTTGGGAACTGGCCAAGTAACCCACTCTTTTCTGGTGATTCCAGAATGTCCATATCCCTTGCTGGGCTGTGATCTGCTAACCAAAATGAAAGCCCAAATATATTTTTCTGATAAAGGGACTAAATTGCTTAATGAAAATGGGAAACCCATTCATGTATTGATGACCAGTAGTTTAACCAAAGAGTGCGTACTGGCTACATCATAAACTACTGCACCTGACTCGCAGCTGGAGAAGTGGCCACAGGAGTTCCCATCAGTCTGGATCGAAACAGAGGGATGGGACTAGCAGCCCATTGCCCACCTATATATGTGGAAATTAAGCCAGGGGCAGACCCAGCTAAGGTCTGTCAGTATCCCATGTCCCTAGAGGCCAAGAAGGGCATCACACCACACATTAGAAGGCTCCTGGACTCAGGTGTTCTCAGGCCTGTACAGTTGGCCTGGAACACACCCTTGCTACCTGTCAAGAAGCCTCACACTAATGATTATACACCAGTCCAAGGTTTGCGAGAGGTCAATAAAAGGGTGATGGACATACACCCCACAGTGCCTAACACTTATAGCTTACTTAGCTCACTGCCTCCAGATCGACAATGGTATACTGTTCTGGACCTAAAAGATGATTTTTTCAGCTTGTCCCTGGTCCCCAAGAGCCAGAAATACTTCGCCTTTGAATGGCAGGACCCAGAGATTGGGATTAGTAGCCAGCTGACATGAACCACATTTCCACAAGGATTCAGCAACCTCCCCACTATCTTCAACGAAGCCCTACATGAGGATCTGGGTGAGTACGGGGCACAGAACCCAGAAGTCAGCCTGTGACAGTATGTTGATGACCTGCTGCCCCTGAAATCAGCTCTCAGCAAGTAACTGCATGAGACTTGATCATGCTTACTTGCCCACCACATTCAAACCACCGCCCTCCTCCTTGGGCTCCCCTCCCCCAACATTGACCTCTAACAGCGTGTTTTCCTAGTTCCCCTCCTTGACCCCCTCATCTGCTCCTGTAGCCAACCCTTACCTGCTGTACCATTTTCTTTTTGAATATCTTATAAATTATTTATGTGCATGTGTGTGTTGTATGTGTATTTGTGTGTGTGTGCATATGTGTGGATTTGTACCCAATGAGGCCAGAAGATGGCGCTGAATCCCCCGAAGCTGGAGTTGCAGGCAGTTGTAAGCTATCATGTGGGTGCTGAGAACCAAACACTGGTCCTCTGGAAGAACAGCAAATATTTTTAAGCACCATCTTTATAGTCCACTCTTGGCCTTTTATTTTTAATGTCACTAATTTTCATATCACAGATAATGAGCACCAGTCAGCTATGGTCTCTGGATCTGGATCTTTCTCTCTCTCTCTCTCTCTCTCTCCTCCTTCTCCTCCTCCTCCCCCTCCCTCCTCCTCCTCCTCTCTCTGTCAACCTTAAAAAGCCAACTTCCCCTTGGGCTGGAGAGATGGCTCAGCAGTTAAGAGCACTGACTGTTCTTCCAGAGGACCTGAGTTCGATTCCCAGCATCCACATGGCAGCTAACAATTGTCTGTAATTCCAAGATCCGACACCCTTACACAGTTATACATGCAGGCAAAACACCAATTCACATAAAATAAAAATAAAATATAAAAAAGTCAACTTCCCATAAACATAGTTTTCATAAGTGCATACCTCAAACGTCATGGCCTGTGGAATGTATAGGGCCTTGTGCAAGGGGTAACTCCAATATCTAACCCTGAACCAGGCATACCCCAACATAAGCCAGAGTGAATCTTGAATTTCTTCTCACATCTGTCTCTCTTTTTTAGTCCCTTGCACAGGGTACATATGCATGTTATTTGTGCTGCATATCATGTTTTAGTTACTTCTCTGTTGCTGTGTTAAAATACCATGACCAAAAGCAACTTACAAACAGAAAGGTTGATTTGGGCTTATCGATATAGAGCATAGGAGTCCATTATGGCAGGCAGTCTAGGCATCCAGTAGGCATGGTGGCCAAATCAGGAAGCTTAGAGCTCACTTCTTCAACCTCAATCATGAAAAGAGGCTTTAGTCTCAAAGCCCACCCCAGTGACACTCTTCCTGCAGCAAACCCTCACCTCCTAAACTTCCCCCCAAAGTGCCACCTACCAGGGACAAGGGTTCAAGCACTGGAGTCTGTGGGGAACACTTCCCGTTCAGATCACTGCATGCATGTGCTCTGACATTTGGTTCCAGTTCTGGCTGAGGCATTGTACACACTGGGCATGGGGCATACAAGTTAAGGTTTTCTACTTTGCACATAGCCAATGGCAAGGCTGTGAGCATCGGTAGCCCCAAGTGAACCAATGCTGGAGTCACTGGAAACTGTCTTTGTTTTCCACCATGTCGAAGCAGCATGAAGCCTTCCCTGATGCAGGCAGATGATCTTGGACTTTGAAACCTGTAGACCATGACTGTCCTTAGCTCTGAGAAGTTTGTTCCCAGCATGGGGCTTAGTTCTTTGTGTCTAGTGCCGGGCCAGAGTCTCTGTCTGGTCTGAGAGTCTTCTCCCAGATGCAGTCCAGGCCCATCACTCTTGGGTTAGTTTCAGGCTCTCCAGTGCTCTCTCCTAAGGGTGAGATCTTACCGCTAGCTGCTCCCATCCAAAAGGAATGTGCGTGTGTAGTGCGTCAGCAGGAAGCCTTGTCCAGATGTCTGACTGATTCCATGTGGCTTATTGCTTTATATTAAATTATTCTGTGATAAACACAAGTCATTTGTGAGAACCATCTCTTGGCTTTATTTGCCACATCAAATAATATGTGTGCCACCCATGAAAGCTTGTAGGTGCCCCTCTCCTCTGCTGTGATTGGGATATGTTCCCTAAAAATTCATCTCTGGAGTTTTAATTCTCAGTTACTGGGACCAGTCCTGAGATGAGGAAGGACCTTTAAGAGGTTGTCAGGTTTCTGAGAGATTGATGCCTCGCTCTGGGGACCAAGACCCATTATCTCAGGAGTAGGTGCATTTTTGACATCTGAATTGGTTATCTCTAGAGTGGATGTGAGAACACCAGACTTCTGGCCCAGGGCAGTTTGTGTTCTCTGCACACGCCTGCTTGCTTTTCTTCTTCCATCATGGGTCACATGAAGCTCTTGAAGCCTGACCCTCCTCACATGTAGATAACTGGCCTTGAAACCCCCACAAACACATGTAAATAACTGGCCTTGGACTTCCCTCTCCACATGTAGATAGTTGGCCTTGAAGCCAGCCCCCCCCCTTACACACACATACACACACACATACACACACACACATAGAAAACTGACCCTGGACTTCCCTTCCAACATGTAGATAACTGGCCTTGGAGCCACCCCCCCCATGCACACACACAACATATTGGTAACTAACTAGCCTTGGACTTCCCACCCCACATGTAGATAACTGGCCTTGTACTTCTCAGACCCTAAAACCAGAGCCAAAGTAAACCTCTGCCTCGGCTCTTATTCTGTTGTTGATAACACAAGACCACAGGCTGGGTAAGTTGTAAAAGAGGTTTATTTTGGCTCATAATCCTGGTCTGATGTCAACTGGCCACATCTGGTAATGGCCCTCCTGCTGGCAGAGTCCTAAGGCCTCACACAGTGTCACATGGGCTCTCTCTTCTAGAAAGTCACCAGGTTCAATCATGACAGCCTCACCCTGGTGCCCTCAGATAATCTTAGTCACCTTTCTAAGCCCCAGTGGAGTAGGGTAGAGACCTGGCCCTTAAGACTTCACAATGGAGATCAGATTTCAAGAAGAGTTTTCAGAGGGGAGAGGTCATATTCAAACCCTAGCAACCTCTTTTCTTTATAACCAGGTTTCAAGTATGTAGCATGAATCCTAATTGGCCTTAATAATAAAAACTCAGAGCCAGATATCAGAGTAAATGCTGAAAGATCAGATAGACAAAGGAGTCAGCCACTAGAGAGACTTCTTACCTCTACCATACCCTCAGGCCAAAGGAAGCAAGCTCCTGTCTTCTCCCACATTATATTCCTCTTTCCACCCAGCCATATCACTTCCTGTCTCCACCTCCCTGGTGCTGGGATTAAAGGTGTGAGCCTCCCAAGTGCTGGGATCAAAGGCAGGAGATCCCAAGTACTGGACTTAAAGGCATGAACCTCTACTGCCTGGCTCTGTTTCTCTTTTAGACTGGATCAATCTCTTGTAGCCCAGGGTGAGCTTGAACACCTGATCTTCCTGCTTCCTCCTCCTAAGTGCTGGGATTAAAGGTGTGTGATGTGGCATGTCTTTCTGTACACTGTGAATGTACTTTCTTATCATTGGTTAATAAAGAAGTTGTTTGAGCCTATGGCAAAGCAGCTTAGAGGCAGGTGGGAAATCCAAGCAGAGATAAAGATGGAGAAGGGTGGAGTCAAACACCCTGCAGGCTGCTGTCCAGAAAGTAAGATATAATGGGACACAGGTAAAGCCATGGAGCCACGTGGCAATGCATAGATTAATAAAAATGGGTTGTGTTAAGTTCTAAGAGCTATTTGGTAATGAGCCTGAGCCATAGGCCAAACAGTTTGCAATTAATATAAACCTTTGTGTGATTATTTGGGACTAAGTGGGACTGAAGGTCAGGACCTTGGGACTAGGTTGGGCTGGCTGGATCAGGAAACTTCAGGTTACAGGTGTGTGCCACCACTGCCTGGCCTCTATGGTTCACTAGCAGCTTACTCTGCCCTCTGATCTTCAGGCAAGCTTTATTTGTTAGAGCACAAGCAAATTGTTACCTCACAAGTATTCTGTTAGAGCGTTAGAAAACAATGCAAGATGCCTACTTCCTTCCGTCCTCTCACCTTGCTGGGACACCTACCTAGTCAGCGCTCTCCCCAGAGCCCCAGCCCAAGCTTGGGTGCCTTCTGTTTCCACAGTCTACATCTCATAACCATACATCACCATCCTAAGGACACCTCAGGGATGCCTTCAAAGTTGCCTGCATGAGTCTGCTTCAGTCACATAGTTATCTTTTCTGTGCCTCAGTTTCCTCATCTGTGAAGTGACACTGAACCTTGTTATACTAACAAATGTTAATAAAGCTCCCCTATTCCCCTAGCAGTGTCTTGACTTGGATGTAAGTTGTGTGGCCAGACCAGCTTGTGTGGGTATTATGTTAGCTCCCCAAGGTTCCCTGCAACCCAGGACAATGCCTTTTACTTTGCTCATTAACATAAATGAAAGTCATCAGCCATCCTTCATGTCAGAACTACATGTTGATTATATTGCATGCTGATCATAACTACCTGTTGACTATGGTTCTAGGCATTCTTCCCTGAGCAGTGTCTATCCTCTGCCAGTCCCTTTGTCCTGCGCCTTCCAGGAGAGTCAGAGCTGGTGAGTAGCTAACACCTTTGTCTCCTCAAAGACCAGTCCTAGCTCTAGAGGGGGATTAGAAGAAGTCTCAGGGGCTCTATATGGGGGGGGTCAGCTTTTCACCCTCATAATCCTAGCTCCCTTCCTTACAGAAGTGTTACGTCCCAAGAGTTAACCACCATCCCTTCTGAATCCCACCTACTTCTTGATCTGTTTCCAGGGGGTCGGAGTGAGTCAGAAACTGTAACAGTTGTGACAGTCAGAACTACCCAGCAGGAATGTAAGTAATCTGAGGCTGGGGTTTCGAGGATTACTCCTGCTGAATTTAGGGTTGTATGTAATTTGCTGTGGTGGTTTTGGAGAATGGCACATACTTCGATCATTTAAACTCTGGGGCTGGAGCTGGACTGACTAGAAGTCTGAGGTGGCTACTAACCTGGTAAATTGGAGTACAGGCTAGGGTCATTTCCATCTCCTGCGATATGAAAAGTGTTGCCTGGAGTGGACAGGAGGTCCCATCGAGTGAGCACAGATGACCAGTGTCTATGAATGAGAGTGTGAGGGGTGCTGCTGACTTGCACTCCCAAAAGACTCAGCTGAGGGAAGAGAACTGAGTCCAAAGGGTGTTGTTATCTCAAGTGACAAACTGCATAGCTTCAACCATTCCGCTTACAAGCTCAACATCCTTGAATCTCATTTGAAATTGGAAGTGGGGACATGGCTTAGTAAGCATGTGATCTATGGTTCACTTTCCAGCACTGCCCAGATCTTAGAAACAAAATTCAGATATGTTCAATCAAATTCAGGCTAATGACTTAACATTTGCCCCTCCCTCATTTATTAAATAGTTAAGTACAAACCCCAGTGGAGTGATAACTGTTCTATGTCAGTCCTTTCAATGGCATCTTTCCCTTGCCTGGGTTGTTTTGAATTTTGTTCTGAATCAGAGCCCCACATTTTCACCCCACAAATGGTTGCAGAGAGGCTTCCGGTCTCTCTCTGGGCTCCACAGGGCTGACTGGGAACCAGAATGATAAATCCAAAGGAGACAGATCTAGTGCAGACACAAGACCTCCTATGATGAGCTGAACTCAGCTAAATATGTGTCTAGGACTTAAGCAGCGTGGATTTTGTTCTAGAAGGTTCCAAGCACTGATTAGAAAATGCCAACGGGAGAGAGGCAGCAGAAGGGACTCTTTCAATTGATAGTTGATTAAGAGGGTCATAAATAATCTCAAAGTTGCTGTTTAGAGCTAATAATTACAAAAAAAAAATCATTACAGGAAGACAGGCCTCTTCTCAGAAAATTCCCTGGGAGGTTATTCCAGCGCTCAACACTTTCCAGATTATACAGGAGAAAATACTGTGTATGTCCACCCACTATGTGGCCCCATCTTCATCCCCACACCAGGGAGCTGCTCTACAGACAGGGATTTGCTAATATTCTTGAAGCAGGAAGACTATAAACAAAGTATGCCAGGACCCATTGTCTGTGTCACATTTTATGGGGAACTATGCTCGGGGCAGGGCAATCCACCCTGCTTCATGTGATGCATCTCTGGGAATTCCAATCTGGGGCATGACTGTTTCAGACAAAGGGATTATGGACCTGGATGTGTGCTCTTCAAGCATCTTGCAAAAAAAAAAAAAAAAAAAAAAAAAAAACCCAAGTCCTCAGCAATATGTAAACTTGAGGTATCTTAAATGTTATAATCTATAAGGGAGAAGCAGGGGCCATGCAATGTGCTGGACCTGAGCGATGCACTGGATTAGTGTCTGTTTGAAATCCAGCCACCACCAGCCTCCTTTGAAAGAGGAAACTGAGGATCATGCACGTCAGGTACCGAAGTCAGGGGCCTGCATGGGAACCCAGGCATGCAAGCACCAAGCTTTCTGCCTATCTCTGAAGCATGGTGCTTTGGTATGAAACACTTCCATTTATATGTACTTAAGACCCCAAGCCTGCCTGAACCCCCAGTTTTGGATTGCTCCCCCATCTTCTTCCCTAGTACCTGACATTAGTGTCACCCACAGTGACTGATATCTGTCACGACAGGGCCCCGGAATGTTCTGCTTAGATTATGTCCACTTGTCACCTGGGAAACAGAAACCTCAACTGAAAAATTGTTCAGATCAGGTTGGCCTGTGGCCAGGTCTGTGAGACATTTTTTTAAATTACTAATTAGAGGGTCAAAGGCCACAGTAAGTGGTGCCATCCCTAGGCAGATGGGCCTGGACTGCATGAGAAAGCTAGTCAAACAAGCCAATAAACATGCTCCTCCATGGCCTATGCATTGGTCCCTGCCTCCAGATTCCTGTCTTGCCTTCCTTCAGTGATATATTATCACTTAGAACTGAAACATGGAGCTGGAGAGATGGCTCAGTGGTTAAGAGCACTGACTGCTGTTCCAGAGGACCTGAGTTCAATTCCCAGCATCCACATGGCAGCTCACAACAGTCTGTAGTTCCAGTTCCCAGTTCCAGGCAAACACCAAGGCAAATAAATAAAAAAATAAAGTTAAAAAAAAAAAAAGAACTGAAACATGAAATAAACACTTTTTCCTGAGGTTGCTTTTGGTCAGTGTCTTATCACAGTAACAGGGGAGCTATTAGATTATCATATTCACAGGGAAGCTATTAAACAGGATGTATCTCCAGTTCTGGGGGGCTGGAGACTGTGTTCTGTAACTGCCTGGTCTACCTCCCCTAGCACAGTAAGAAACCAGTTACACTTGATAACTCCTCATCTCCCAAGAATAGTGTGATCTTCTCCAGCCTGTGCAACTGAGAGATGTGGGAAGCCTTGAGTACTACATACCCACAGTGCCCATGCGTGTGTACCTTCATGCCCATGCCCGAGCACCACATGCCCACAGTGTCCATGCCTGAGCACCTTCATGCCCACAGTGTCCATGCCTGAGTGCCGCATGCTCACAGTGTCCATGCCTGAGCACCTGCATGTCCACAATGTCCATGTCTGAGCAGCACATGTCCACAGTGTCCATGCCTGAGCACCTTCATGCCCACAGTGTCCATGCCTGAGTGCCACATGCTCACAGTATATATGCTCGAGTGCCACATGCCCAGTGTCCATGCCTGAATGCAGTTACCTGGTACTGTTATTCAAACACCTCATCTAAGTCTATAATAGCATCAGGCTTTGCCACAGGCTCTGCAGGTCGGTGTTGTGGTTGGGAAAATGTGAGACCTGTAGCCTAAAGTCTTCTGTCCCATCTGGACCCCTCGTTCTGAATAAATCTCTTCTATCCTTGGTCCTCTAGCTGCTTATAAAATAATTACTCAGAGGCTTATGTTAATTATAAACTGTTTGTCCTATGACTCAAATTCATTACCAACTAGCTCTTATAACTAAATCCAACCCATTTCTATTACTCTATTATATTGCCACGTGTTCCATTACATCTTGCTTTCTGGGTGGCAACCTGCAGCAGCTCTCTGAATCCACCCTTCTTCTTTATTTCTATTTGGATTTTCTGCCTGCCTCTAAGCTGCCTTACCATAGGCCAAAACAGCTTCTTTACTAACAAATGGTAATAAAGTATATTCATAGGGTACAGGAAGATATCCCACATCAAAAATCTACTTCATTTGCTTTGGGGAGACAGACTCATTCAAATTCACAGATGCAGGATTCTATAGCTCTAACTATAGATAAGAGCTCCAGCTGCAGCAACTTCCAGACCTCTGTGGTCACTTCCTCCCTTTGTCAATGTATATGTGAACATTTCCAGGCTCCTCCTTTCTCACGAACACACCTTGCCCACACCCTGGACCAGCCTGGGAGGCAGTTACCACTCAATTGACGACTGCCCCGAGTGAGCATGTTCCAACTGTTTCACCCACACCTTATTGAGAGACCAGAATGAATTCCCATCAATTCTTAGGGAATGGCCTGCATGGATATTTTTTTTATTCTTTGTTTTCTGAAGAATGAGCCACTGTGGATATGAGGGAAATATACCTGGGGGCCATTTTTCACTCCTCACACTGCCCAAAGGACATGAATTTCTGTTCTGTTTAGAAATTAGGTCACATTTGGAATCGCCTCAGAAGTATCCACAGCTTGGGGACTTCCTGTTTCATCATGTGCTCATCTTCTTAGGCTGTAAAATTACAGGGAAAGAGTGAATTACACATCATAAAATGCTGGAAATGCCTGGAGATTAGAATCGAGGTTCTGTTGCGGGAGTCCTGCAGCTGTGCCATTCGTTGGCTGGCCTTAAAAGAGTTGCTCAACTTCTGGGACCTTGACACAGGATGAGGTGGGGGTAGGTGGAATAAAGAGTAGACTGCAAAAATGATCACAGTCCTTTACTTCTTTCTGGACACTCACCATTTGCTATGACCTTTACTGTCCTGTCCACCAAAAATTAAAGTCATTTCTGCTCCTTCCCAGAATCAGGGATTAGCTACCTCCCATCAAACACTGGGTCAGCATATGCCCATTGAGGTTTGCTGCTATGCTAGCAGGGTTTTCAAACCTCTTGGATGGAACAGGACTGATGGGCAAGTACACATGTCACTGCTGACCTTTTGAGGGTTTGTTTTGTCTTTAGCTGTGTGTGTGTGTGTGTGTGTGTGTGTGTGTGTGTGTGTGTAGGGGAAGTCTGCTCATGCCATGGCATGCACGTGGAGGGTCAGAGGACAGTTCTCAGGGGTCAATGTGCAGACCCTCTAAGTTGAACTGAGGTCATCAGTCCTGACAGCAGACACCTTTATCTGCTGAGACATCTCTCCACACCTTGGTGGCATTGTTTGAAAAGCTGAAAACCAGGATTTGTATGGAATCCAATTCATTTTTTCTTTATGTTTAGTGCTTTTTATTTTATCTTACATTTTTGCCTACTGCTGGCTTATAAAATCTCTCCTGAAGTTTTATGATCTTAGCTTTTAGCTCTATGATTCATTTAAAATAACTGTCTGTATTCCTGTATGCCGCTGATGGCTGGGGGCTCATTTTCTCTCCTTAAATAGCAAGTGACTTCAGCACTGTTTGAAAAGATTCCTTGTGGAAATGCACCAGGAGCTCTGTTGAAATTCAGGTGGCTATACGGGATGATTCTACTTTCATCCTTTGTCACATAGATCCTTAAACTATGGGCAGTGATTTCTTCTTTAGTGTCACATAACTGAATGTAAGATCAGAGATTTCAGTAGCAGTAACAGGTTTTCTGAATACCCAATGACCCACAATTAATTCAAAATCATCCATGCGATGAATCCACAGCATTTCTGAGGGCATGTGTTATATAGAGTGACTTCTATACTGTAGCCTTGGTTCTGAGCATACAATATGCACATTTACACAGGGGCTTCCATTACACTGTGCAACATCAGGAAACATCACTTGCCGTATTTTGGATCATAACTGAGATTACTGTATCCTGTGATGAGAGTCATGTTGTTTTCACTGTGCAGTAAAGTTTTCTGCTCTTAGGGAAAATTAATGATTTCATTATAGAAACCATTCTGAGATTTTTCTGCCACTATGGCTCTGCAGGAAAGTAACACAGTCTATCTTTAGATTGCCTTGTGCTAGAATGTTTGGTTTTAAAAAATAAGTATTTGAGTTGCTAACTTAAATTTTTAATTTAATTTAATTTTTTTTTTAATTTTTTTCAAGACAGGACTTCTCTTTGTAGCCCTGGATATCCTGGAATTTGCTTGTTGACCAGGCTGGCCTCAAACTCACAGAGATCTGCCTGCCTCTGCCTCCTGGGTGCTAGGATTAAAGATGTACACCACCTGCCTGGCTTTGAATTTTATTTAAAAAACAAACAAGCAAAAGAAACATCAAATGAACTTTGACTTGGGATTGGCACAGAAGTTCTATTGAGTCTTGAAACTATTTTTTCTGCCATTTTGTACTATGTATTTATTGGAAGGGAAGTCCTTAGCATTGATGAGTATAAAAATAAAGTATGAATCACTGCTGAACAGTGTTGAAAATCCTCTGTACCCTTAGTACCTAATCTTCAGCCAAGATTTAAATCTTTAACTAAAAAAAAAAAAATTAATGAGCAATCCATTTCCTTAGTGTGCAGATTTGCTCTGGGCATTAATAGATGGTAAAGTTATATGTTACAAAATAATCATTGTCAAATAAATTTCATTATGACCCATTACCATAAGTGCCTTTGTTAGCATTCAGGCATCTGTACTGGCCTGCCCTTAGGGTCCTGACAGATTAAGTCCTCAGCTGTAGCCCCTAAGAGCATCCCCTGTGTGCATTCATTATTTTCCCTTAATAAAGGCAGGCCTTGCCCACCTCTGGTATCTCTTTTTCTTGCTACACTCTAGTCTCCAGGGACCAGTCTCTGCCCCCATTCCTCCCCCTTCTCTCCCCCCCTCCTAATAAGCCTCCTCTACATGAGCACTGTTTGCATGGCATGTCTCTCTCACATACACCGTGGGGCCCCTTGGCTCTAACTTGCCAAGGCCTCCATCCACCATTTCTAAAATACAACAGCTTTATTTGTATTTATTCGCCTATATACCCAGGGCCAGGTAGAGAGTTCCCAGGTATAAAGCGCTCACAAGTGGAAGAGACAAAGACTCTACTCCAACAAGTCAACATGGCTTGGGCAGATGAAGATCATGCAGCTGCCTAAACCAGGGGTGGCCAGGCTTGCCCCCTCCAAAAGCTCTTGGGGGGAGTCCTTTCGTCGTGTCTCAGACCCTGGTGGCCCTGAGCTTTCCTGGTCTTGCAGCTGTTTGACTTCAGCCTGCCTCAGGCTTTCTATGGCTGTTTCCCCTGGGTCCCCTCGATGACTCCAGGAACCAGTCATTGAATTTAGGGCCACCCTAATTCCAGTCTGTTCTCATCCCGTCAAGGTGATTTTTAAGTGATCTTGGCAAAGATCCTGTTTAAATAAGGCCACAATTGGAGGTTCTAGGTGAGAACAGATAGCATTTTACACTCTGCAGTTATGTCCCACTGACCTATCTGTTTACCTCTGGCTGTTCTGCAGTGCTAGGAATCAACCAAGGGTCTTGCACATGCTGGGTAAGTACTCCATCACTGAGTTACAGCCTCCAGCCCCATTCATTCTCCTCTAATGCTGATATTATATGCCCACGACTAACTTCAGCTCTGGGGTGTGTCTTCATATCAGCAAATACTCCACTTGGCTCTCTTTCAGAAATGAGTAACATCTAAGTTTTTCAACACTTGGAAATTATAAGTATCAATGCACTTTGATTGTACATGTTGACGGACTTCACTAAGACATTCCCGTACACTCATCTCTGTATTATTTTCTTGGGCTCTCTCCTCCCTTTCTGGCTATGACCTACCCACCTACCCTGTTGACATGGCTTCTCCACTGCTTTCAGGGTATTGTTATTTCTAATGCCAACTTCTTTTTTTAATATTTATTTTTTTATGTGAATTGGTGTTTTGCCTGCATGTATAACTGTGTAAGGGTGTCAGATCTTGGATTAAAGGCAGTTGTTAGCTGCCATGTGGATGCTGGGAATTGAACTCAGGTCCTCTGGAAGAACAGTCAGTGTTCTTAACTGCTGAGCCATCTCTCCAGCCCTAATGCCAACTTCTATGTGTGGGAGACAATATGGAATAATTGAGCTTCTCATCCTATTTTTTTTTTAACTTAAGATTGTGATCTCAGTTCTGCAAATGACAAGATTTCAGTCTTTATTATGGGGAACCTGAGTCTTCTTCACACATTTTTTATATAGTTTCTGCCTCTCTTTGTCGGTTCTTCCCTGAGCAAGTATGGTGCCTTCTTTGGCCTCTCTGGGCACCTGGAGCATGTTTATTTTATCATTCTGTGAGATTTCGTGCTTCATACATTTTTTTCTTCACCCTGAATGAAAATTTTTAGATTTTTACCATTCAGCATATTTATTGACTCTTACTTAGTATTATTTTTTTCATGTTGTGCTGATGTTTTATGGGTGGAGTTTATTTATTATATTTTTATTGATTATTTGAAAATCTGAAACATATATATATATTTATAAAGATTTTTAATGATATTCACTCCCAGATCCACTTCAGCTCTTTCTGGATCCTTCCGTGGCTCCCTTCACTTCCACATCTCTTTTTAAAAGATTCAGTGAGTCTAGTTAGAGCTGCCTGTATTGAGCGGATATGGGGCCTCTCAAATACAAATACTGGAGCATGGTCGATATACCAGAGGGTCACACCATGGAGAAAACTGACTCCTCTTTTCCAGGAGCCATCAACTACCCATAGATCCTGACCTAGGTGTGAGGACCCCTGTGCCCCTCCCTCACCGGAGCTGAGGTGTTGACTGGACTGATCTCATGCAGGTCTTGTGCAGTCAACCCCAGCTGCTGTGACTCCTGAGTACGACGGTCCTGTGGTATCCAGAAGACACTGTTTTCAGGAGTTCCTTTTGACTGATGACTTTTACAATCTTTCTGTCCTTTCTTCAGTATTCTCTGAGCCTTGGGGCAGGGGCTATGATGTGAAAGTCTGATATTTTATTCACAGACTCAATAGTATTATCAAACTTGGAGCTCACAACCTGTGCCACAAACCAGGTCTGTTCTCCAATCCTCAATAAGCCTATCAAAAGGGTTAAAAGAACAATGGGCAGCAGACAGATTTATTCACTGTGGCTACATTGCGAAGAGGAACAGAGAGTCAGTGAATCACCTCAGTCCATCTTCAGGGTCCTAGTTGAGACTGAAGTGTAAGGAGATCCAGGGACATGCACATCCAGCAGCTCCTGTCAAGGTGTGACTTCACCTGGTCCTACCCTGGGAGGTGGTCTGAACTGTGTCCTATCTCCTTCCAGACAAATTCCCTTCTGACTGAAGCCTTTCCCTTCTCCCAGCATGAGACATTTTGGGGACAGTCCCATTTCTTTGGGGCTCCCCACTGTGAACACTAAGAACATGAGTGTGTTTTTAGTCTCATTTCTGCCTGGCTGATCACAATAGTACATTTGAGTTTCCTTTGGTTGTGATTTTTTTTTTACTCTTTTGGTCTCTGTAACATTTTTTTTCCTGCTGCTTCTACCTGGTTACATGGGCATCTGAGTAGAATGTGCACTTATAATTGTTTGGGGTGTGTGTGATGTGTGTGCAGGTGTACATGTGTATGTGTGTGCAGGTGTACATGTGTATGTGTGTGCAGGTGTACATGTTTATGTGTGTGCAGGTGTACATGCATATGTGTGAGTAATGAGTGTGCCGGTGTACATGCAAATGTGTGTGCAGCAGGTGTACATGCATGCATGTGTGTGTGTGTAATGAGTGTGTAGGTGTACTTGCATATGTGTGTGTGGAAGCCAGAGGTCAATCTTTGGTGTTGTCCTCCATTGCTCTCAGACTTATATATGGAGGCAGGGCTCTCTCTGAATCCTGAGCTCACTTACAGACTAGCTTGTCCAGCAAGCCCCTGAGAACCTCCCCAGTGCTGACAACATAGGCTTTGAAAGTATTTTTTTTTTTTTAAAGACTTTATTTTATTTATCTTGGTGTTTGCCTGGAACTGGAACTACAGACAGTTGTTAGCTGCCATGTGGGTGCTGGGAATTGAACCCGGGTCCTCTGGAAGAGCAGACGGTGCTCTTAACCGCTGAGCCATCTCTCCAGCCCCCCCTTTTTTTTTTTTTTTTTTTTTTTTTTTTTTTTTTTTTTTTTTTTTTTTTTTTTTTTTTTTTTTTTTTTTT
>PVIH01000576.1:204392-272229 GCA_004025045.1 Sigmodon hispidus | reverse complement strand
AACATAGGCTTTGAAAACCAGCTCTGGGGTAACTGGGTCCAGATCTGAATTCAGGCCCTCAGTCTTACGCATCTCAAACTTAGCTGTTGAGCCATTAAACCTAGCTCCCCCTCCACCCTCTTTTCTTCTTTTTGAGACAAGCTCTTATAGGCCTGGCTGGCCTGGAACTTGTTATGTAGATCAGGCTGACCTCAAACTTACAGAGATCTACCTGCCCTTGCTTCCTGAGTGCTGGCAGACTCTTGTGTGTTGATGGCATCAAAGACACCATGACCTACCTACAGAGACAGTGGGAGTGACAGGGCCTCAGGCAGCTGCTGAGTTTCTTTGATCTAGCTACATCAGACTTCTTTACAACAAAGATTCTAATAAAGCTAGGCCACCAGCATAGGATAGTAGGCTTTCCACACCGCCCCTCCCCCAGCCTTTTGTGTGAATTGTACACCACATCCCCATTGTGACATGAGTCAAAACTTAAGCCCACCCCACCCCCCAACTACCTAGGGGCACATGAAATGACTTGGCCAACTCTATTGGAACTAGTGTAGTGTAGGTATTGTTGTTTTTGTTGTTAGGATGTGGTTAATTCAAGTCCGTTGAACTCATAATTGTTTCTTGCAGACTGCTACTTTTGCTTGGCCAGATTTGGGGTTGGAATATTGCAACAGAGCATTCTTAAGGCATGCAGACGCTCCTAATAAGGGAGCATTTACGTGGTTAACCCTCACCAGGCAGCATCCTGCAAGTCATTGCAGCTTGAAGAAGGTTGCTGGTCCTCAGCACTGTGCTACCTCCCTGCTGAGCATTTTGCTCCTCCAGTGGCCCACAGACCTCCACAGTATTAGCATTCTCCACCCAGCAGCTCTGCACAGATTTGAGCAGAGAGGTCTCCTTGCAGTTGTGGGGCAGACCAGTGACTATCTTAGTACTCAGAATCTCGGTGGAGGATGGGAGCTTGGATTTGGGATTCTTACTTTTAGCATAGAGATGTATGTTGGTGCGCTGGGGCTGCTATATAGAAACACCATGAGCTAGGCAGTATGAACACTTGGACATTCATTTGCACATAGTCCTGGAGGATGGAGGTAAGGCTCCTTCAATCCAAGTCCTCTCTCCTTGGGTTGCAGATTGTTACCTTCTCTAGATCTTTTATGTAACATATATCCCTGAGATCTCTATATGTCTTAATTTCTACATTGTTTTTTATTTGTGTGTTTGTTTTTGAGACAGGGCTTTGGTGTAGTTCATGTTGGCCTTGGACTCACAGTCACATGGCTCAGCTTTCTTTATTTTTTGAAAAAGTTTTTAAAATTTTTCTTAATGTGTCTGGATGTTTTGCCCACCATGTGCATGCAGTGCCAGAAGTGGGTGTCAGATACTGTGAACCTGGATTTACAGACAGTTGTGGGCTGCCATGTCGGTGTTGGGAATCAAACCCAGGTCCTCTGGACGAGCAGTTAGTGCTCCTAACTGATGAGCCCTCCACCCCCACCCCGCCTTTGTTTTTATTTTCCTGAGGCAGGATTTCTCACAGTAGGCATGGCTGGCCAGAAAATACCAAAGACATGCTGTCTTACCTCATCTGGGCTGGGATTGCAAGCACTTATTGCTATGCTTAGCTTCTGGACGTGGGTTTGGGGACTGAATTCAGGTTCTGGTGCTTACTGATTGAGCCATTGTCCCAGAACAATTTTGAACAAGTTCAGAGGCTTTGAAGGTGCAAGCTAGCTCTTAGTGGATGAGTTATCTCTCTAGCCCCAACCTTAAGTTTTTTGAGCACTGACTTATTACTTGACCTCCACAGGATGGGTTGTAGTCAAAACACAGGCATACTGCCAGTACTGTCTAGAACTTCCCACTGTGCATGTAGGGTGGATGAGCCACTTGTGGATTGTCTGTTTAGACTCCCCAAGGCATCTTTGAGGTTAAGGCAGATAGATATTCCTGGAACATTTCTGATCACAAGCTTTTCAGGTAAGTATTTTTGAACACCACAACAAACCACAAGAAAAAAGCAACACAAAACAAATAACAACAACAAACCCAGCATATGCCTAAGCAGAGCAGGGGGTTCTACAGGAAGGTAGAGTAGCCCAGACAGTGGGCTCAGCCTGCATATGTACTCTGCTCATTTCTGTGCTGTCATACTATGTGTTGACATCAACCATGACCTGCTTTATTCTAGTTTCTCATTTTAGTAGACCTGCTTTAGCACCTGGCACATAGTAGGACCAAATGAAGGTGTGAGTTTAAAACAAAACAAAAAAACCAGTCCACAATAAAATTTTATTCAGTCATTAAGAAAAATGAAACTATAAAATTTGCAGGGAGAAATGGATGAAACAGGAAAATATAGTATGAGAAATAATCCCAGCTGAGGAAGAAACATATCACATTGTCTCAGTCTATTTGAATCTGAGCTTCTCATTTTATATGTACATTTCTTCGAGAGAGAGAGAGAGAGAGAGAGAGAGAGAGAGAGAGAGAGAGAGAGAGAGGGGCCAGGAAACAAAAATGGGGCCAATGAGAAGAAAAAAAAAAGAATTACTTTCAGTAGATAATTATGTTATGATTCAACCTCAGTAAATGACGTCTATGCTATATTTAAAACCTAAAAGCTAGGCTGTGTTACTATCTGACCATTTATGAGAGATTTTAAATTCCTGCTTGTTTTATGTTAAGAATTGCTGTTCAGAGCTGGATGGTGGTGGTGCATGTCTTTGATTCCAACACTTGGGAGCCAGTAGCAGGTGGATTTCTGTGAGTTCAAGGCCAGCCTGCTGTTGAAAATGTTGTGGGGTTCTGTTTTTGCATATTTTTATGCTTTTTAAGTATTTCTACTGAGCTTCATTTTTATTATAATGCATTTCATGGTTCATTCACTCATATGTGAATTGAAATTTTCTAACAAAAAAATCTTAAATATTCAAAATTTCAATATATATGCCATATGTGTACAGTACCCACACATACCAGGAGCTGGGGTTAGAAACAGTTACCAGCCACCCAGTGTAGGACCTGTCCTGTGGAAGAGCAGCCAGTACTGTTAACCACTGAGTCCTCTCTCCAGCCACTACCATCCTCCTTTTCTAAAAAAAAATGTCAATCATACCAAGAAATGTTCTTTTTTAGTTTTCTTGAAATAAACTTTCTTGAATCCCAGGAGGCAAAAGTTCCATGTGTTGGGACCTCCCAGCTGGTGAGCCCTCTGGTGGGAAGCAAGTACCTCTGTTATAGACCAGCCTTGCCACTTAGTGACAACCTGCCAGGCCCCAGCCCTGCTGCCAAATTCTTCTTTGTATTATTAATATTTTAATATTTTATCCATTTTGGGTTTTGGATACTAATTTGAACTTTAAAAGGCATTCTTGTGACTCATATCTATCTTTTAAAATTTTTATTTTTAATTATGTGTACATGTCTCTCTGTGGGTATTTACAGAGCATCAGATCTCCTGGTGCTGGAGTTATAGGTGGTCTTGAACTGTTTGCTGTGGATGCTGGGGACTGAATTCTAGTCCTCTGCAAGAACAGTATGTGCTCCTAACTGCTAAACCTTCTCCCTAGCACTATTATTATTATTATTATTAAGACAGTATTGTGGTGATATATATTTAATAACAATAGCCTGAAATATCAGAGGACAGAGCCGAGCCATGAAAATTTGGAAGTGGTAACTCATGCCTTTAATCCCAGCACTTGGGAGGCAGAGATCCTCTGGATCTCTGTGAGTTCAAGACCAAACAGAGCCAGGCAGTGATAACACCTACCTTTAATCCCAATCCTAGGGAAGTTGAACTAGGAAGTAAAATAGCTGGGTGGGGAAAGAAATATAGGGCAGGAGAAGGAACAGTTTGGCCCCTTTTGTGTGTGAGTCAATCAATCTGAAGACCCTGGAGATAGGAGCTAACCTGCTCAGCCTGAGGAGTTTGCTGGGCGAGGACTGGCTTTGTTCCCTAACCCCAGTCTCTCTGATATTTCAAGATATTTTTATTAAATATGTATCACCACAGAGTATCTCAAGTATCTCAGGCTGGCCTTGCTAGTTGAGAATGATTTTGAACTCCTGATCCTCTTGGCCTTAGGTCTGAGTGCTGGGATGACAGACATGCACCATCACACCAGGTTTATCCAGTGCTGAGGACTGAACCCAGGGCCTCATGCTTGCTAGGCAAACAGTCTACCTATTGAGCTATTTGTCTTGGTGTCCATGATCTAATTATCTGCAAAGGGTACCCATTAAGTCTTTGAGGAGGTCATGCTTTAACCTGCCTGGTCCCTAACCTTACATGTTGATCTCAACACCTGCTACTTAGTCATGTGTGATGCATGGTTTTAACTGTCAAATTGACAAAGTCTAGAAGCATCTGAATAGAAAGTCTCAGTGAGGCACTGTCTAGATTGGTTTGGCTGGTGAACATGTCTATGGGAGGTTTATAAAATTGGGTTGAGGTGGGAAACTCTACCATGAATGTGGGCAGTACCATCCCCTGGGTTTGGGCCCTTGACCATATGTATGGGAATGGAAAGCCTGAGCTGAGCAGTAGGCATGAGCACAGCTATTCCTCTCTGTTCTAGGATGGGATGTGACCAGCTGTCCCTAGGTTCTACTTGGACTTCCCTGAATTTGGATATAACCTCGGATGGAAAGCCAAGTGACCCCACTGAGTTGGGTTTTTGTCAGAGTGTTTATCAAGGGAACAGAAATGAAGCTTGGACACCCTGTGGACACCTGCTGCTCTCCCCTGAGGCACTCAAGATCCACAGGTGTCCCTGTCCTTACTGGGACACTTCACTTACAAACTGGTGACCAGGTTGCCGAGAAAGCAGATGGCTCACAAATCTTTTCTAGAACCACCTTGAGCAAGCCACGTTAGTAACAATCCTTCCCATCTGCCAATGCTTGTCCTTAATGAACCCCACATTCTTCTGGGCTGTGCCCTTGGGCCTTTCTCCTTCCCCATCTCTGGAACTCTCTCCATTTCTTGTGCCAAGACACTAAGATGTCAGCTTCCGGATAGCAGTTTCTCTGGGAATAGCAGGTGGTAATGACATTCTGAAGTCACTGGGGTCACCCTTAGTTTGTAGTCTAGGTTTCTGTTGTCATTTGCCTGATTGGGGCTTCATGATGGGTTCTTATTGAAGCATCCCATAATCTGATCAGATGGACTCCCTTGCTGTGCTGTGCCCCCTCCTCCCGCTTCCTTTAAAGTCCCTAGTGAAGAGCCAATCACATTTCTCCACAGCTCTCATGGTGACCAGTGGTTTCTCATCTCCATGCTGAGTGTTTGCCACTGGGCTTGTGGCCCAGAGAAATCCCAGCTTGTGTCACTCAAGCCAGAAGCCACCTAGATTGGTATAGAAAGAGGGGCCACACAAGTTTAAGCCTGGGAAGAGACTCACAGTACACGGGAGAGGAGAACCTTCTTCCATAAGCCCTGACCTTCCTGACGGCGAGTCGTTTTCCCATCATGCTCTTGAATTAATAATGGTGGTGGCGGCTCCCCCAAGGGAAGCAGTTGCTTTCAGTAAGGCTTTGGCTGCTTTCTGATCACACACACAGGAGCTGATGCTCATAACGTGCAGGCTGAGCCTGTAGGTTCTCAACACTGTGGTTTTGCTCCATTGAAAATAAAGAATGGAAAGAATATGTACATTAAGAAAGGCATGCACAGTGAATTGGTTCTCTGTTTAGCACAAAACAGTCACTCAAGAGATTTTTGTTGATTGGATGGGTACATTGGATCTCAGGGATTACAAGCATTGTCCCAGATTCAGGAATCTGCTCCTTCTTCCTGTCCTGTCCTGTCCTGTCCTGTCCTGTCCTGTCCTGTCCTGTCCTGTCCCGCCTCCCTCACTTCCTCTCTTCTTTCTTTTTTTCTTTTTCTTTCGTGTTGTTGAAGCAGTTTTTCTGTGTAGCCTTGGTTGTCCTGGAACTTGCTCTGTAGACCAGGGTGACCTTAACTCAGAGATCTACCTGCCTCTACCTCCCAAGTGGGATTAAAGGAGCAGGCCACTACCACCTGGCTTCCTCCTACATTTTTTTTGGGGGGGGAGGTCTATCTGTGGTGGCTTACAGTTGTAAACTTTGCCACTTTACAAGTGCCATTGACACTCAGTAGAGAACCAGGAAGGAAATGAGCCACTTTCCAAAAGCACTACATGCTGCTTCATTCAAAGAAAGAAAGACAGCATTGACCCTTGGCTCCACCCACATCCAAGACCAGGCAGGGTGCATGTGCCAGCTATTGTACAGATCCATTCTACAGCTGAGAAAGGTGCAATGACTCCTTAATGACTGTGCCCTGAAGTCAGTCCTCCTGGAGGAAAGATGAGCTGTAGAGGATCCAGGAGAAATGGGGCAGGGGGCCAGGGCTGAGCCAGACAAAGGGTAGCGTTCAAAGGGTGACTGTCCCCATCTGCCTCTGTGATGACTTATCCTGCTTTGTGGACTGCTGACAGGTTGTCTGAGATTAACCTCTGTTTTCATCAGCTTCGGCCGGGAGCCAGAGCTGTAGATAATGCATCCACTGCCACTCTGGCTTCTCCAAGGTGGGGCAAGCCCGGAAAGGGGCCAGGATGCAATTACTCTAATCTCCGCCACATGGCTTCCACTGGCTACTGTCCCTTCCAAATAGTCACAGGTCACCCTTACTCTGTCCCCAGCCTTTCTGAGGCACAGTTATGCTGGGGCCAGAGGGAGAAGCAGGGAGGCAGAGGTGGAAGAATCCTCTTTAGGGACTTTGTGGGAAAGTGGCTGGGCTCTGCCTGGTATTTGCAAGGAAGCAGCCAGTGACCCCTCCCATCAGTATGGTCCATGCTGATGCTGTGACCCATTGGCACCATCTGAACATCTTAGATCAATATCTATTATCTTGCAGTTCTGGAAGCAGGAGCCAAAATCAGTGTCCCAGGCTCAAGACAGGCCTGGGCTCTCCTACAGTTCTGCAGGCAGACTTCTTGCCTTCTATAGCCCCTAGGAACCCCACTCCTCTGCCTCCGCCCACTCCTTCCATCCTCTATACTCTGCTTTGAATTGTATCTTTTGTAGTTCACTTGACCTTTTGAGGCCATTGGCCACATGGAGAGTCCAGGGTTATCTCTCATCCCTAGTTCCTTAGCTGAATCAGTCTGTCTCTTTGAGTGGATGGTGATATATTGCCAGGCCCGAAGGATTAGGATCTGGGCCTTTTAGAGAGCCTTCACCATTCTGTTATGGCACCATTCAGGTGGCTTGTAAATAAAGACCAAGAATAGGAGACAGTGTATGTCTGCTGCCCAAGGTTAGGGCTAAGATAGGGAGCAAAACCCAGGCACTAGAGAACAAGAAAAAGATGCTGCCCTTGACTGTGGATGGAAGCAGCCTGTGGCAGGCATGTGATTGGAGACAGACACAGCTGGACATCAGCTCTGACTGACCTGGGCTGGATGCTTCAGTGCCGTGAACCCTCCAAACCTAAGTGGCCACAGAAGCTCTTATTTCTGTGATCTTCCTAACTCAGGACTGGCAGCGGGCTGTTTGGGGTAAAGGGTGGGATGATAGATAGATGGATGTGGAACTGCCTCCCCATGCCTCCTTGTGACAGTGGTTCTTTGGTACTGTCCTGGGGCCTAAGGGTGTAGACCCTCATGGCAGTGACCTTTTAAATGCACAAACCCACTTAGGCCAGAGTGGATTGCACAGAATTCTGGGTTCCCAAATACCATAGGGTAGTCTAGAAAGGTGATGACAGAGCAAGGAAAGGTCTTGGGTTTGGGGATCAAGGTGGGTGCTGAGGTGGATCATCTTTTGGGGTAAGAGAGTTATTAGAGAGCTATTAACATAGAGACAACAGTATGGCAGGGAATCTGAGGAGGGTTCATACCCACATGGCAGAGTTGGGGGGGAGCTGCCTTCCTTTTACAGGTTTCAGAGGAAAAGGGAGATTTCATCCCACGTAACTGACACAGTTCACAGCACAGTCCTGCAGACATGTTGCCCCTGATTCCCAGGGGTCAGCGGGAAAAGAGGTCTTCTTACACAGGGGTCAGGGCGGGCTAGGTGGGAGTGAGATTTGGAGAGAATGTATGATCCTGAATGTATGATCAGGGAGGAGGAAGAGGACTTTTGGCTAAGGTATGTCATTATGCAAGTGGGGAACATGTTGCCATAGCAACCGGTTGAAGACTCTGTGTGTGGTAGACTTTCCTAGAGGAATGAGACCGCAGCATCTAATCCCAGGACATGAGGAGTCTGTTAGGAGGTTACAGATGTACAGAGATGCTCCTGGGAGGAGTTTGCAGGTGGGCATGGCCAGATTAGCCCCTAACCCTAACCTAAAAAGTGGGTGGACATACTGTCTTGGTCTTCCGAGGTCCTTGACTTACGGGAGAGAATCGCCTCAAGTAGAAAGAACAGGGAAGGTGCCCTGGCAGAGGATCTGGTCTGATCTGCTGAGCATGGGTGCTCTTCACAGCAGACAGCTATGCCTGGCCCAGAACCCCTTCCTTCCTCACTCCCATGGCCAGTAGCCACCGAGCAAATCTTTCCATTTGGTCAAGCCAAACCAGAAACCAAAATCCCCTGTCAATGTTCTTGTGGGCAGCTGGTTACAAAGTAAGTGTAAGGGGTTTGGAAAGACATTGCACATCATTGGTGCATCCCAAGAAGAAGAGGGCTCATCTTGTCTTGATTCCTGGTCTATGGATATAATAACTTAAAGGAATCATTAAACAGTACACCGGGCGTGGGTACTTTTCCTGTTCTTGTATCCTAATTTGAAAAGGCTCAGGGACTGGGTTGAGCCAGTAATCTCTAGTTTAGACATCAGCTCTGTAGGCCTGATGTTCCTACCTAGATGGGCTGGAGGGTGCTCATGGGACACGGGCTAGGTTGATCTATGGGGGACACATGAGTTAGGTTGATCTGTGGGGACCCTACCCTCTGTTTTAGCAACTTCTCCCTGTGAGGCCATGCAGACTAGAGCAAGGCATAAAGGTCTCCTCATGGTTTCTGCTGTCTGCATTAGAACAGGCTGGGTGAGAGTGGCCTGGGTGGTCCTGACCTCACCAGTCTCTATGTTGGGAGGGTGGGGTGAGGAGGTTTCTGGGGGCTCTTTCCACCGTTTCTAGTGCCACACTGCCCCCTGCTGGGATGGCTCACACTCTACCCTTTCTGGGTGTGTTCTCTCACCTCCTAACTCTTTGGGGGTGCTCCCCTTAACCTTGTGCTCTAGGGGATACTTAGGGGAATGATTTATCTTTCTGGTTTTTCCTGCCCACGACAGAGTCTCTTGTGGACTCCCTAAGAGGAGAAGATGGAATATGAGCACAGATCTAACATACACACTCCCTCCTAGTAGAAGGGAATGGAGGGGTGTGTCACATGCAGCCTCCCCAGGTTCACGCGAGATTTGGATCTTTTAGACTGGAGGGTGTCACGGTGCCAGGAAATTCCTCCAAGTTCCCTTCTCTAGCCTGGTTCCCAGAAGCACCTGCCACCCACCACTGAGATGGATGGTGACAGATCTGTAGTCAGTCACATGGTGTTAACACTGTCCTTTTCCCACCAGCAACATGCTGGCCTGCCCTCTCAAAACTAAGCTCACTCTGAGCACATGGGATGTGGTGAGGGGCCGGAGCTGATGTGGGGGAACTTTATTGGGAATCTCTGAAAAAAGCATCTTTGCCTGGGAGCAGTATCTACTGTGTCAGACCCTGAGTGCCCTGGGCTGGCAATGCCTGGTTCATCTTGGTCTTTTCTCGATGCAGAGCAGACCCTATCCTTCACTGTAAATTCCATACAATCAGTTTTCAAAGCAAGAAGCAGGATCAACAAGAGCTCAGTGAAGCAGAGATGTGCTGCAGGCTGTGACCTCTGTTGAATGTTTTCTGTGATGACTTTGGGTCACTGTGGTGGCTAATCTTGGCTGTCAACTTGGCTGTATATGAATGAACTAAAGTCTGAGCTGCTGGGCATTCCTGTGAGAGATTTGCTTGATCAGAGTATCTGGAGCAGGAAGACCCACCCTAAATCTGTGACAGCCCAGATGTAAGGATACAGAAGAAGAAAACTGGTTTTTGTCTGCCAGTTCCCACTCTCTCTGGCAAATCCATCTATCCTGTAGCAGGACATTCATTTGCCCACCTCAGGACCAGATTCTTCAGGTTTTCAGCTTACACTGAAGACCAGTAGCTCTCCAGGAAACCTCTAAGCTAGTGGTTCTCAACCTCCCTAATGCAGCCAACCTTTAACACAGTTCCTCATGTTGTGGTGACCCTCAACCATAAAATTGTAACTGTGATTTTGCTACTGTTATGAGTTGTAGTGCAAATATCTGGGTTTCCTGATGGTCTTTGGGGGTCAAAACCCACAGGTTGAGAACATTCAGCACCAGATTGGGACTAATGAGTGGTCACTCAATCTCATGGGCTGAACAACTACTAGATTCTGTTTCTCTGGGAGGCATGATATATGTGTATGGAGTGTGCACAACATAGCGCGCATTGGGAGGTCAGAGCACAACCCTGTGGAGTTGGTTCTCTTTTTCAGTCTTCTGTGGTGTGGTAGTTTGAAGGAAAATGGCTCCTAAAGGGAGTGGTACTACCAGGAAGTGTGTTTCTGTGGAGGTGGGCTCTGAGGTCTCCTATATGCTCAAGCCAGGCGCAGTGAGATAGATTACTTCCTGTTGCCAGCATGAGATGTAGAACTCTCAGCTGCCTCTCCAGCACCACGGCTGTCTGCACACAGCCATGTCCCACCATGATGATAATGGACTGATGCTCTGAACTGTAAGCCACTCCAATTAAATGTTTTCATGGTGTCTCTTCACAGCAACAGGCACCCAACTATGACATGTGGGTTGCAAGGATTGAATTTAGCATCACTGAGTGACTTTACCTTCTGAGCCAACTCACCAACCCCACCCTATTTTCTTTATAAGTTAACAGCTTCAGGCTTTTCACAAGTTAGTGGGAACTGACCAGTGTACCCTCCCAGAGGCCTGGGCAGAGTATTGTGCCAACCCTGGTATGTTCATGTGTTTGTGCAATGCCTTAGCCTTGGCCCCTGCAACAAAGTACCAGGAGACGATGGTTTATAAACAAAATTTTATTTCTTGCAGTTCTGGAGTCTGGAAGACTGAGATCATGATGTCAGCACATGGGAGCAACGCAGGTCACTTTTCAAAATAGTCTGTAGCCTAACCTTCTGCTCCACCTCTTCCCTGCTCACGAGAGCCCTGACCACAGACCCCTCAAGCCCTGTAATCACTTTACTTCTCCACAGCGCCAGTCTTTGTGTGTGCACATGAGTGTCAGTGTCTGTGCACACAAGTGTGTATGCATGGAAAGTCTGGACAATAACTTCGGGGTTTGTTTCTAAAGCACTATGATGGACAGTTTTATGACAACTTGATATAAATTAGAGTCATCTGAGAGGAGGGGACCTCAATTAAAAAATGTCTCCATGGCTGTATGCAAGGCCATTGGGCATTTTCTTAATTAGTGATTCATGCAGGAGGGCCCAGCCCATTGTGAGTGGTGCCGGGCCTGAGCTTGTAGTCCTGGGTTCTACAAGAAGGCAGGCTGAGCAAACTGTGAGTAAGCAGCATCCCTCCGTGGCCTCTGTATCATCTCCTTCCTCCAGGTTCCTGCCCTGCTTGAGTTCCTAACTTCTGTTCATGATGAACAGATGTGTTAATATCAGCCAAATAAACGCTTTCCTCCCCAATTTGCTTTGGTCATGGTGTTTCATCACAGTAATAGTAACACTAAGATAAGCATCTTTGAGACAAGGTCATGCTGCCCTGAAGCTCACCAAGTAGGCTAACCTGGATGGCCAGGGAGCCCCTAGGATGCCCTTTCCACACCTCTCAGGTGTGTACTGCTACACATGGCCCTTTTTTTTTCTTTTAAATCAGGTCCTGGGGATTGAACTCAGGTCCTTGTGCTTGCAAGGCATACACTTTACTAACTGAGCCACCCATCCTTCTTTCCCATTCTCAAACCAACTCTTCTCTGCTTCTCCTCTGCCGTCCCCGACAGAAAGACGGGGCTTTGTTTTGTTCACTGCCCAGAACAGAGCCTGGCTCATCAAACTGCTGCCACTGTTGAACAGGTAACAGCTTCCTTTTTTCATCTTAAATTCTGGGGTCTTGATTGTCCGGGGCACCATCCTAGCAATGCTCTTTTTCTGGCTTCCTGTTACCTACCCCTGGGCTTCTCAGTGTGGCACATTTCACTTCATGATTCTCAAATGGTCATTTGTTTTCCCTCAGAAGAAAAAGGACAGTTTTCCTGCCTGTCACGTGGAGGCAAATGCCTGGAGCTCTGGTCCGGAAGTTGGACTGGAATGTTCTTGCAGACCCTTGGTCAGTGTCCATGCAAGTGCTGGTTGCCATGGTGGGTAATGCTATTTGTGCTGTCTGCACAGAAGGCTCCAGCATCCTGGCTTGTATAAATGTTAACTGTGAGGCTGCAGGAGCCAGAGCAATTAGAAGCCAAATGGAAAATCCCAGAAAAGGTGGTCTGGGAGACCATGGCAGTAGCTCAGTAAACAGACCTAGCAAGTTGGAATTGCTGAGGAGCTCATCATGGTCCCAGGGTTCTGTCTCTTTTCTCCCCACCCCTTGGAGGTGCAGTCAGCTTTGGTAAGGTGATGAAAGAAGCCACTGACCCAACAGGTTCCAGCATTGGGGGGGATGCATACTTCATCTTACCCCATCACTTGTTCCTTAGCTGATTCCTGCTACCTGTCTATCTGACTACCTGCAGAAGTCACTAGTATGTCATTCTTGGACTGGGCATTCCGAGAGATAGGCATGTAAGAAAGAGTATTTGCCCTCGGGGGTGTACACAAAAGGGAAGTCGGGCCTGTCCCCAGGAGGGACAGCTGATTAGCTATCCATGGTTCAGCAGGATTCTGGATAGGGGCAGCTTTGGCTGTTTACATACATTTCTCAGTAGATCTCACACCCACATGGACTTCTACCACAATAAACCTGTGTGTACCATACAGGCCAAGATGACCAGGGGACAGGACATAGTATGTACATACATGTGTTAACATGCCAAGTCTGTTAGTCTCCAAATGCAGTACAAATGCTGGCAGGCAATGTGGAGCTAGGGAGTGGACAATGGCCTGGGCTGGACCAGCTGTAGCTGCTTAAAATACCAAGTTAGTGGCGTCAGGCTGTGGACACTACCTGTGAAGGAAATGACCTCATAGACGACCTTTTCTAAGGATCCCCAAGGCTGGATCTGGGTCTTGCAAACAGAGGCCACACTGCAGCATGCAGGCCTTGGCCATCCTCACCAGAAACAAGGTGAGGGAAAGCCCAAGGGCCTGGTAGAGTTGGTGCCAGCATGGAGGCGCTTTCTATTGAGCAGGGAAGGTGGCAGGACCAGGAGTGGGCTTGAGAGATAGAACAGGTGTCACTTCTTGGTCCCCTTGTTACCTTGACACACCTGTCACCTTGCCTCCAGAGACTACCTGCCTCTACTGAGCACTAGTCTTCTCAGGGACACACTGCTGGTGGCCACTGACCTCTTGGGCTCCTCATTCTGATATTCCAGGTCCCTTCAGCAAATTTTGTCCCCCATCCACCTCTCCCTATGGTTGCCTTCAATTTTAGGCTCTGGCAGCTCTGTTATTGGAAGCTTGCCCTGCTCAACCTTCATCACCCTCATTGTGCAGGGCAGAATCTTCCCCGAGTCCTCCCCGAGTCCTCAGTGATCCCACTGACTTTCCTTCCTGCCAAGGTGAGTGCACCTTAACACCTCAGAGAAACTGGGCCCATTTACCCATGGCAGCAAGTGGGGTGTGGGGACCAAACTCTGGTCTGTCACATTGAGGACAGCCTAGGACTTCAAGGTCAACCTGAGAAGCTGCAAGCCTTCTTGAACATGATCCCAGTGCCAGGGTCAGATTTCCAGTCCTGGTCATCAGGCGTTGGGTAAGAAACCTCTTTTTGCCTCAGTTTCCTCATTTGTACAATGGAGATACCAGTAGTACCTACACCCAACAGCTAACATATAGGCAAAGAATATATGTTACCACCAGACACCTAATTACTGCATAAATTTTTTCTTTTCAGCTTTATTATTTATTTTTTCTGAGATAGTCTCACCCAGTAGCTCAGGTTAGTTCCAAAATTATGGTGGATGGTTCTCCTGCCTCACTCTCCTTACTGCTGCTGACTAGTGATATGTCACCACACCTGATGATGTTTCTATTACTAGTGAACACATGAGTACCACTATAGTTGTATACTTGTGTTCCTTGGCATCATTCATTCATTCACTTCCTGAATATGGGCTGGGTACTTGCCGTGCACTGGAGACAGTGCAGGTCCTGAAGGTGGGAGGTAGGCTGAAGGAGATCAACTTTGCTCTCAGATGGTGGATTCAGGAGTCGGGAAAACTGATGGGTGGCAATATGCAGCCTCTGCCTTTTCCTTTCAGGTGTGATAGTGGAGTGAGCTCAGAGGGGAGCAGGAGGGGGAGGGACCTATCCTGCCTCAGTGGATCCTGGAGCTGGGGCTTTCAAAGACAAGCAGACAGGAGCCAGACAGAGTTAAACTTCCCCTCTGTTTAATTATTGTAATAGAAAATGACAACCATAGCAAGAAAGATAACATGGGAGATGTCACCACCATCTTTCAAAAGCGCACACTAAAGTTCTATATCAGCAAAGATATACTTCCTACTGCAGTAGAGGCCAGTAATACACAGAGGAACTGGGTACCTGGGCGGGGAGAACCTGGAACAGTAGTTAAAATAACTTCATGTCGTGTACATGTGTTTACAAGCTGTCCAGGCAAACATTACAAAACACAGAAGCTTGGCTGATGCTCTCCACACGAAGAATTGGAATCTGTGGGTGGCAGGTGATGAGTAAGAATTCCAGAAGAATTTAGACAGTAGAAAGAATTGGTATGCCTGCAGCTTTGGCCAGTAGAGCTGGAGGACATGGGGAGGGTCAGAGAGGAGACCTGGATTTTCTGACAGCTGTTCCTGCTCCTCAGCGTCCCCGCCCACTTCAGAATCTCTCCACCAATTGTGCTTCTCAGGCACACTGGTGAGAGACAGACATCAGAGGTCCTGGACACACAGTCACTGGTGGGGGACAAGTTCAACTTCAGCATTCTGGCTATATTATAGGGTTCTCTCCACACAGGTAGGGGTCTTCCCAAAAGACAACAGTCACATGGCAGCCACTATGCTCACACTTGCTCCAATCCACATGGACATTCATGCAAGACTGTTGGAGCTCTTGAAGACTCCCATTGCTTAGGTCTAAATGGGATCTCCCATCTTTGGCCATGTTGGCATTTGGAGGCTGGATAGCAGTTGGCCACAGGGTCTGTCTTGTGTGTAGATAAGCAGCATTTCTGGCATCCATTCACTAGATGCCAGGAGGCCCTCACTCCTCTGTAAACTGTGACAAGAATGAGCTCTAGGCATTGCCAAGTGTCCTCTGAGGAACCAAGTGCCTGAAGTGAAGAACCACAGGAATTTTGTGGCTGGGTGATTTGGGAACAAGACTCTGTCTGCTGACTAGTCCTATCTGGCAATGTCCCCAAACCCACTAGAGGTTGAGCTTCTATGCTTTTTCTGTAAGTCTCCACACAGAATCATTGGTGATGTCAGAACGTTACTTTGAACTGTAAATGAAGGGATTCTTGGGTCTATTGCTTTGACATTTCAACACCATCTGCACAGTTTTCATCCCCAAACTGGGTAATTAAGTTACAAAGGGCAAAAAAACCCATAACATTTGGAGTGTATGATTTTGTGTTAGGCAGAATAGATAGCTATGCTCAGCCACATGTGGTTGCATTCAGCTGGCAAGCTTAGAAAGTAAAGAATCCAGGACACAGGCACAGCAACTCAGGGTACTTCACCAGACAGAGGGCTCCATAGTGCTCTGCAGCCAAAGCATGCACATTCCCCACACACTGAGACACATGGGATTTAAGCCATGGCAAAGCAGGTCTGAAATCTTTTGAACAGAAGTTGGCTAGAAGGAGCCTGTCTTAGGCAGGCACCAGGACACCACAGTGCCAGACTCTCCTGGGCAGCGTGCACCTCTGCTTCCTCTGTTTCTTGTCTCTGCCGCCACCCTGTCTACCTCGTCTATGTGTGTGTGTGTGCACACATGTTCATGCAGTTGCACATAGAGGCCAGAGGTTGACCACAGGTCAATGACCTTTCAACCTCTGCTGTAAAAACCTCAATGACCTTTCAACCCCTGCTGTAAAAACCAAAATCAAAACTGAAAAAACAGGGTTGCTCACTGAACCAGAGCCCAGCTTTTTTATTAGAATAGCTGGCCAGGGAGCTCCATGGACCTGCCCATCGCCACATTCCAGGTCTGAGATTATAGGCTTGCGCCACCATGCCCAGATCTTTGATTTTAATGTGGATTCTGGGGATCTGAACTTGGGTCCTCATGTTTTACTCACTAAACGATGTTTTACTGTGGGATGAACCCACAGGTGATATCCAGTGATCCAGAACAAATGATTCAGACTTGCATCATGTGTAGCCCCCACCTGTTCTGACTGATTACTGGGTTTTGTCATCCTGGTAATAATGTACATTGCCCTTAGCCCTGTGGTTTGTGTGTACATGTGGCATGCTCTCCTCCATGACACTTCTTTCTCAAGCTCTGAGATCAGTAGGTGGTACAGGAAGTACCCAGGGCTCATGGTTTCACTCGCATGGGCTTCTTAGAGAGGCCCCAGCCCTGTTTGCACCTCTGGGCTCAGTGCCAGCTCAGCACCCTCTCCTCCATATCTTGCACTGAGAGGTCACTAGGAATAGAGGGTAGGACAGGTTGGTACAGGTTGCACAAGGGTCATTCAGGCCCTGGCTGCTCCTCCGGACCTCGACTTGGGAAGTATATGAGCTGTCAGTAGGTCAGACTGCAGAAAAGATGAGCCATTTCACTCCCCATTGATCTCAAAGGGAGGCCAGGCTCCTGCAAAGAGAACCAGATGCCAAGAGCACACATACTGGGGCTTAGGCTCCCAGACAGATCCTGGCTGGCAGACATCCAAGCCAGGACAAGATGCTGGCCTGCTGCCTCTCTGGCTGTGTGGCACTGACCTGTCCCCCTTTCCTGCTCCCTGGGATCCTAGAAACTCATGCAAGGAAGGTCAATGCTCACTCCATCAGGGTAGGGAAGGGAAGCATTAGGTCTCTCTAATTGGATTTCATGGACCATGGAACATTCCAGCAAATGCAGTACTTCTCCAAGAGCCAGCTGCACAAAAGGCCAGGTCCTTCTTGTCAAATTAAGAAGGCTCTGGGGCCCACCTTACCCAGGGAGAAGCCAATGGGGTTCTGGCTGGGATCCCAAAGAAGGTATAAATTCCCTGCTCTGGAGAGCTTTAGGGCTCACAGAAAGACTGTACCCTAGCTTATGTCAACTTGCCACACAGGCAAGGCCCACACACTGACCTCAGTACTGTTCACTGGAACCCTCCTGATGTGCAGCTTTTTAGAGCTTGTGTATCTTGTTGGGAGCCCTTTCTACATGAGCCCGAGAAACTCTACCTCAGGGACCCTCCTTGAAGACTTACCTGAAAATTCAAGGTCAATCTTAAATGGGTGGGGGAAGGACCACATCTCTTGAGTCTAGGTAAAACTGAGGCTACCCCATTCTGATGATCTGAAACCTATGGATGGCTCAGGCCATTCTAAGCTGTGACACCTTGGGATATACCTTCTGAAGATTCAAGCCCAGTTCAAATGTACCTCAGTGGTGCCATCAGCTTCAGAAGGCCAGGCAGTGCAAGAGAGAGAACCAGCTGAAGAGCCTAGCTTCCCAGGTCCTCATTTCCATGCTGTGTGGCTGCAGGCAAATTACTCTACTGCTCTGAGCCTCTGGCTTCCTTTCTGCGCACTGGGGCACTGCTGCTGTGAGGGGACTGAGGGATGAAGGCCATACAGGGAAACCTAGCACCGTGCCTCTTCATAGCACTCAAGCACTGAGCTCAGGCCTGACTGTCCCTTTTCCTGATAACAGCATGAAGCAGAGACAGGAAGGAGAGTGCAGTTCACTCTGGTTCCTCTGGTTGGAACCTATCATTTCCTCCTCACTGTCATCTGTGGTCAGGAAGTTCAGACAGGAAACTTCAGAAGATGAACAGAATGGGATCAGTGGATGCCAAATGGACAAAAGGGGCTTTCCATGCTTATGACCACCTGTGGCTCTGACCCAGAGAGACATCAGTGCAGTTTAACTGACTGTGTGTGTGTGTGTGTGTGTGTGTGTGTACATGCGCATGTGTGCGCACGCGCACTGCAGCACTGACATGACAATACTTTACAAGGCTAGTAGCTGTTTTTATCTTCTCCTTCCTTTCCTTTCTCACCGCTGGAGGCACAGATCCCTCCTCAACCTGCTGTCACCATGGTAACAAGGTGGGGCGGATCCACCAGCTACTACTCCCCTGGAGTCAATCAAACAGTCCTGGGACATGTGAAGATATCACAGCACACTTCTGCCCCTATCCCTTGCCTGGGTTCTTTCATGAGGATGTTCCTCCCTCTGTTCCAGGGATTGAGGGTGTGATGAAGAGGGTGTTGCTGGAGAGGCAGGAAGCTAGAGCAAATATCTAGTAACCAGCACATAATAGCTAACTGCCAGTCCAGCCTCCTGGCCTGGTGATGATCCTACATATCTTAGCAGACAGCCTACATCCCTACTTTTTGACTACGGAGGTTGGACCAATTTTCAGTATGAACAGCTTCCCTGAGGCCAAAGCTTGCTGGATATGGTGATAGATGTGGTGAGTCAGACCTGTGAGAGAGGCCACAACATCTACACCATTTTACAGCACAGACATTGGATGACTTGGGAAGTCCCCGCCTCGGACACCTCCTGGGGATACCATCTCAGCCTCAGTTGCTGAGATGGAGATGTGCTCACTAGAGAGCTTGGCAAGTGTGGAGACCAGACTCAGCCAGATTAGGAAATGACTGCTACTCTGACTCCATCGCTATCTAACCACGTGATCATCATGACTCTCTCCATGACATCTGTTTAGTGATGAAGGGACATGACTAACTCAACTTTAACTCCCGAGAATCCTTGGAGAAGAGATGGCGGCTTCACGTGGGCAGTGAAGGGTTAATTGCCTAGGGATATAAATTTTAAAGGCATCTTCTGCTTGTTTTAAAAAGATCAGAAAACTCATCCCGGCCCCTGAGTTTTCTGATGTACTTGGGTCCTGCAAAGGACCAAATGTCTGGTGACAAAGTACCACTTATAAGTCAATTTCACATCACTCTGTGACCCAACACCATCATTATCATATTCCAAGGAGTGGGATGTAAAATGAAAAAATGGGAATCCCAACTTGTGAAAGTTCTTCTTGTCCCAGTACCCACACACTGTTCAATAAGTCTGCAGAAAATACGACACATGAGTGACAATTTACTGCTAGAAAAATGTCACCGAATCAGGTCTACATTTTTTTTTTAACATAATAGGACACTCAACCTGGACTTCTGTCTGGGGCTGACTGAAACTTTAAGAATAGCTGTTTGAGGGACCCATAAAGCTTTTCGGACTTGGAAGCACCAACTGGAAGGCATTCTCAATCAGCTCAATCACAACTGGGGTATTCTAATTCAGAGCTGCCTGGAGGAAATTACAGATGCATGGTGGCTGCCCCTCCAGAGGCCATTCAAGCCTAGGTCTAGAACACAGGTGTGTCTCCAGTGGCTGGGAGCAGGATGGAGACACACGGGTAGCCTTGCCGGCTGAGTCCAGTGCAAGAGGGGCTTCCACACAGCTTCAGCATCCCCGTGCCTTCAGAAGGTGAAGGCATACACCACCCCTACCACCACTATGTTCCCCAGTGTTGCTATGATGGCAATCCATAGCAGAACAGCGTCGTTGGAGGAACGAGGAGACTCCTCTGGCTGGCTGTGGCCATTGGAGGTGGCGTGGACATTGGCAGGGGAGCTAAACAGGGAGTATTCGGTACTGAAGTCCTCGTTGGGTGAATCCATGAACGCTCCTCCCATCATGGGCAGCTGCAAGGAGAAGAGACAGAATGAGCCAGGCCTGCCTAGCAGAGACCGTACACTTCTAGAAGGGACCAATCCAACAGGCCTGCAGAGAAGTGCAGTTCACAGGGCACAGATGCACATTTTAATGCATAGATATGCATGTTTCAAGCTGGCTGTAATTCTGATACTTGGAAGCCAAAGCAGGAAGATCACAGTTTAAGGCTAGCTTGGGCTACATAATGAATTCTAAGCCAGCCCCAACCCAACCCAAACCAAACAGATCAAAACCCCGAGCATATATCAAAACCCCGAGCATATATCAAAACCCCGAGCATATATCAGAGTTTAGGGCAGACACTCTTGAGCCCACTTCACACACAAGGCTTGATGGATCTCACCTCACAAGCTCCCACACCCCAGCACCCCTGTGCCAGGCCCTTCCAAACCCACATGGGCTGCTGCAAACCACCTTTATTCCTATTCTAATTTAGAAAGAGAATACATGTTAGGTTAGAGGTGGTGGCTCACACCTTCAGGACCAGCTTTTATGTAGATGAAGGAAAGGAATCATGAGCACAGCTGTCTCAAAATACCAAGAATAAATAAGACAAATAATTAGTAGTAATAATGCAATGCCAAGGAAAATTGCAAATCACCCTCTATTTATCTAGTTAATTTTTTTTTTTAATTTTCTTTTTGTCTGTGTGTGTGAGAAGAGGGGCCAGGCTCTGAAGAAACAGTTCATTTCACTCCCCAATGGGGCTCCTGCAAGAGCATGTCAGCTTCCATTGGAAGATTCGCTTGCGCTGCCAGTTCTGGACTCAGGGCCAGGGAGTGTGGCTGTCACTGCGACCTCCCGATCTAGCAATGCTTGTGTTATGTCGAATGACCTTCCAGATCGCCACTAAGTTGGGGAAAACTCATCTTGATAGATTACTTGGTTGAGCTGTGACAGGGAAAGTCCTTTTAAAGGGCGCCTCAGCCTCTGCTTGTCTGAACTTATTCAAAGTGACAGACTTAGGCGAGATAACTGTCGCACTGTCAGGAAGATGACTGATCTGCAGACCAATGGGATGACTGTCTCTTGGCAGTTACACATCTGGCAAGACGCTTGCAACATGGTTTGTCTTCAGTTTGGGAATTACAGCCACATCTTTTGCTTAACAACAACAACAGAAAATCATTTCAAGATCTTTCAAGCTTTTACAAACTTGGCTCAAGAGAAGGAAGAAACAGCAGCAGGTGAGGTGTGTGCATGAGTGTGTGTGTGTGTGTGTGTGTGTGTGTGCACAAAGACTTGTGCATTCACATGTGCATGTCCATGTGTGATGCCTGGTCCCTTTCTGTAGTGAAGAGGAAAACTGTCCAGACCTTCGAGGGAAAGGTACCAGACAATCTTCAAGGTTCAGAACAGGGAGTAGAGAAGATGGACCCTGTGGTGGGTGACTGCTTAGGTGTGGGAGTGATGACCACATCCTCTTTGGGCCCTCCAAATATGTGACATTGTCATCGTTAGTGGATCAATCCCCATAGCTCCAGTGTCCCTGTTATGAAGTGTCAAAGTAGGGTGACTGAGATTCTTGCCCAGAATCACCCTTGATACTACATGAACTAGGATCAAAGGCAAGAAGGATCAAGTCCATCCTTGCCAGCAAGGAAGAGGTAAGATCTGTGAGCAATCATCTAACAAAGAATGTGCAAGGAGAGAATGAGTGTGACATCTCTGACACTGCTTTTAGCATTCCAGACCTTGCATAGCACTGTCAACACACAGGGGGAAGGGGAGGGCTCACTGGCCTGAGCGTGATTATAGTCCATGTTGTAGAAAACCTCTGGATGTTTCCAGAAAAAGAAGCATATGGAATTCAAGGAAGACCTCTGTGCCAGGTTTGCAGCATGCCACAAGTTTGATGTTCAGAAGGTCACATACTTAGCTGCTCCTTGGATTCAATGAAGGCATGGCTCTTACAACACCGGACTTGTGAGGTCATCCAAGAATATCCAGATGTGCACTTCTGTGTGCCTGAAGTCTTTACAGGACACTCTTGTGGAGACAAACAGCAACATTTGATGGCATTTTGACCATCTGCTTTAGGACTACAGTCTTGTCACAGGGCCTGCTTGCTGTCACCAGGCTCTCCCCATACATCATTCCTCCAAACACCTACAATTAGGAGTAAGGAATTCCCTTGTGACCATTCAGCTTTGACTTTGGAGGAGGAGACATTGGTGGCTGTGGTGGTTTGAATGAGAATAGCCACCAGAGGCTCATGTTTGAGGCTTGTATCCTCAGTTGGTGGAACTGTTTGGGGAGGATCAGGAGGTGTGGTCTTGCTGGAGGAGGTCACTGGGGGTGGACTTCGAGGTTTCAAAAGATGCATGCCATTCCCAGTTAGCTCTCTGCCTCCTATTCAAAGATAAGGAATTCTCAGCTGCTGCTCCAGCCCCATGTTGCCAGCTCCCATGATTCCTGCCATGATGGTCATAGACTCTCTACAATGGTGAGCCCCAGATTAAAGGTTTTCTCTTATAAGTTGCCTTGGTCACAGCAAAAGAGAAGTAGGTAAGATAATGACCCTCAGACGTCTCTCTCTGCGCGCCTGCCTCAGATAAGGTAGGGACAGACCAAAGAATAGTGTTGTGCCAGAAGTAAGCAGCACAATCCTATCCAACATTTCTTCTGGTGCTATTCTATAAAATATACCTTTCATATTCTGAGAATTTATCTCTGAGTAGTATTTGTGTGTGGTTATATATTAAAATTGAAATAATTCTACATTTGGAAAAAAATAGTGTTGTGAATCCAGCAAGCAGCATATTTGTCTTTCCAGATGGAAAAAAAACAACCCCCCCCAAAACCCCACGATCCATGTACATGATAAGAAAGTGTCAGAAATGGACCCAAATATGAGTGGCACCCTTTACAAAGAGATGGCTCTCAAGCTCACTGAGCTTCAGGTAAAATCAAATCTTGCATGAAAGCTAAGCTGTTTATACTTATATAGTTTCAGTGTGATCAGATTTGAGAATCTATTTTCATGGCTTTGAAGTTCAGGACCTCTTATTGTACAACTCCTTTGTAAAGATAAAATATCAAGGCTTTGATAAAAATCCTACTTTATTGTATATTTCCTTCTTTAGTTTAAAATTTCTATGCATGAGTATTTTGTTTGCATGTGTGTCTATGTATGATGTGCATGTGTCCACAGAGGTCAGAGAAGAGAGCTGAATTTCCTGTCACTGGAATTATACAGATGGTTGAGCTGCCATGTCGAGGTGCTGGGAACTGAACCCAGGCCCTCTGGAAGATCAAATCTCTCCAGCACTAATTTTCTTTCTTTCTTTCTTTCTTTCTTTCTTTCTTTCTTTCTTTCTTTCTTTCTTTCTTTCTTTCTTTCTTTCTTTCTTTTTTAGCACAGTACCAAAACCCAACCCTTTATTTTAATTTTACTATTTATTTATTTAATTACATTTACTTAGTGTATGGAGTGAGTGGGTGCATGCATGCCATGCCATGTGGAGGTCAAAGAACAACACACACACACACACACACACACACACACACACACATTCACTCACTCACAGAGACTCACTAAGTTTGGAGATGGGCCCCAGGGCCTGGCACATACTAGGCAAATACGCTAGCTGTGGGGAGTATTTTTTTAATATATAATTTTACTATGTTGCCCCAGTTAGGTCTTGAATTCATGGTCCTCCTGCCTCGATCACCTGAGAGAGCAGGGCTGGGCCATCATCCTGTCTAACAACACAGCAACTGACAGTACGGTGTAATAACCAAAACAGGCCGCCAGGGGGAGCTCAGGGCAGGTTGCTTTTCCTGATGAGAAGGTTTTGGCTTGGTGATAATTTCTCAGCAATGTTTTTCCATGTGTGCTTCTGATATGTCTGTTGTACCATATTGATATACTTAATTAAATTAACACCATTATCATATTGGCACAGTCATAACAACAGTGTATGGGCGTTCCTCAACATCTCCTGGACAACCTGATAGAGGTGCCCTAAGTGAAAACTGTCCTGAGTAGGAAAAGTCTTGCAATGCCTGTCCTACCAAGTATCAGGACTTCTCAACAGAGCTGACTCCGGTGTAGCATGTCAAATGTCCTGTGTGTCACCTCGCTCCCACCCTGTGACATCGCAGGAAGGCTGGAGCTGCGTGTAGCCTATTGCTGCTGCCTGACCTCTAGAGTTTTCCACAACCCATTTTGTCAGCCCAGGAAAAGTCAAAAAACGTAAGATGAACCATTACAGATTGAGGATCCTCTATACAGACAGTAGCAAGGAAAGCTGTAGCCTTTTACCAATCACACATTGGTAGAGGTTGGCATCTAGAATATATATATGTATGTATGTATATATGTATATACATATATATATATTTAAGATATATATATCTTAAAAAACTGGGCATCAAAAACAAACAAGCACCCCAAATAAAGATGGTTACAGAACTAAGCAGAATTCTCAAAAGATAAAACACAAATAGCCAAGGAACAAGGAAATGTTTAACATTCTTAGCCATCAGGGAAAGCAAAATTAATCAGAATGGTCAAGATCCATAAACCATGTGAACTGGAGAACAGGCACTATCGCCTTGACCTAGACGCAGGGCTTTTAGGACCTGAAGCCCCCGTATTCGGGGTGTGGCTAGGCCAGTTTGAGAATGGGTGCACATACGCCCTGGCCTCTCTTTGGGTTTGCTCTCTCATGCTCTTGGAGGGAGGATCTGACCCGTGCGGCCTCTGTCTCATGGAGCAGTCCAGCTTTCCAGGAACCACACAGCTGTTTAATCTCTTGTCTCAGTGAGTGTTTCTCTATAAACCCTTTAATAAATATTAACCTTTCTAATCAGTTGCCAGAGATTATTATACCAACTATACACATGTATACACTATACCCATGGTGAGGATGTGGGGAAGAGGAACACCTATTCATTGCTGGTGGCAGTGCAAACTTGGAGGTTCCTCAGTGGAAGCTGGGAATTAATTTACCTTAAGATCCAGCAATACACCCAGAGGACTCTCTATCTTACTACAGGGATATGTGAGTATGTGGATCCCCGTCACTGCTGCCTCCAGAACTGGGATTACATGTGCAGGTAACTATGCTCAGCTTCTATGTGAGTTCTGGGGAGTCAAACTTGAGTTTTGTCTTCACAAGTACATAACAAACATCTTACTAGTGGTCTGAAAGAAAACGGCCCTGAAAGGGAGGGGCACTATTAGGAGGTGTGGTCTTGTTGGAGGAAATGTGTCACTATGGAAGTAGCTTTGAGGTCTCATAAATGCTCAAGGTACCTACCGCTAGGTGTCTTAGAGCACTTCCTCTTGCCTGAAAGTTGTAGACTCTCAGCTATTTCTCCAGCATCATGTCTGCCTGCATGCTGCCATGTCCCACCATGATGATAATGGACTGAACCTTGAAAACTGTAAGCTACTCAATTAAATGCCTTTCTTTATAAGAGTGGCTGTCTGTCTCTTCAGAGCAACACAAATCCTAACTAAGACAACAGCCCATGTTTTCCCTCCAAGAGTAGAAAAGTCTAGACAGGTGAAGGGGGAGTCTTTTATATTTGATAAGTCCTGCATTCTGCCATGTGGCAGGAGACTAGTTTTAAGGGAACTCAGATGCCCTTCTATAGGGAAAGCCACACATGCATCATAGTGCCATGTACAGTGTATGGATCCACATGCATGTTAATGGAAGTGTCAATATGGATTGTAAGCCCCTAGCTGGATGCATGCCCCGGCTGCCTCTGAGTAAGGTAATAAGGAAGGCTGACAGCATTAAAGAGAAGACAGAACTGGCATGGCACCATATACCTTTTTTTTTTAAAACAACATAGAGTATTCTAATTGAGTCTCCCATCCCTCCTCCCAGAGTGACTGATTCCGGTCAGTGGCTACCTGGGCATCTGCTACTTTTTATACTTTGTGAATGTGATGAAGGTAACACTCTGAACAGGGCTGTGTCCCACACTGTCATGGTCACAATCTTGGCTGTTTTCTGGACAAAGACACATTCAGTGTAAGGATCACCATGTAGCCCATAGTAGCTGAACTGGCATGCAGGGGTCTGTGTACTCTGGGCAACATCTACCAGAACCTGTCTACATCCCTGATATTCATTCTTTTCTGGTAGCTTCCCTAAGGAGCAAAGTTCCTTCCACAAGATGGAGGTTACACAAGTCCCTCTGGGGAAGAAACAGCAGATTCTTCCAGAAGGAAAGGTGTGGCCTCTGAGGTAACAATGGCAGACACTGTCCTGGACAGGAAGTGCCGCTCTGAGGAGGGCACTCAGAAAAAACTGTCTGTGGGGCTCTGGATGAGGGATTTGCTTTGTCATCCTGGCTCTGTCAGACGCCTCTGGCAGGTGGTCATTCTCAGAGTACAGCATGGCCTGTCTCTTTCCACCTCCCCACAGTCTTGGGGCCCAGCTGCAAATAGAATGTACTGTTTGGAGGATGTGGTACTTTAAACCCACAAAGAAACAGAAATAATCTGATGGTCCAGTGTCTAGGGTAGGTGCTTCACCTGACTCTGGACAGGGAGGCCTAGGAGCATGGCTAATGTCTAAGAATACCAGAGTGAGCTACCACTGGGCTGTGAGCACCACACAGGACTGCCAGGGGGCTCCCACTCATCCCCTCAGATGAGAGATATACTACTCAACCAATCATGAAAGTCAGAGGAACAGGGCTGGAGAGATGGCTCAGAGGTTAAGAGCACTGACTGTTCTTCCGGACGACCTGAGTTCGATCCCCAGCATCCACATGGTGGCTCACAACCATCTATAATGAGATCTGGTACCCTTTTCTGTATACTTTATACATAATACTGTATACATAATAAATAGATTAATATTTTTTTAAAAAAAGAAAGTCAGAGGAACAATAAATACCTGGGGAGGGAGTCAATTAGGGCCAGTGAGATGATTCAATGGATCAAGTCACCTGTCAGCTGTAATTGAATCTCCAGATCTACAAGGAGGAAGGAGAGAACCGACCCCTCGCATTGTCCTCTGACCTCCACAGGCATGCCATGGCATATCTACACATGGCCCCTCCATGCTCCATAAATAATACTAAACATTTAAAGAATAATTGTATCTTGTGTAGTGGTTAGAAAGACAATGGCCCCTAAAAGGAGTGGCACTACTAGGAGGTGGGGCTTTGTTGGAAAGTTTCAGGAGAAATGTGTCACTGTGGGGTGGGCTTTGAGGTCTCCAATGCTCAAGCTACCCCCAATGAGCAGAACACTTCCTGTTGCCTCTGAGTCAAGATGTAAGGGCTCTCAGCTCCATGTCTGCCATGTCTCACCAGATGACAATGGACTGAAGCTCTGAAAATGTGAGTCATCTCAATTAAATGTTTTTCCTTTTTAAGAGTTGCCGTGGTCATGGTGTCTCTTTATAGCCCTAACTAGAACATAGAAACCCTAACTAAGACATCTTATAACTCATTTGACATATCTAAAAGTTAGTGTTTATCTGATATTCAGTTTCAACAGGGAGTCAACCCTCTGTATCTCTCTGCATTGAAAAACAGTACTGAGACCTACACCTTCAGCTGTGTCTCTTCAGAGCATACTATCTATGGCTTCTTGGGTGTCCTAGTTCACCAGAGAAATTCCTGATAAGCCTCCAGACAGAGTAAATATACAGGTAATTTATCTCATCCCTAAATTCTCACAGAATCATGGTCTAAACACAGAGGTCGTGTGACTCAGTGAGCTCATCTGTCCTTATCACTCAGCAAGCACTGAAGGCAATTCTGTACCAAGAGGGCAGGGAAGGTGTCAGTGATGCCACCGTGGGCTGGACCCCGAGTATTTCTCAAAGATGCATGCATTAAAAGCTTGGTCTCCAGCTTGACATTATTGGATAAAAATGGCTGACTTAAGTACATCACAGAATGACTCCATGCACACTAGCACAGGGCCAGGTGACAGAGCATTGGTGTTAGTCATCTTCTTAACACCTGAGTGTACTGCTCTCATCACTCTGTGTGTGTGTGTGTGTGTGTGTGTGTGTGTGTGTGTGCATACACATCCTGCATGAGGCCATAGGTTAGAAATGCCTTAAAGCACCCTCTTTTCCTGAGCCCATGCAATAACTGGGGATTTTCCTAAGGTCAGAACTAATTCATCTGTTTCAAATATAAAAATAAGAACAAAGCTTTGTAATACACACAGCAGTTCATGTGGGGTCTGCTGCTGATCTAATTGTCTCCTTGTCCCCTGTGTATCCCCACCCGATCTTGCAGTTTATAAGTATGGTCTGTGTTTTCTGTGCTACAGGTTTCTCCTGGTGTCCAATGACTTAGAAGGAGAACTAGGTAGTGATAAGAACAGTATCCAGGACGACCAGGCTGGGCTTTAGGAGTACTAGGCATTTCCTGCTTATAAAGTAAATAACTGGGTACAGACCGTAGGGTCAACCCACCCAGGGTTGATGGTGGAGAAACAGGGTCTCCCAGAAAGGGCAACATAAAGTATGTATGGTGGGAAATAATCCTGTAGGTGGCATCCCAGGAGGCAGCTGGAGTGATGGGGTGGGGGTGGGATGTTGCCCAGCTCAGCACCAAAGGCAGCTCCAGTTCCTGAAACAGGGCTCCACCCAGCTGGACCATCCTAGCAGTAGAATGACATCCTGCTATGTTAACTCCCTCCCTGCTGAACTCTGGAAGGTACTGGAGAAGCACTAATGACTGTAGATCTGAAGACTCCCCCAGAGACGGTGGCTGACTCCTCCCGAGAGGTTCCTCCAGAGATGAAGCTAATGGAAATATTTGCCGCCTACCAGCAAAAACTGCCACCCTCGTTGCCTAGCGCCCAAGCTGCAGAGTTTTCCATGCAAAAAAAAGTGGGTGCAATAAAAACACAAGCAACATTTAGCAGGTTTGCTCCAGGCCAAGTGTGGACTGGGACCTTTATAAGTTGAGGCTATATTGTCACATACCACCCGATGAGAAGGGGCCGACATTCTTCTTTTCCAGATGGGGAAGCTAAGGCACAAATGAAATGTGACTAGTCGAGACTCAGAGAAATACAATGACTTCCCTGAGCTTGCATAGCTCATAAGTAATGAAGGAACTAAACTCTACGTGTTGTAACACACAGACCCCACCACCATCCCCAGGGCCACTGCAAGCATTCAGTCACCTGGGCAGTCACAGTCACTTCTGTGTCCTAACACGGTGACAGAGATGCTTCCTCCCTCAAAGGGGTTCTCAGCTGGTGGGCATTTGGGAAGTGAGGCTGCAGTACCCCAATGTGGCCAGGCAAGATGACATGGGACCTGAGAACAAGCTGGCCTTGTCTGTGTTTGTTTCCCTCAACAGCACCCAACTCTCAAGCTACTGTTGTTCAGCAGTGACTTGGGGGTCCCATCAGAGCTGGGAGATTGGTGGGCCTGAGTCATAGCTTCAGCACAGAACCCTCTGGTCTCTTACCTTCCCCAAACCCACCATGCCAGGGCCCTCTATATCCTTTGCAGCTAGCTCATTTGCCCCGCTGGTGGCTCTCTGCAGACACTTGTCACCCCGCATCAGCCTATCGAGCTTTTCCTGACTGTCCCAGGAGCCCATCGGTGCGTGAGCAGGGTCTTCCATGAAAGAGCTACCCTGCGCCTGGGCGCTGTACCATCTGTTGACAACAGCCCAGGATGAAACAGATCCTGAGACTCAGAGAGACATAGCCACTTTCCCGAGAATAAACAGCTTACAAGGAATCAATAAGAAACAAAAATACAACCCTTGTCATCCACACAAGTTCACAGCTTTCTCTACCAGAGCTGGATACTAACAAACCTCCATGGAGGCCAAAGTATTGATTACATTACACATGCCTGTACTTACACCATCTGCCTGCTACTGTAACTAGCCATGTACTTACATTACGGGCGTGTCTGTCTTTTCCGGACTCTGAGCTCTTTACAGATAGACAGTCTGAAGTTGAATTTCTCCTTGAATCCCAGTGCACAGCACAGCGACTTACATGAAGTAGATGCTAAGAGCAAAATACAATAAAAACTGTCTGCTCAACTGACAGCCACGAGCAGAGCTATAGCACAGCATACAGACAGCTGCCTGCTTTACCAGCTCAGCACCACAGAGGGGCCCAGAAAAAAAAGGGTATTTTTGGAAAACCTGAGAACATTGCAGAATTAAGAGCAAAAAGCAAATAGATTCCTCTTTGAGGCTGTTGCCATAGTAACTCAGCACACAGCAGAAAAATGCTGCCTCTGTGGAGCCATCATCTTTGATTACTAATAGTGAAGGGAACAGTAGCCCTGGGACAGACATGTTGGATGTGGCCGGCCACCACCTAGGATCTGTCCTCCATGGTGGAGCTCACAGCCACAGATGAGCACTCAGGGAGCCATGGGGAAGCCTGGGCTTCAGTTTGTCTTAGAAGATACTGGTTGAGAACATTAAGGGAAAAAAATGGCCAAGATCAGCCTTGTGCTTCCACCTTCCGGGCATGCCTGGCCTCCCATGAGTGCATATGGTCGGTCCTTCTGAAGATCAGCGAGAGGCTGGATCAGCTGTCCAGTCTTTTAAACTGTCAACTGCTGAGCATGCACAGACAATGAGGACTTTAAGGCTTTCTCTTAGGGAAATGGCTGGCTGAGGCTGCTGTGAACCAAACCAATTCTACCAGAACGCCTCTGGAGTGATTCAGTGGCACTGATGGAACTAAATGTATATTCCCTGTTCCTGAACAGAACAGGGTCTCAGGGCTGCAAGATGAAAGGTAGAAAATCTGATCAGGGGCTGGAGAGATGGCTCAGCAGTTAAGAGCACCGTCTGCTCTTCCAGAGGACCCGGGTTCGATTCCCAGCACCCACATGGCAGGTAACAACCGTCTGTAGTTCCAGTTCCAGGCAAACACCAAGGCAAATAAATAAATAAAGTTTAAAAAAAATCTGATCAATGGTTCACTCATTCATAAATAACAGACATTTTTTTGGACATCTATTATATGCCAAGAACAGGCTGGAGGCCAGCTATAAAGAGAGAAACACAGACCCCTGTCTTGGCGGAGGGCAGGGGGGGAGTAGTGTAGGAAGAAGACAGGAAATAGGACAGAGATGGCCTATACCAGAGAATGGGTACATCCTGGAGTGGGGGGGGGCGGGGGGAGGGCTGGGATAATGATGTATCCAGAGTTCGCCTCATTGATCCAGTCCTTCAATCTTCCTTCCTCTGCCTGGGAAATTTCTGTTGAACTGGGGCCACCAACATGCCTCAGATTCTACAGTGGGCAGCTGGTGAATCATGGGAAAACTTGTCCAACATTCCAGTCTCCTCCATGCAGCACTATGTCTTCTGGGCAAGTTACAGACACAGACACCTGGAGCAGCAGGAGACACACAGAGGCAGCTGTGTCTTGCTGACCCTACCTGACCCACTTGTGGTTATTTTTGAATGTCCAACTGGGTCAGAAGCCAGAGGAGAGTCCTCTGTCTCTGGTGGCATTTGGGAAACATTATTATCTGAGCCCTGATGGAGCATAGGGAACAAGCCATGCTGCCATAAAAATGAGAATGTGTTGTGGGTAGGTCAAATCTTGTTCAGTGGCTACTCCACACAGTGGGCCTCACCAGAATACGAGGACATCAAAAAGACCTTCTAGTTACCTCTCAAAGGATGCCACCAACTTGTCTCCAAGCAAAGAGGGCTTTATACGAGGTAATATCCTAAGCCCATGCTGTCCACTGGGGGAAAGGGATCTAGGCACTGAGCATGGCTGGGGAAGAGTATGCAGCCAGGGACAAGGGAACTGTGACTTTGTCCCACAGTTGCAAATTGACACTATATCAGGACTTCTCTGTCACAGTCAAATAGATGGGTTGGTCTTCATCTTGCCTAGCTCCCAGATTTTTTGGCAAGTCTCAGATTATGTGCCTTTCTTGGGATTAAGATCCTGTTTTTATACATTCACAGCTACTCCTAGGGCAAACCTGCCAGCAGAGATGGCTGTCTGTGACCATGACTTTTCAGCACACTGAAGGTACTCAGTAAAAGTTCACTGCTTTTTAGCAACACCAAACTTGTATCATGCTGTGCTGGATATTCTCCATGCCAGAAACAAAAACCATCTTAGAAGCCAAACTGTATTATTACCAAGAGTATTGAGGGCATCTAGGGCTACTGGGACACAGAGTACCCCAAGAAATGGTGGTCCTCACAGGTCAGGAATAAAAATGACACACTGACTTCAGCTGAAAAGCCCAGGTCTACTGTTGTGATCACTGCCCTGGAATTGTGGGTATGTGCACAATCCTAGCAGCATTTGGGAAGTTAGGCAGGATTTCCCACCTCAAATGGAACAAGCTTTGTCTCCCGCTGAAAAAGCTGGTGAAGGTAATCAGGGTGGGGATGGCTGTGGGCGGCTGTGATGTCTGAGCAACCATTGTGAAGTGATCTATTGGACACAGTTCGAAACAACCACACTAATCCAGGCAATTAAGAGTACTGGAGTCTTCTGGTCTTAGTTAGACCAAGAGCAGGCTAAAGCCTCCAAAACACTTCTTGGTACTGAAGCTCAGGGGTACAGTATTTTAAAAGACAAACTCCACAATTATATCAATGGTCCAGGTTATTACATCAGTGTTAGAGCATGTGCTAGCTTACGTCAACTTCACACAATCTAGAGTTATCAGAAGGAGGAAACCTAAGTTGAGAAGATGCCTCCATAAGATCTAGCTATCAGACATTTTCTTAATTAGTGATCAATGGGGGAAAACCCAGCCCATTGAGGTTGGGCCATCCCTGGGTTGGTGGCTCTCAGTTCTATAAGAAAGCAGGCTGAGCAAACCAAGGGAAGCAAGCCAGTAAGCAGCACCATTCCATGGCTCCTGCCTCCAGGATCCTGTCCTGTTTGAGTTTCTGTCCTGACTTCTTTCAATAGTGAACAGCAATGCTAAAGTGTAGGTCAAATAAACGTTTTCCTTCCTAACTTGCATTTTGGACATGGTATTTTGTCTCAGCAATAGAAACCCTAAGAAAGAAACCCTTGTAACACCTGTCTTTCTGTAGAACTTAGACAGATTTTTCCAGACACATTTGCAACAGGTAGACAGACATATTGATCAATAAAAGAACACACAATGAGAAGATGCAGACAGCAATGTGCTTGACTTGCAAACATGAAAAACTGAATTTACCTCCAGAAGTTGTGTGTAAAGCTGGGTGTGGTGGCATGTACCTGTTATCCTAGTGCTTGGGAGGTTGAGACAGGCAGGGACCGTGACTCTCAGGTCAGCGAGCCTGATCCATTTAGCCATCAACCAGCCAGTGATAAACTCCACATCCACAGAAGCTTCACTTCTGTTAATGTGATAAAATACCTTGGCCCAAAGCAATTTAGGGAGTGTGGTAGTTTGAATGTAACTGACCCCAAAAGCTCATAGAGAGCCACACTATTAGGAGGTGTGGCCTTGTTGGAGGACATGCGTCACCAGGAGGTGGGCTTTGAGGTCTGATATATGCTCAAGCCACACCCAGTGTCTCAGTTCACTTCCTGCTGCCTGTGGATCAGAAATACAGAATTCTCAGCTCCTTCTCCAGCACCATGCCTGCCTGTGTGCCGCCATGTCCCATAATGATATATGATAATAATGAATTGAACCTCTAAATTGCAAGCCACTCAATTAACTGCTTTCCTTAAAAAGAGTTGCCATGGTCATCGTGTCTCTTCACAGCATCAGAATCCCTAAGACAGGGAGTTAAGAGTTTATTTGGCTCACAATTCCAGATTATAGTGGATTACTATGAGAAAGTCAAGGCAGGAACATCATGTCCAAAGTCAAGAACAGAGACAGAATAGATGCATGGATCCTTGCCTGCTCTCAGCTAGCCTTCTCTATTATACTGTTCAGGATCCCTTGACTAGAGAATAGTGTCACTCACAAAGGGCTAGGTCTTCTTACACTAATTAACAATATAATCCTCCACAGACCTGTCCACAGGCCAACCTGATCTACATAATTCCACTTTAAAACTCTTTTCACTCTTTTGATTTTTAATTAATTTTTGGTTGCTGTGTGTTTTCAACCTTCCACTCCCGCCATATTTTTCTCAGTCCACATACAGTTATGTGACCCCGTATGGAATTCACATTCTATAACTTATGCAGCTTTGCTTTAGAGATTTGAATGTGTTAAAGGGCCAGACCAGCAGAGGTGTGAGCTCTGCCTGTAGGAGGGTTAAACACAATTAAAATCTCCTTAGAGTGATGTGTGGTGACCCAGGGAGAAGAGGACAGTTAGAGTGATTATTCCCTGGGATATGAAAAAATTTCTGGTCAAGCATTTGTTGCTTTTAAATCTTGAGGTCTGAAATGTGCCATGTGTCCCATAGTGGTCACACGGTGACCAATGAGTGCCACTTGACAACAATGCAGTCAGACTGGAGATATGGTTCCATGGTTAGACACTTACCCTCAAGTGTGAGGATCAGAGTTCAAATCCCCAGAACTCACATACAGTGGGAATGATGACATCCTACCTGTAATGGACAACATTGATAAGCTCTGTCTGGGTCTGACTGAGGACCCTTCCTCAATGAATAAGATAGAAGAGCTGTCAAGAGCAGGTTTGCAACTATGGGTGGAGTTTCTAAGCTTGAATTGCTATGCAGACCCCTTGGAATACTTTACACCCCACCCCCAGGACTTGCAGATATAAACATGAGCCTCAGCTATTGATTCCAGTGGCTAAGAAAGACCTTTGACTCTAAGCCAAGGGTCTGGCACACCTCAGCATCTCTTAAGTTAAGCAGGGAGGGTAAAGTCTCAGGTCTGTCTCAGTTCTGGACATATTTGTGTTGAGGTTCAAAAATACCTACTGCACAAAGCCAAGGGAAGGCCTGCCTGAACAAAGGTATGCGGGAAGGGGTAAGAGCGTCACAGAATAAGCCAGAGGCTCAGCGCTGCATGGAAAAATTTGGCTCCCACAGCCCACATTAGTGAGGGTTATCAGGGCAAGATTCAAAAAGGGGTGGGTTTTCTGAGAGAATCATGTTCCAAGAAAATTGCTTTATACAAATGTGGTGATATTTATAAAGCTAGGGATATCGCCCAGCTATAGAACAAAGGTCCTGCATGCTCAGAGGCTTGGGCCCCATCTTAGTGTTACATCCATGAAAAGAGGTGGCACAGAGGGAGGACCTAGTAGGACTGCTCAAGAGTCACACCTACTGGCAGTTGTACAGCCCTGGTTATTGTTGTATGTTTTGTATATTGTATATTTGTTATATTTTGTAGCTAGTTATTTCTCATCTTGAAGTGGTTTCTTATATTTATTTTGTATTGTTATGCTGGAGAGCAGAGCCCTGAGCACACTGGGCAAGCTGTGTGCTTTCACATCCACCATCGTGCTTACTTCTCAGGCCCAGCCTGTGTGCCAGGTGCGGTTGTTCCTGTTGAACAAGGAAACTGAGGCTCTGCACCTTGTCCCAAGTGACCCAAGGGACTTGGACTTGTTTCCCATCTTAGACACTCTGCAAGGTTCTGGAAGTCGGGCTGCCAGGTGCGAGATGATAAGACTTGTGATCTGGGATGACTAGCAGCAGGAAGAGAAGATTGCTGACTGGCGACAAGAAGGTCACACTGAATCAACCAATCTTCCCGACATGTACGGGTGTCACACTCTATTTAGGTTGCAGCATTCTGAGGCTTCTTGTAACTGACCGCAAACCTCTCACTGTATGGTGGGGCTAAGCACACCAGAGCTTGAGGCGACTCAGGGACTTCCTGTCAACACAGCAGAAGGGTCAGCATGGCTATCCATCTGCCTCCAGCTGAAGTCACTGCTTTGAGAGGCAGTAAGGACCCCTACACACATGCAGACACAGTGGCCTACTCGCTCTTCGTGATATAAGACCTGATTCTGGACAGGAGATTTGGCCAGCACTCTATGATGATGAAATGGCTTGTTAGAATCCATACCCGGGTTTCTAGCTCCATGTTCAAAATACTCACTAACCTGAAGGTCTCATAGAGGGAGGCAGATATGTGACCGCATTTGCTGACACATGTTACCTGACACGTCCCTGCCTGACTCTCATCAGACATCCTAATTCTTTCATACTTCCTCACCATGACTTTTGGGGACCAATGGGGTGAGCCGTGTAGCCTGGCTGGGGTGGTCCTACAGCTGCACACCCTAACATTAGGTGGCTGAAGGGAGGGGAGTCAGCAACATTTTGCTCGCTCTGTAAGGTCACCTATGGCTGTTGGGGCTTGTCTGGAATTGGGGTGTCTTAGGGGTGTGAAGAGAGGTGACATATTAAGGGCTGCAGGTAGAGAGATGCCTGCTTCATGTCGTGTGCAGCCAGACTGGAGGCATCAGCTTCCTGGGACCGTGATGTGCCAGGGTCATGCTTATCCTCTGCTTGCTTTCTTGACAGAATTAGCCCAAGTCAACATTTACTGCACATCTTTCTACATGTTGCTGGACTACAGGGTTGAGTGAACAGGAGTCATCTTTGGCCACATCTCACAGAAGGTGACTAAGTCTCAGGGCATGAGGCTGTCAAGAACATCAGAGCTTTTGCTCAAGTGCCCAGAACAGTACCTGGCCCATACCACACAACTGCCAGACATTTGTGGAATTAATGAAGTAGGTGAGGAGGTACCAAGTCAGCAAACAGATTCAGCCTTTCCCTCTCGCTAGCGAAGAGCAAGCACACGAGGGAACACACTTAGGGGCATGTACCTCTGGGTCAGCAAAGCTGTCTTCCTCGAGGCCTCCCAAAGCCCCAGATGGCTTCCGCAGGTGGCAAAGCATCCCATTTAGCTGGCACCATCCTGGTTTCAGAGCTGAAATTGTCCAGTCCTGGGTGAGCTGTGATTGGTGAGTATGCGGGACTTGAATGACCATCCTGACAGATAAGTATGGAGGTTCCGAGGGTCGGCCCCTTTTCAAATATATCCCAGAGCCTGTGCTGCATGACCCCAGGGAGGCATCTCCACCCTTCTGGCTTTTTTCTCCTCTGTAAGTCGAGAAGCAGCCCAGGTGTACACCACAAGAGTCATCAGAGGCTGAAACAAAATGCCAAATGGAAAGGCAAATGTGCCAGGACCTGGATGTGGCAGGCATACTGCAGGGACTACGAGGTGGGGTTTAGGGACAGAGTGCGATACTTTGTGATGGTAGGGTGTGGTCTTCTAGGTTCACTAGCCGGCTTCCTAGCCACTCTGCTTTTGTTGACCTCTGTGCCAGACCTTATTTCATTCATTAAATATTTACTGGGTCTGGCCCTGGGCTGGGCCACAGCGAGCTTTGGTACATATGAAATGCAGGTCTTTGCTGTCAGGGAGCATCAGCCAGGGCAGCACAGACAGAGCTGTGGGGTGCAGGGGGGAGGAAGGCCACATGGAAAGATGTGCTGTCCCTTCCTTCCAGTTCTGACACCAGTTCATCCGAGCCTTGACAACTTCCCACGAAGAGCCCACTCCTGAAGAGGATCATGACAGGAAAACACATGAATCTGGGCCTCACGTCCCTCCAGCACTCTGCGATTGGCCAGCTGTTACTCTGCTGGTCCTGTCCTTGGCCATAGCTTAGCTCCTTTCCTGCCTGCATGACTCTGGGTACCATTTTAAAGCCTTTGAGTCTACGTGGTTTTTTCCTCTCATATGGGTGTGCTCACTAGATTGCCCTTTGGGGGTGACTTGTCTTTTGGGGGCGCCATCTCTGCTATGTGTCCATCTGAGAGTGGGGCTCCTGCCTCCCTGATGGTGTTCTTTATGTCACTTGTGCTCCGAGATGGGACAGAGCAATAGCAAAAGGGATGAGGAGTAGAGAAGCTGGTCCTAGCTTCTCAGCACTCTTCCTGCATGGCTCATGGTTTGCCATGCTGACTGACTGACTGGCACGGCAGGGCCAGATGAACTTCCGAAGCAGAGAAAGGGAAGGGCAAGAAGTCAGGAGGAGGCAGCGGCTAATGTGATGCCACTGTGGCTGTGACAAGGTGAAGGGTGGAGGACAGCACATTAGTCACCCCTCAGGTCTCCCTTGGTGCAGAAGCTCAGTCTTAATGCATTTCTAATCGGCTTCCAAAGCTGTGGGTGGAGGCTACAGATGGGGTTTCCTCATGAGACCTGCAGGGGACAGGCTGAGTGGGAAGCAGCCATACTCAGTCTGCAGCATCTGCTCCCCTCCTTTGCCGTCTCCTTTCCAAGGGGCTTCCTAGGGTCCTGATGTTGAGACCGAAACTAAGGAATCCAGGTTTAGCCAGATGTTGTGGTGAATACTTACAATGCCCACATCTGGAATATGGAGGGAGGAGGATGGCAAGTTCTAGAAAGTTCTAGGACAGTCTGGCCGCACTAAAATGGTAACCACCCCTCCCAAACTAGATCTGGTCCCAGGTCTGTCACTGGGATGCACCCCTCTTAGCTTCCTGGTATAGCCTCAACAAGGGTATCAGGCAACAGCTAGCTCCCTCAGCTGCTTCTGGAATGTCTTGTCACGGGACACATACACAGAAGAACCCAGGGGGCCAAGGCAGTCATCTGAACAAGGGTTTAGCTCTCCAATTCCGGCATTGGACCCAAGCTTGCATCCAGTGTAGTGGTCTGAGCTCTTGAGTTGCATTTGCCTTCAGAAAGAGAAGCTTCATATCCAAGGTTGCAGAATGGATCCAGTGTACAGTTCCTCACCACAGTGAGAGAAAGAGGAATCGAACTATGAATGCCCAAAACACAGGCTTAAGAAATTGTGCTTCTAGCCCAGATGGAGTCATTGGAACCAAATTTACACACTCAACTGGAAAATACAAGTTCAGTATGTGAAAACAGTTCTTAGGATTCTGATGTCAAGTAAGTGAGCCCTGGAGGCCTGCAGAAGATGCTCACACACCCCACAGACAGTGGCTGGTGAGTCATGTATGTGCATATGCTGCTGAGACAATGTCAACCAAATGGATGGCAGTGAGCAATGCCTGGTGCCCACACAAAACCGCACTCCTGTCTCTTCAAATTGGCCTCTTTGTGGATCTCCTAACTCACAAGATATCAAGGAGAATGGGCTGGCCTCACTAGCTACAATAGCTACTGATGCTTGTAATGCCTAGCAAATCATAAATCCCCAAAGAGTCCAAGCTGTTCCCAAATAAATGGTCTATATCCAGAATAAAGATAAAGAATATTTAGAGAATACAGAAATACCCATAATCCGATGAGGTGAAATTCACAGTGCTTAGCCAGGTATGGTGATGCAAACCTTTAATCCCAGCACTAGGGGAGGTAGAAGCAAGTGAATCTCAGAGTTTAAGGCCAGTCTGGTCTATAGAGCAAGTTCTAGTACATCCAGTACCACACAGAAAAATGCTAGAGAGAGAGACAGAGACAGAGACCGAGAGAGAGACTGAGTTAGTTCACAGTGTTTGGCATCTGACCAACAATGACCAGAAAGGCAAAAAGATGCAACCCAAACTAAGAGGCAAAGGCATCGCTCAATCCCACCCCACATTAGTGTGAGAGGACATTTACAACATCGGTCACACTTGTGCTTCACTTGTTTCTAAGACCCTTAAGTAAGTCCTGAACATGTTCAGAAAATGCAAGATAGTTTTTTAAAAGACAGAAGTGTCTAGCGCCAACCTCACACTCTCTGGGATAGAGATACTCTGATGGACTTGCCACTAGTTTAAAGATTGCAGAAGAAAATGGTGAAGATCCTGAAGTGGTATTGATGACAGCTAGTCAAATGAAACAGAGAAAGAGAACAGAGAACCCATGGGCTGTGGCTGTTTGAGGCAGCCCAATGTACTCAGAACGAGTCACAAAAGGCAAGAAGAAACAAAAAAATACACAAAGAACTAATACCAGAAAAGTTTCCAAGTGTGATGAAACTATAACCCACACATGCATTCTTTCAGATTTATTTTATTTTTGATGGTGTGTATACGTATGTGGGATGGTATATGCACATATGATTGCAGTACCCACAGAGGCCAGAAGAAGGCATCAGATCTGGAGTTACAGGGAGTTATGAGTGGCCAGATTTGGGTGCTAAGAACCAAATTGGGGTCCTCTAGAAGAGCAACACACACCCTTAACTGTTTAGTCATCTCTCCAGCTTTCTGCACAAGCATTTGGAAACTCCAAGCATTAGAAATAGGAAAAAGAACCTTACAAAGGTAAAGCTTCACCAAGCTGCTCAAAATCAGAGAAAAGGATAAAATCTTAAAAGCAGCCAGAGGGGAAAAGAGATATTAGACTGAGGAGACAAATTACAGACAGCAGGAGATTTTCTCTGGAAACAACACAAGCAAGAAGTTCAAGCTGTATTTTTAACTGAACCACGATCTTAGAATGTCCAGACATACAAAAGCCGAAAGGATTCATCCAGTACGTTAGTAACACTAGACATGTCAAAGCCCTTTCAGGCAGAAAGAAAATGATGCCCAAAGAAATGAAGAGTCCACATCATTTAGTAACTAATGCGTGGGGGAAACACGTAGGATGTCCCTTATTAAAGAAATTAAAGAAAATTGACATTTGGCAAAGACTAGCATAATATGTTCTAGTTTATAACATACACACAATAATGTATTATGGTCTATAACATATACATACATCTTAGGGAGACAGAATGGAGAAGGACGGTGAAACTATAGGTCTCTAACTCTTGGAACAGAGTTCTTGCTAGTTTGTCCCAATAGCAAGGCAGAGCAAACAGAAACTATTACATAAGCAGTGTTTACTGGTGATACTGACCCCCAACCATACCTATTCTCTAGGCTCCATGAAGTCCTAGGTCTTAAAATATCACCTAGAAATTTGATCTAGAAAAGTGTGTGTGATGTTAATGTCTTTGTTAATTGTTCATTACATTCCTGAACAAATGGCACCACAGCCTCTTCTGAGGTCTAAAAAGAATCCCCAAGTGCTTGCTAGGTCTTTTCAGTGAGAATGTGAAGAAGGCAGGCCCTCGGGTTAGAACCATCTGAGATAATGAATAATTTGTACTTTAACGATAATTATTGCTTTAAGAAAACATGGGCTGTTGTTGAAACAAAGGTCCTTGTGCCCACAGAGTACTAGGGAGCCATGGGTGTAAACACTCAAGGGCCTCTCCTCAAAGGAGGAATTGACTGTTTCCACCCAGAAGCCTGGGAATGAATATTGTTAATGACCTGGTGATGATCTGGAGGCAGTTCATCCCCAAATCTCCCAGAATGTGCAACACAGACTCTTCTTCCCGAGACCTTTTAATCCTGGTTAATCAAACCCATCTATAGAGGCAATGCCACATGTATGTTATGGCCTGCTGACCGCTAGGCTATCTCAGTCAGAGACCATGGATTTCAGGCCTCTTAGCTATACACCCAGCCTTCAGTTCACATGTACTTTGCCGAGGGGTTTCTGTGTAGTTACACTGTAGGCTTTGGTACACTTGGATTTGGAATGATTGTTGCCTGGACACTTTTCTCCAAATGTGTTTTAAATGTGCTGACAATGGAGTTGGGGTTTAACTCAACAGTAGAGCTCCTGCTTAGCATACATGTGGTTCTAGGCTCAATCCCCAACACTGTCAAAAAGTAGAATAAATAAACAATTTATATAAAAAATATGCTGACAACAAATCGCCTGGCATCGGACTTGCTGAGGTATGATCCAAGTTGATGAAGCCAATCCAAACCAGCTTTTCAGTCTCACTTCACCTTGTCTCAGTGCCGTTTCCTGCCTGACACCTGCAGAGACTCCCCCATACCTACCCCATCAATGGGCTAAACAGCATATTTCTTCCTTCCTCAGAATTCTATTTTTTGAACAGTGGTGTTTCTCTGGACAATAAATGTCTGCTAATTTCTTACAGATCTGTTGGAATGATCCCATAGGCTCCTTTGTACAATACAAATAAGACCTCTGTTTTAAAATGAAAACAGAGCCATGTGATCCATATGAATAAAAGCCCTTTGTGCTTCTCCCTCTTTGTGAAAAAAAAAATTAAGAAGCAAATTTACTGTCTCCTAAGGCCCTGAAGGTGAGGGAAGGCAAAAGGGGCGGACAGGAAACAGCCCAGTAGTGGACAGACCCTCACAGTGTCTCCTAGAAACAGGCCCAGGGTGAGTGCCCTGTTCCAGATGCCTTCCCACATGCCAAGTTCTGAGGGGTGGGCTGAAGGAAGATGAGGGGGTAACCTCATCTCCCCAGACTCAGAAGTCCTTCTCAGACTCCTCTGCCATGCTGTTTAGCCATTCAAATTGTCAGATGCAAAATGGTTGAACATTTGCAGTTGTGCATAATCACCACCTAGTGCAGAGTAATTATGCTCTCTTCTAGGCTTGGTGAGAAACAAGGCTTTGAAAATCCACAGGAGCTCCAGAATGAGCCCAGCCCACACTCCTGTTCTATGGTTCAATGCAGTCACCAGTCTCCAAGGATGCCATGGTCCAAGCCTTCCCATCCTCCTGGACATGCAGGCCAACCCACATGGATACTTGTGGGCTGGTCCACTCCCTCTACATCTAGATGGCCACAGAGCTTTCTCAACCAGAAGGATGTAGTGTTATAGACACTATAGGACATCTGGGGCTAGGTCCTAAACAACCTGAAGCCTCTACCTGGGACCATGGACCCTGCTGTAAGGGAAACCAATGCTACAGAGAGTGGACTGACTCTGAGAACTTTGCTGGGAAGAGACCCAAGTTGCTCAAAACAAACCCCAAAGAGAGGAACACCATATAGAGAGAGAGTGGGGGAGGGGACAGAAATACTGCAGGGGGGAGGGGCATGAGATGGACACAGAAGCCACTGCAGCAGATTCGAACTACCTAGCAGAGTCCTTCTTGAATTTGTCCCACAAATTGTGAGCAGTTTAGAAAACTCCTTTCAATCTCTTAGCAACCTTAGTCATTAACAGTAACCAAGCAGCCCAGGCTGTGGTTGGTCAGTATGTTACAGATTTCTAATTAATTGTTAGCATTTAAAAATCCCATCCGGAGGCTGCAGAGATGGCGCACGCAGTAGGTGAAGTGCTCACAGAGCAAGCCAAGGACCTGAGTGTGAGTCTCAACCCATATAAAAGGACAGGCCCAGAGACACACATTAGCAATCCCAGTGCTAGGGGCATTAGAAACAGAAGGATTCCTGAGGCTCACCAGCCACCATCCCCCTAGTGAATTGGTGTGCCGTAGGTTCAGTGGAAGACCTGTATTAAAAGCTAAGGTAGAAAGCATTGGGGAAGAGTACTCACCATTGACTGCTGGTCACCCTGACTACAGAAAAATGGGAGTCCCGTACACCCACAATTTTCAAAACTTCCAGGATCTAGGGATTGTGAGGGACTATGTGAGATATTCCCAAGGTGGTGGTAAAGGTGGCCAAGTGCCCAGGCTGCAGTCCAGGGGCTCTATCTTAAACCTCTGAGGCTGAGCCTCTCTTATAGAGCCTTCTGTAGAGCCTGAAGGGCACACTCCTACATCGAGGTGACATGTACATGCTGTATAGTTGATGGGGTGTCATCTCAACACTTAGTTTTTTGCAGCCCCAAGCCCTTCCAAGGCTTACATACTCTAAATCATATGAAAATGCTGCTGGGAGGGATTCCGTTTAGCATTGGCTGCCCTTGAAGGCAGGGAGCCCAGGTCTCAAGTATGATCTGGTTTCAGTCCTATCATCAGTGAACACACTCCTGACCCCGTCCATTCCTCCAGCTTGGGGAAAAGAGGGTTTCTTTCTCCAGACACATTCTTACTTCTGTGCTGAAGAACATACAATGGCTCCCAGAGCTCTCTGATGCAACCTGGACTTCTCATCTGCCACTCAGCATCTTCCGTAACCTGGTTCTGACCTCTCGCTGAGACCCGCTCTGCCTCCTGTCCTCTGAATATGTCTCAGGTCTCCTTACCTCCATGCTACTTTCTCAGGAAGGCTCATTCCCAGGCTTGCTTGAGATCATCTGATGCCTGTTGTCCTAACATGTCGCCTGCCTCCTTCTCAAAGCCCTGGTGATGGTACACACATTTGACATGTTGTGTTCACTCTGTTCATCTGAGTGTCTTTCTATGAGTACACATCTCATCTCACCCTCATCCAGTCTTATTGAAGAACTACTGTGTTCCAGTTCAGTGCTGAGCCTAGCACTTGGTCTAGTCCTTTTGCTGGGTCCTGGTCTGACCTGTAGGCACCCAGAGAAAGGAACTAGGTCCCATTCAACTCTGTCCCTCAGCTCTGCTGTCCCAGTGCTTGACAGAGTCCAAGACACAAGGTGCTGAAGAAGTAAATGGAGGCCAGCATTTCTCTGCAGGTGCTCACTGCCACACATACACACACACACACCACAGGCACACCACATACACACAACATACACACACACACACCCCACCACATACACACACATACACACACACCACATACACACACACACCACACCACATACACACCACATACACACACACACCACACACACCCCACACCACATACACACACCCCACATACACACACATACACATACCACATATACACACACCCCACATACGCACACACCACACACCACATACACACACATACACCACATACACACACATACACCACAGACACACCACACCACATATACACACACACCACATACACACCACACCACATACATACACATCACCCACACACCACATACGCACACACCAATACACACACATATACACACACCCCATACCACATACACACACATCCTACACCACATACACACACACCATACCACATACACACATGCACACACACCACACACACCACACACACATACCACACACACACCACACATGTACAGAGGCCGAGTGCTCACTCCCACACACTGGTAGGTCCTTCACATTTAAAATGTAGTAATTCTCATCCTATGGGGACAGTGATGCAGATCTGTTATTAGCAGGAGGCAATACTGAACACAACCAAAGCTGTGCAGTTCAGGAAGCACCATGGTGCCAGCACCTCCGGAGTGAGGGGACAGATGAGCCATCTTGAAATGTGTCTCTAGGGTGAAGCCACACAGGGAAACCCCAGAATCTCTGCAGAGCCGAGGGCCTAGATTCAAAACCAATTCCCTTCTTCACAAACGGTACACCCTTGGGTAAATTATTCCTGACATCTGGCATGCTGACCCATAGAACAACTCCAGGCTGATAGAACTTGCGAGAGTTCTCACACAGTAGGTTCTCAACAAACCTTAGTGTGTTTTCCTTGTATGCCTATCTGCATTTCTGTTCCTTTCAGCTAGTATGGTGCTGAGCACGTAATCAATGCCATCTTTCGGCAGAAACAAACTGATCAAGGGAAATGTGAATTGTAAACAAAAACTGAAACCCCAATGACATCACCACAACCCAAATCAGACTCCTGCAGGCTCTGCCCACAGGTGCAGAAAAGCCCGTTTGTGTTGTCAAGTCACCATAGCAACTGGGGATGCTCCAGCCAGCCCCAAGGTTAGTAATGATCAATTTATCTTGTAACCATGGAAACACCAGCTGCTGTGAGATGCAGAGAGAAAGGCAACCACAGACATCCCGTGAGTTTCTCACTTCAGTTACAGCTCAGCTAAACACACTTCCATCTGCAAAAGTGGTGACTGTTCCCCACATGACAGTATTTACACACTGTAGATGTACATATGAGATAGGTCATCAGCAAAGACGAGAAGGCTGTAGGAACTGTTAGGGTTATGATTCATTTGCTTTAGGCCATTCCCGTTCCTGGGTCCTGACTCCCTACAGCCAACCTGAGGACCCTGTGTCCTTTGATGCTCCCATTTGGGAACAACCCTCTATATCCAGTCTGGCTTTTGAGACTTCCACCACATGGTGAAGTTTGGAGAAAGGAAAGTGTCCCTTCAAATGTCACTCCTGAAGACAGGTGGCAGGAACTGGGGCCTTGGACACACACCCAACAGGAGACAACAGGATTGGCTTTTCCTGTCACTCTGCTCCCAACACAACCACAGAAGGTGGGTTGGGATTTGTGTCCAGCCAAATGTAGCCACACTGTGGTCAGCTCTGGGTCTTCTTAGAACCACACACAACCCCCCCTAAAAGGGCATGTGTCTTTGTTCTGGCTTGAGACAATCAATACCTAAGATCACAACTCCAAGGCATTTCTCAAACAGAGCGGAGGTCATTTGCATGTCTGCCCAGAGAGGAGCCTGTTTTGTGTGGAGGGAAGGGCTGTGGACTCATGCTCAAACCCAGCGCAAAGCAAAAATGAATTAAACTATCCATCTCTGTCACAAAGCCCTCTCATTGCCTTCTTTCACCCACTGTGGAGAGAAAGAAGGTCGCCCCGAGGATCGAACAGGTGACACCAAGCAAAACCAGAGTGGGGAGGGCAGCTCCTTTCCAGCTGATTCTCTGCCAGTCCCGGGGCACCAGCGGGTGGGGGTTGGGCTGGGAGGGGCGGCCTCTGATGCCCCGGCTCCCCAGAGCTGTCTTGCTTAGAAGTGGGGTGCTCAATGGCGACAGCTCCACTCCACCTTCGATGTGCAAGGGACACGGGCCACTCCACCCAGGACAGTCAAGCTGCCGTTCCGAGTATGCGCACCAGGTGGGACTGCCGGGCTTGGGACAAAGGACCTAGCCACGGACGCCACAGCTGCACCGAGGAGGACAGCGAGGCTGGTGTCCTGCAAACTTGGCGACCCAGGGAGAGTGGGGGGAAATTCCGGGTTACCTGCGCGGCCATAAAAGAGAGATCCATGGTGTCGTTGCTGGCGTGGCTGCTGCTGTTGCTGCCCGCGCTCCAGTTTTCGCTGCTGCTGCTGCTGCTGCTGTCGCTGCAGGTCCAGCCACCCGCACAGCTATCAGGGAGCGGGCGGAACAGCGAGCAGGTGCCCTCAGGCCCCGGCGACCGTGACCTCAGCAGCCCCGGCGTGGCGGCGCCTTTCCAGCATTCACCCAGTCCTCGCTGGCTCCGGGCTCCGGCTCCCGACACCGAGTGGGCGGGAGACCCCGGGCGCGGCGCCCCTCCACGTGACCACTCCCAGCTCCACCCTCGGGGGCGGGCCAAGCAGGACCCCTGAATTTTAGCCATCTTGTCTCAGCTTTGGCTAAATGGGGAAACTGAGGATTGCGGTGGGGCAGCTGGATTGGTGAGCCAGCCTCCAATCCAAATGCAGCGTGGTGGGTGCCCTTCCCAGGGCACTTGACTCCAGTATTCCTGGGGTTGGCTGAGTTATGGAGTGACCCGGAGTAAATATACTCAGTCTTTCAGTAACAGCCCTGTGCCCAGACTTCTGAGTTATTTGGTTCTTGAACTGGGCAGAACAAAGCGGAAAGTCTAGCTTTTCTATACAGTGTGGCTTGGATAAATCAGTTGTTTGTTTAAGCCCGGGTATCCTCATTTGTAAAAACGGGAGTAATAGAACTTAGACATTAAATAAGACATGACATGTGTCACCACGGGGTATAGTATGTCACTGTAGCATGACCAGTGTCCCTTAGTGGAGTACATGGAGTGAATGTCCTTCCAGGATGACATACACAACCTGCAGACGTGACTGTGGTTCTGTTAAGATGTCTTACTTCAGAAAGGTAGCCCAAGCCACACAGATGTGCAATGCAGGGACCCATGGAGAGGGGCTCTCTGGGGCGTGTGTCCATCCTGCCACCGTCTTCCTTGTCTCCCTCTTTTTGTTTTCTCCCACCTTTCTCTTGTGGTTCGTTTTCTCTCTTGCTTCATGGATCTCTAACACTTCCTGCCTAAGCTCACGTCTCCACCCTACCTGTCTGCACTGGCTGGTTTTCCGTGTGGACCTGACACAAGCTAGCACCATCAGAGAGGAAGGAGCCTCAGTTAAGGAAAGGTCTCCATGAGATCCAGCTGTATGGCTGTTTCTCAACTAGGGATCAATGGGGGAGGATCCAGCCCATGGTGGGTGGTTGGTTCTGGGTTCTATAAGAAAGCAGGCTGAGGAAGCCATGAGGAGCAAGCCAGTAAGCCTAGCCCCCATGGTCTGTTCAGCTCCTGCCTCCAGGATCCTGCCATTTGAGTTCCTGTCCCGACTCCCTTCAGTGATGAACAGCAATGCTGAAGTGTAAGCCAAATAAACCCTTTCCTCCCCAACTTGCTTTCTGATCATGATGTTTAGTTGCAATAGGAACCCTAACCAAGATGAAGTTCAAGTGCCCGCCTCCAGTCTCAGTGCCTAGAGCTACCCCACTGGGTACCATCCCGCTGTGTCAGCAGTTCTCAGCCTTCTTAATATTGGGATCCTTTAATACAGTTGCTCATGTTGTGGTGACCCCAACCCAACCATGAAATTGTTTTTGTATTTTGCTACTGTTATGAGTCATAATGTAAATATCTTAAATTCAAGATATCTGATACATGACCCCTGTGAAAGTATCATCTGACCCCCAAGGAGTCTTGGCCACTGCTCTGTGGCCCAGTAGTTCCTCAACCTACCCAGAACCTTCACATCCATCGCTTCTCTGCACTTTCACCATAAAGTCTTATACCTGCAGAGGTGTGTGTGTGTGTGTGTGTGTGTGTGTGTGCACATAAGTGCCTTGCACATATGTGTGAATGTGTGGAGGTACAATTTAAAAATGCTAAACTCTTGCAGTCTAACAAAAAGGATAAATGGAGCTAGAGAGATGGCCTGTCCATTAAAGACTCAGGCTCCTAATTAAACAGAGAAACAATGTTCTGTCTGCTCTGGGGGACATCTCTCCAAAGCTCTTCCTCGCCTGTTCCACTGTCCTAGCCTCCTGCAACCTAAAAGTTTACAATCATTGTTCTCTTCTTGCAGATTCACCTTTACCGTTTACCTGCTTTACACATTTACGGTGACACAGACTCCCTCTGAGGTGCCCTCTTCCTGCCCTCCCCATTTCAGTCAGCACTGCATCCGTGCCGATGTGGTCTGCTGGTATTTACATGCTATCCAGGTTTTCTCCTAAAATGAACAACACCTCAATGATTGCTTTTGACTTCCCCAGTAATCTGTCCTCCATGTCTGTAATTATATCATTTCAGGAAAGTTCAATAGATGGAAGCATGACTAATAACCCTCTGGAGTCAGTGTCAATAAACCTCATTACCAGGAGATTCATCCAGGTTGTTGTGGAAGCAACTGTTTATTTCTTTTTATTGTGGGGTAGTGTTTTATTTTACTGAGGTACCACGGTTAGTTTAACCACACATCTGTCAGAGAACATCTGTGCTATTTCTGTTCTGTGGTATTTATGAAAACAGCCACTATACACATGCATGTATGAAGTGTCATATGAAGATGTCCTTTACCCATTCCCATGGCTGTGGTCCTGGAACAATGTTACTACTTCTACAGTATGTCCCACAGATCAGGGCCTTTAGTGGCTCCTCAGCCTGTAGGCCTGACCTTCTCCACTAGAAACCTAGACTTCTCCTGACCATGCTCTGGAGGAGAAGAGGACCTGGGTGGAAGCAAGCCAGTTGTTTGCATTTTTGGTTTTGCAAATGCACAGCTCTCTGGGAACCCTGTACTCGGTACTTAAGTCCAGCCCCATGTCCTTGGACAAGGTGCATCTGCCCTGAGCTCTCAGAAAGAGGAGGCAAGGTTGACCAGTCAATGTGGAGTTCATTTCCAGGGTGCATCACGTTTCAGTGCTAAGCTCATCACACAGTAAAGAAGGAAAGGGTCACTTCCAGTGACACTTAAGGACCACACAGTTGTCCAAAGAAGCTCAATCCTCAGCTATAATTCTTGTTGCTCAAATGAAGCACTTGCACATATTCAGACTGGCAAGTTGCAACATATTGATTTTTTTTCTTCTTCTTTTTTTTTATTCCATATGTACCAATAGTCTCATTTTACTGAAAAGTGACTTTCTGATGGATGGGTAACCTACCCAGCCACTGTCGTGTTGACGAGCACTGGGGTGCAGCCAAGCTTTTGGCTGTTGTGAATAAATTTCCTATGAACACTGTATCTAATCTCTTTAGAGACAGCCCATTTGTTCTACCCATTCTACATCCTTGGCAGAACATGGCCGAGTCTCAGTTGACTCACTTTTTGCCAACACTTGATACTTACACTGTTCTTCACTTACCCTTCCTACAGGGTGTGAAGTGGCATTTTCTTAAGTCTCAGGTGTGTATTTCCACAACAGCAGATGACACTAAGGCATGAGTTCATGGGCTCAGGGGCCACTGGTCTCTTCCTCTGCCAATGGTCTGTGCCCATCATTCACTCACTTTTGAAAGCTTGGATCACTTACCATCTTGCTATTGAGTTGCTACCATTCTTTACATATCTGACAAGTTTTATGATGGATGCATGTGAATATTTTCTCTGCGTGGGTCATTTTTTAGTTGTAGTAAAATCTAGTGAATCTTTAAGATTCTATCTAAAAGTATGTTTTATTTTCTCTTTATGCTCTAAACTTCTACCTATTTTTATTTTTATATGAGATTTGAATTAAAGGTTGAATTTTTTTTTCTTTTCTGAAACAATATCCAACTGTGCCAGAGCCATTTGTGATGAAGACCACCATGATATTCCTCAGGAGAGAAGGCTGTGCTACTAAAGAGTTTAGCCTTTGAAGTGGACCCACTCCCAAGCTCAGTCTGCATTTCTCCTTAGATTTTGGCTTCTGGCTCTCTCCTTAACCCCCACCTGGGCACATTAGAGGATCACTCTCCTTTCTACAGTGGCTGTCTTGTCTAGATGCTCTGTTAGGAATGCTCACTCACCAGGTATGTCAAATGAACCTTGGAAGTCACCTCCAACTCAGTTAAGTGTTTACTGGGTGATGTCTCCCAGGTTACCCATCTGACCAGCTCTAGGCTCTGATTTCTGCCTTCTCTCTGGTTCTGTCTGAAACAGAAGATGGTACTACCTAGATCCTCTGTGTATTTACATTGCACAAGGGCAGAGGGGCTTAGGATCCAGCCACACTCCTCTTCTATGGCTGGGTAAGAGATTGTGTCTGTCCAGAAGAAGTGACTTGCAGGATCTCTGAGACTACCATGGAGAGCAGAGAAACAATCCCAGGGAGGCAGGAAGGCAGTCAGCTCAGCATGGCTCAGTAGCTGGTGTTTGTTCAAACTTTGGGCATCTGACCTCCTGTAGTTTATTTTGGGCATACTTAAATATAGTACAGTTTAGTAAAAAGTTTCCTGGTGATAATTAGCTCAGTATCGTGTGTACAATAAAACATACATAAATCTCCTTGGGGAGCAAAATAAGCTAAATAAAGATCAGATGTGACTACACTGAAATGCTTTGTAAAGTACATTTGATGCCTTTCATAAAGATGGGTTCTATAGACTGACTGAGAAAAACACCTGGGGAAGGGCAGGGCAGGTAATCCAGTGTGACCCCACTGCAAAGACAGTGCAATGAACTGTGTCTGCTCTCAGCCTTCCGGGTAGATAAGGGGTAGATAAGGTAGATAGTTTCCGAGGACCCAGAAATCAGTCTCCAGTCTCCTTCCCTCTCCCTCCCCTGATTCTGAGCCCACATCCTGCTGAGGGCCACCAGGGACCTACTTTCTCTCCCAGGAGGCTACCAGCTGGTACACCTCCTTTAGGGACATGGACTTTGTGGTTCTCCCTGCTGTGGACCTTTCTCTGAGTGGTTCCGATTTTATTTCAAAAGCCACCTCTTTATGGCAGAAGAGAAGGCCTAGTAGTTCAGAGTGCATACAGCTCTTGTAGAAGATCCATGTTCCATTCCAAACACCTACATTTGGGTAGCTCACAAGCACTTGTGAGCCCAGCTCTAGGGAATCCAGTGCTCTCTCTTCTAGCCTTCTCAGACACATGCACTCATGTGCAATTCCCCTACCCACACACTCTGACATACATATAAATAATTAAAAATTAGAAAATAAAAATAAAACCTACTACTTCTAATACTGGCTTATGTCTGTCCCATAACATCTCTCTGTCTCTGAGACAGACTTGTAGGAAGAGATGACATGCCACAGGTTTTGAGTGCTCCTGGGTTTTCCCAGGGCCTGGCAAGGAAACAAGATCCTGGTGAGCAATTTTCTGGTCTGTTTATCAGAGCTGCACTTCAGTGTATAGTCTAGACAGAGTGAGGCCATCTTTCTTTCACACAAGATGATCTTTTTACTCCTGAACAGTGAGTGAATCCTCAGGTCTCCACATTGTCCTTCTGTCACACAGCCCACCTTGTCTATCACCCTGCATCATGGGCCTGGTGTCACCCTTGCCTCTGGGACTTTCGGATATGGAAGTATTGAGAATCACAGAGAAGATGACACTGGCTGGTGTCTGGGGAGCTGCTGGCAGCCTGGTGGTGGCTTTCTCTCTAGCTTGTTCCTGGGGATCAGATGAGGGTTGACCACTCCAGTTTAAGGCTTACCTTACCATTCAGAGCTGATGAGGGTAAGAGGTCAAAGGTCATCATCACAAGCTCTAGGTCCTGGCCACTTGGGCCAGGGCTGAGTAAGGAATATGCTTCTTGTTCCAGGGACAGTCAGGATGTGTTCGTGCCAAGCCAAGCCCTGCATGCATAATTCATGTGTGCCGAGAACTGAGATGCAGAGACTAGGAACAGATTGTTCCTTCAGAGGCGCTAGCCAGAAGACCACAGCTGGGGCCTGACCTGGCCACTGACACTCAGGCTGCAGAGCTCTTCACTAGAGGCCTGGATGGTTGTTTTTGGAAAGCCCCTGACAGGCTTTAAGAATTCATGAATGCTCTACTGAGTGACCTGATAAATCATTCAGGAACCATAAATGGTAGGGTGGTGGGCACCGCCCTGAACCCATCCTTGGAACAGACAAGAGACTAAAGCATGCCAATGAGGAGGTAAGAAGGAAGAAATCCTGCTGTCTTGGAGGCCCAGCCCCAGCATTCTCTCCTCTGCCTACTGTCTCTCCAAGATAACTTTGTTTAAAACCCTCACTACAAGGTCTCTCTCAGTGTTTTTGAAAATGAGACTCAGGTCACTAGTATATGGGCCAGCAGGGACCTAGTTCAAATGCCTAGTGCTCTGGAACCAGACTAAGCAATCTGGACTCAGATGATTGATTCTCAAGGCTACCTCTCCCAGCCCAAAACTGAAGCCCAGGAAAGCTCCAGTTAGCAGGAGCTACCATGCTTGCATGATACATCAGTGCATACAAACCATAGGGATCAGACAGAGGTCCCTCAGCATACATGGGCAGTGCTGGGATTTGAATCCAGAGCAGGTGACAGCAAAGCCCTGTTTGTACATTCCAAAATCATTTCTCTAATAGTCACAGGATGTCAGGTCACACACAAAAGTGGACAATGCTTGGCTGGTGACTAAAAGTAGCTCAAGATAACTGGACACCTGGCCTGCAACATTCCAACCTCTCCACAGTCATGAGGTGCTCACCAAGCAAATATTGTGGTAGAACAACTTTTCACACAGAGTTACACACACACACCTCCAACTGGGAATTTGAGTTCACAAAACTCACCAGCACCTAGCAGGTAGCTAGCTTAAACAGGGGATTCTGGAAGTGTTTCATGAGTGAACAGAAGAATGGATGCAAGAATTAGGAAACCGTAAGAAGTAAAACCCTACCCTCCAACCATCTGGATGGCCTTGTCTATGTCCATTGCCCAGGCATACACACCAGGTCAGAGTTTTATAAGTGGGTTCTGGATGAGATGGCTCACCTGTAGATTAGTCTACACCCTACAGGTAAAGAGCTCCCCACAGCACAGGAAATGCTGTAATTTGAATGTGAAATGTCCCCTGTAGACTCTCATTTTGAACATTTGGTCTCCAGTTGGTGGTGCTGTTTGGGGAAGGTTCTGGAACCTTTAGGAAGTGGAGCCTTACTAGAGGATATGTAACTAGGGTTGGTCTCTGAGCTTTCATAGCTTGGCCACACCCCCTGCCACTCCCTCTCATGTATATAGATGAAATATGATCCTTCTGCTTCCTGAATCCTAGGCTGGCTTCATGCTGCCCGCTGTCAGCATAGCTTCCCTACCACGATGGACTCTATCCCTCTAAAACGGTAAGCAATAATAAATCCTTACTTCCCCGAGCTGCTTTCAGTCAGGGTGTTTTACCACAGTAACAGAAAAAAAAAAAACTAACACAGGAAAGCCCATCGAATGTGGAACTGGGCCCCCAGCTTCCCTGTCCCAGAGAATTAGAGAGATCTTCTTGCGGCTCTCTCAGAATGGGAGCAGAGCGACCTTCATACATGCATCACTCCAACCAGAAGACCCATGTTGGATAAAAGCATGGATGACGGCCCAACCATGAACTCACAGTACCGATCTCTGCTGACCAATATGGGAGCTGTCTATGGCCCTTGAAACTCATTGATCAGGGTGGGAAGTGGAAATGCAGGCAGGATTTAAAGATGAAGTATAAAAATGTAATGTTTTGAATACCACATGTAGAGCTGACAATACATACTAACTTAAGCCAAGCCTAGGATTGAAATAATTGCATCTGCTTCTTCTGACTTTTTAAATACTGGGCTTAGAACATTCTAAACCATCCAGATGGTTTGTATGTGACTTCCTTGTGGTGGGGAAGGCTGCATATGGAGGTCAGAGGACAACCTCAGTTACCATTCCTCATGAGATGTTACCTCACCCCCCCAACCCCCAGCAAAAGACAGGGTTTCTCTGTGTAGCCCTGGCTGTCCTCACTCTGTAGACCAGGCTGGTCCCAAACTCAGAGATTCTCCTGTAAGAAAGAAGGTGTCTTATTGGACTGCAACTTGCCACATGCACTACAACAGCCTACAATCCCCAGGGACCCACCTGCCCCCACTTCTTGGACTGGGATCCCAGTGCATGCTCTATCCCTAGCTGTTTCACAATGCTCTGGGGACCAAAGTCACTTCCTAGTGCTGGCAAAGCCGACACTTTACCGACTGAGCTGTCTGCTCAGCTCCTCTGTACTCCACTTCTAATGAAGATTCTTGGCTCAGACACCTCAGTGTAAACAGTGGGTACCGGAAGGCTGTGAGTGCATATAGATATGGGTACAGGAAGGCTGAAGGGGTCTGGGTAGGCTCCGTGGTCTTGGCGGACTGCAGATATGTGGATGGTGCTTGAGAGAAAAGCAGATAGAGGGGAACCCATTTGAAAAATTCTAATCCAAGTTGACAGAACAGCCATTTCCAACTCATCCATGCTCACTTTGCACTCTCTGGGGAAGGGAGCCATCTTGCTGCTCTGTGGAGTCCAAGGCAGACTGGGAACCTTGGCTGCTGGGGCAAGAGGTGCTTATCCACAGAAATGTCTGGTCTCCCCATAAGCCCACGCTGCTATTCTCTTCCTCACCTCCGCAAAGTTCCCCAGCTAGGTCCTCTGTGCCACCCTCACCTGCATTTCTTCATAAGTCTCCCCCCAGCCAGCAAGTCTCTTCCTTTCTTTGCTGGCTGTTCCTCTAAGAGTCTGATGAAGTCATTTTAATTAAATCACTCGTTGCACTCAGAGGAAATGGCCTGGAGCTGGCTGCTCTGTTGGAGTGGGTGGCCAGCCGTGATGGTGACGCAGAGAGGTAATTGGAAGATGCTTCTCCTCCATCCCAGGGCAACTGTGACAATATTGACAGTGGTGACAGTGACCGTGACCGGCATGGTTTCCAGGCTGCTCCTGTTTTCCTGTGCATTGTGTCCCAGGTTCCTTCACTTGCTCCTACTCAATCCCCAGAAAAGCCCTGCAGGGTAGCTGCCATTTAGAGAAGGGTGCTCATCTCCCTAGAGTGGCTACTGAGTGAATCCAACAGCTGGCCTGGCAATTTGAGGCTTGTGGAATAACATTTGAACTAGGTAGAGAGATGTGTTATATTTGTTTATGTTGCAGAATATTACTTTATGTAAAGGTATGTTATTTCTGTTTATGCTGCTTACTGATGTAAGGATGTGTGTTTAATTATGTAAAGATGTGGTGCATCTATTTCACCTTGTCTGCCTAAGATACTTGATCGGTCTAATAAAGAGCTAATGGCTAATAGCTAGGCAGAGAAAGGATGGGCGGTGTTGGCAGAGAGAGAGAATAAATCAGAGGAGAAATCTAGGCTCCAGAGAAGAAAGAAGCAGAGAACAAGAGAAAAAGGAGGAAGAGGAGGAGAGAAGGGGCCAGAAGCCAGGCAGCTGCCAGCCAGAGAGAAGCGATAAAAGTAAGATACACAGAAGCAGAAAGGTAATAAGCCCCGAGACAAATGGTAAACAGGCTAATTTAATTTAAAAGAGCTAGCCAGAAATGAACTTAAGCTAGGCTGAGCATTCCAAACCAGTAAGTATCTGTGTCATGATTTAGGAGCTGGTCGGTGGCTCCAGAGAAAAAAGCCTGGTACAGAGGCCACCACCTCACATGTCGGGATTCCTCAGAGTAAGGTCCCTGGGTGATAACTGGGACCAGATTCTGCATTCTGCTTGCACGCTCATGCATATGGGTGTGTCCTTTACCATGGCTTCCCACCATCTCTTTAGAGGCAGGGTCTCTCATTGAACCTAGAGCTCACTGGTTGCCTAGGCTGCCTGGCTAGCAAACTCCAGGAATCTGCCTGTTTTCCTGTTGCCCTCCCCTGCCTCATACAGATGCATGTTCAACATATTTAGCTTTCAGTTGGATGCTGGACATCCACCTGCAGCTTCTCATTCTGGCATCACAGCAGTTTTACCTACTTAGTGGATCCTTAGCCCATGAATTAAGCTCTAGGGAAATGTCAGTCCTAAAAGCTGATAAACAAGTAGCTCAGAGCCAATGGCAGTCATGGAAGCATTGCTCAGGACATGTGCTTTCAAAGAATGCCTGTAGTGCTTTCGAGAACATCCTCAAGGGTCTACATGTTGAAGCCCCCCAGCTTAGCACCAAAGCAAGAGGTAAGTTATTATGGGAGATTTTAGGTTTTTGGAGCTATGCCCTGGAAGGGGATTCTGAGATCCTCCCCCTTTTTCTCTCTATCTTCCACTTCTCCCTCTTTCCCTTCCCCTTGGCACAGACCCAAAAGCAACAAGGCCATTTGGATATGAACTAAATCCTCCAACATTATGAGTCCCTGGAGATCTGTTTCTGGATTGGGCCTCTCGGGAGAAAGACAAACTCAAGGGTAGACCTAAGAGTGATGGTCAACAGCTAGGGTCAGAGAGGTCATCGCAGAGGGCAGACTGAGGGACCACTCTGATCAATGAGGCCCTGCAGACCAGGGCACTCAGCCACTGCCACTGGTTCATATGACCTAGACTCTGTGAAGGGACAGGCCCTGCTCCTGTCACCCTCCGGCCCCTCCTCCTCTCTTGGCTGTTATACACCAGGTCTATGTTACTAGGCCTCTAGAGAGGACTTCTAGACCCAGTGGAGATGAATGAAACCCGTCCAGTGATCTTGGCTTAAGATCTGGATCTGGGCCTGACTTCCCGTGGTCTCTGTTTGGTGATGGAGAGGAGGCTGTGTAACTTGGGAGTACTGTGTTGCCTAGAGACAATTGTAAACATCTGGGAAGACCCAGACACTTGTAAGGGAGACCACATATGTGAAAACTGGGATGTCAGAGGGTGGATCTAGCTGGCATGCCTGTCTAACACCAACTTTGACCACACAATAAGACCAGATACCTCTACCTCTCAACTTCTCAGATGAAGGACTTACCACATCACCACACACTGGGTTACTAATGATTATACCTTAGGACTTACCAGGGACGTGCGTACATTCCTAGGAGAGTCAGTTGATACTGTCTTTGCACAGATGAGGAAAAATGAGGGGTTCTCCTTCTCATCAGGTCACAGAGCTGGTAAGTATAAAGCCTGGGGTGGTTGGGAGTGTCTGGCTCCTATGGGAGGAAGGGAGAAAGCATGGAGAACTCAGAACAAAGTCAGTAAGGTGGGTTTGAGACGTCATCCTAAACTCCTGGGACTCTGGAGCTCCAGAGCTTCCTGCCACGTCAGCCAATAAGTCTGTGTGACTAAGCCACATTGGATTGCCATTTGTAGCTACATGAGTGTTGACCTACACAAAGTCAAGTTGAGGGCTTAGTGCTGAAAGCCTCTATCATACAAATGTGAGGCCTGGAGTTTAAATTCCCAGAATCCACGTGTTTTATGTCAACTTGACCACAAGCTAAATAAGTCTGAGAGGAGGAAACACCAGCTAAGACAATGCCTTTATCAGATTGGGCTGTAGGCAAGCCGATAGGACATTTTCTCAATTAGTGACCAGTCAACTGTGGGTGGTGCCACCTCTGAGGTGATGGCTCTGGGTTCTATACGAAAGCAGGCTGACCAGGCCATGGAGAGCAAGCCAGTAAGCAGCATCCTCCATGGCCTGTGCATCAGCTCCTGCCTCCAGGTTCCTGCCCTGCATGAGTTCCTGTCCTGACTTCTTTCGATGATGAACATGACATGGAAGTGTAAGCTGAATAAACCCTTTCCTCTCCAAGTTGCTTTGGTCAGGGTGTTTCATCACAGTAAGAGTAACCCTAACAAAGACACTGTGTAAGCACTGGGTGAACAAGGGGCTTCCTGCCTATAATTACAGCCTCAGCTGGCAGAGAAGGAGATCCCCTGTGGGCCTGGGTTTGACTGAGAGGCCCTGCCTCACTGAATAAGATGAAAGGGAAATCAAGGATGATTCTGAACATCAACTTTGGGTCTCTACATTCACATTCAAACATGGGCCCCCACACATGAGAAAATATACATACACACATATGCACTCCATGCACACACACAAATGGAAAAAGATTAAGTCCTGTTGATCTTGAGGGTGAGTGTGGCTGGAAGCCAGAGATGCTGGGAACTTCTGTTAGGATTTACATTTTACATTTCTTCTTCTATAGCTGATTAAAATATGGTTTAGAAAACCACTATGGGGACTGGAGAGATGGCTCAGAGGTTAAGAGCACTGTTTGCTCTTCCAGAGGTCCTGAGTTCAATTCTCAGCAACCACGTGTGGCTCACAACCATCAGTGATGAGTTCTGGTGCCCTCTTCTGGGCTTCAGGCACACATGCAGACAGAATACTGTATACCTAATAAATGTTTTTAAAAAAGGAAACCACTGTGATGAACCACTGCTTCCAGAGCTGTACAAACCAACTATGATAGCTATTCTTGGCTGTCAACTTGACTATATCTGGAATTAACTGAAACCCCTGAATTGAGGGGCATACCTGGGAGGGATTTTTGCTTAATTTGGAGTGGGAAGACACGCCTCTAATCCAGATCTTTTGAAGTGGGAAGACCCATCTCTAACCTGGGCCACACCTTCTGCTGGCAGCCTATATAAGGACATTGGAGAAAGAAGCTTACTCCCTTTGTCTGCTTGCTCTGGATCCTACTGGCAAGTTCATTTTCTCACAGGCATTAGAGCCTACTTCTTTGTGGTGATATGTTGTATATTTAATAAAAATAGTCTGAAATATCAGAGGACAGAATCACCCACAGCCAAGCCATGAGAGCTAGGCAGTGATGGTGCATATCATTAGTCCAAGCACTTGGGAGGCAGAGGCAGGAGGATCTCTGTGAGTTTGAGGCCAGCCTAGTCTACAAAGTAAGTTCTAAGACAGCTAGGACTATTACACAGAAAACCCTGCCTCAAAAAAAACAAAAAACAAACAAAACAAAAAAGTTTGGAGAAGATGGCTCTGCCCTCTGATATTCCAGACTATTTTTATTAACTATCCCATATATCACTACACTTCTTCAATATTCTGATGAATATACTGAAGGCCAGCTGAAGCACTGGAACTTGGGAACTGAGAAGCTCCTGGATTCTTGAACTTTCCACAAGTAGACAACCATTGTTGGACTATCTGAACCACAACCTGTAACATATCCTAATAAATGAATTTGTTCTATAAGGTCTGTTCTTCTAGAGAACCTTGGCTAATATGTCAACTGAAATGTAGACTTGGTTAGCTACTGAACTATGGAAATCTTCTCTATTTCACCACTGGACTCAATTTACTCTCTATTTTAAAGAACAAGAATATCCTTCTTAGCATATCATTATCAATGTTAGACAATTCCACACTAATACGTCATCTGTGCTGTAGAAAGTATCCAAATTTCATCAGTAGTTCCATAACATCTTTAAAATAAAATTTTTGCAGTGCCCAGAATTGAGCCTAGTGCCTCATGCATGCTAATAGCTCTGCCTCTGCACTATATTCCCAATTTTTAAGAAGTTATTTATTTATTTATTTATGTGTGTGTGACTGTGTCTGTGGTATACGTGTGTGTGTGTGTGTGTGTGTGTGTGTGTGTGTGTGTGTAGATGCCCACGTCTGTGTACATGCAGAGTCAGAAGAGGACATTAGCTGACTTCCATCACCCTCCACCTATTCCTTTGAGGCAGAGTCTCTTCTTAAACCTGGAGCTCACACTTCTCTATTCCACTGGAAACCTGATGAGTCCACTCCCTTCCAAGGTGGGTTTACAGAGATTCATAGGATGCCAGGCTCTGTGCATGGTGCTGGGATCCACAATCCAGTCTTCATGATTGTGCAGCAGGCACTCAACTTCTGAGCCACATCTCCAGGCCCTGGAAGAGCAATTTGTAGGGCCAAATCCAGTTTGGGATTGACTATCACCTTTACTACTCAATGCTCTGTAGTTTGGAATAATTTGCTATTTTAGGTTTTATTTATTCGTTCGTTTGTTTGTTTATTTATTACCACATTAGTTTTTTTTTTTGCTTCACAGAATGTTTCTCAGTAGGTTCCTTTGTGGCTGCTATCCTACCAGGAGCAGAGAATTCATTCCCCACAGTAGAGTCCCACAGTGCTACTGTGCACTCCCCAGTGCATCCCATAGGGTCTCCTGGGGTTGGCCTATTCTATTATCAAAGATAACTTAATGACCAGGTTATGATGGTTGTTTCCAAGGTTTCTGCATGAGAAAGCTGCTGTTACCCCTATAACAAAACACCACAGACTGGAGGATGTAAACACTAGAAATATCTCATACTTCTGAAGACTAGATGTTCAAGATTCAGGTATAATTGAAGGCTGCTTCTTACTTCTTACTGGTCCCTACATGAGAGAGAAAAAGAGAGAGAGAGAGAGAAAGAGAGAGAGAGAGAGAGAGAGAGAGAGAGAGAGAGAGAGAGAGAGAGAGAGAGAAAACGCCACTTCCTGGTGCCTTCTCTTACAAGGAATCACTACTTTCATCTTGCAGCTCTGCCCATGTGGCCTCATTGGAACATTCTTCCTTGGGAATGGCTCCATCTCCAAATGCCATCACACTGGGAATTGGGTGATTGGGCTTCTCCAAAGCATCAGAGGGCTGAATGGTTTAGTTAATCATTGCTGTATTATTGATTGGGTTTATTTTTGGAAGACCCATCTACTAAGTCTTATTGGTACCAACAACCTTTTCTGTATTCTCATATTAGGCAGGGTTCCCCAGAGGAACAGAACCAATAGAATGTGTATATCATAAAAGCACACTTACTAAACTTAGCTTACCCAAGGTGTCCAACCTCTTGACACTGTGACCTGACATTGACATATACAAAACTAATACTCCAAAACACACAATTGAAATGCAAAAATTACCCTGTCATGTTTTAAGTAAGTTTACAATTTGGTATTGGGCTGAGTCATTGCACTGGACAGTCTGAGCACCTTCTGGTTGTTTAGTGCATGAAACTGGATGCTCCAGCTACTTCAATCCAGCATTGAAGGCTGCCTTGGGAGATATCTGGAGAATTTCTGGTCCTCAGCCATGATGAAAGGCTAAAGAAGCTGGAGTTTGATGTCAGCGAAGGGTGGTGGTGGTAGCAACAGCACCACTGGATGCACTTACCAGCAAGAAGCAAAGACAAGCAGGCAAACATCCTTCTCAGGATTTACTATATCTGAGCCACTTGTGGGAAGACAAGGCTCATGCTGGGGGAGACTCATCTCCACTCAGTTAATTCTTCCCAGAATGCCCTCACAGACCAACACAAGGAGCATCTCTTAGTTGATTTCAAAGCCAATCAGGCTGACAATCAAGACTGACCACCATAGCTTCACCATTGTTTTGGTAATTTAGAATTTCAGAAACTATTAGATGGTATAAGTTCACATTGTACTTTTCTGGTCTGAGGATTGGTGATTGTTTTTCAAGAAACCTTGGATTTCTTGGAATTGATGTTTATAAACTGAGCTCTAGCCATTGTTAGCATTGAGCCTGGAGCTGGGTAGCATTTGACCTGGTCCCTCTTTGTGTGGGACTGGGAATAGAACATGGAGACTCATGCTGCTGGGTAAGGTCTTTGCTTCTGAGCTAGGAGCCCAGCTCTGGGTGACATCTAAAATTAATGGGCTTTTCTGGCAGCTCAGGGACATTGAGAAATCTTTTGGTCTCTAATCTGTGAGATGTAAATCCTGGGTTTCCAGTATGTTTTTGTGACATTTTATTTTCAGCTGTGGTGAAATCTGCTCACAGAAGCCTGGTGAATAAAACAGACATGACAGAGGAGGTATGTGAGAAATTAATTGGTATGTGGCTCTGTTGGCTGCTGAGCACATTTTAGCAGGGCTGAACAGGGATATGCCCCACCTCCAGCCCTAGATGCACAGCCAGGCCTCCAGTTGCAAGTTGCAGGTTTTGGTAACTTGTATTTCTGATGAGCTGTTCTGTTTTATTCTTTTCTTCCACAGAGGATCTGTTTAGGGCTGGGAAGAGTGTGAACAGGAAAGTGCTTGCTATGGAAGCATAAGGATCTGGGTTCAAACCCTACCCTTTCTTGTTTGTAAAGCAGGCACAGTGATGTTACATCTCAGGGTGATCGTGAAGGTTAACGAGGCAGCTGGGCACAGTGGTAACATCTGTTCTCCCAGCTTCTTGGGCCACTGAGAAAGAATTTAAATTCCAGGCCTGCTCAAGCAGTTTAGCAAGATCCTGGCTCAAAATAAAGTGATAAGGGGCTAGGAGGGTGGCTCAGTAGTAGAGTACATTGCTAGCATAGTTAAGGCCCTGGTATAGTCATCAACACACAACACAGACACACACACTACCTCTCTCTCTCTCTCTCTCTCTCTCTCTCCCTCCCCCCCACCCACTCTCGCTCTTTCTCTGATTCACGAAGCATTCCTGTCTCAGGACCTTGACAGAGAACATTTCCAAACAAACAGGCTGTTACTGGTCTCTTGTTAACAGCTGTGCATCTGGCGGTAAAGTGTAGCTGGGCCGTTCCAGCAGAGCCGCCTGGCAGGCAGACTCCGGCAGTTCTAGAGCTCAGAGGGAATCCTGACTTGAACAGAGATGTAGGCATTTACAGGCTGCAGCTGTTGTCTGGTTATAAAACACTCAGGTGGACCAGGCTTAGACTGAATGACCAGGACACTGTTTATTCAACACTCCAGCACACCCAGCCCATGACAAGAACACCTGGTCACGAGTGTCCACATTGAACACACCCTCTAGGCTTCATTCTCTTGTGGGTGTTGAGTCCCTCCCAATGTCAAGACTGTGTGACTACCAACAAACAAACAAACAAACAAACAGAATATGCTTTCATTTATATTACTGTAGGAAACCATGACTTTAACCCTCTCCTGATTCCACACTCTACTCCCTCCCTCCCCCCAACACATACCATATGCACACACATACCACAGGCATACAGACATATACATACCACATGCACAATACACCACATGAATATACATGCCACATGAACACACACATGCATACACACAGCATATGCACACACACACACTACACACCACATGAATACACACAGCACATTCACACACACATATAACACGCACACACACATGCACACGCACACACGCACACACGCACACGAGCATGAATTTACTTACTTCTCTGTGCCCTTGACCATGGATGTAATGTGATTAACGTTCTTGCCTTTCCCACAATGATGGAAGTGTAAGCTGGAATAAGACCTTTTATCCTCCACATTTCTTTTTGTCCAGGTATTTTATCACAGCAATAGACACAAAGCTAGAGCCCCAGGCTAACTGGCCATGAGCTTCTAGAGATTCTCCTGTTTCTATCTCCCATCTCACTGTAGGAGCAAGGGGATGGTGACACCCAGATTTATGTGGATTCTGGATTAAGATTGGAACTCCTGTTCTCAGCCTTGCAAGGTAAGCACTTTACTCACTGGCTCATCTCCTTGGTCTCATCTCCTTTTTGCATATAAACTCTTTAGAGCTGTCATTTTCTACTCTGTACAGCTTTACACATATTTCATAAATTTTACTATGTTAGGTTCTCATATTCTTTATATTTATTTAGAAATATATAATGTACTTTCACACATTTGTAAAATTCTTCCTGCTGTTGACTTTTAGTTTCATTCCATTATGGCCAGAGGAAATATTTTGAATAATTTAGGTTCTTTTAGGATGATAGGGTGCTTTCTCTACTAACTTAGTGGTCTGCTCTGGGCCAATGGGATGGATATGCACAGTCACATTGCAGGGAGGAAGGTCCAGCATTGTGACACCTGGATTTGGCACAATGTGTTGGGTCCATTACAGCCATCCTGGGATGCACACAGGTTAAACACATTTTCTATTTCCTTACTTGTTTCCAGTGTGTCTATTATTACAAACGGGGTAGGAACTTACCAACAGGACTTCACTCCATCTCTCCTGGCGCTATCACTCATGCACAACTTTTATGCAAATGTAATTCTATTCTATTGAATTAAAATCGTAGAGCAGGATTGTAGTCATCTTAGTTCTTTCCCAAATATCCAGACAGAAAAGGTTTATTATATCCAATCATAGTTCAAGGTCACAGGCACAGCAGCAGGAACTTGAGGGAGCTGGTCATGTGGCATGCACAGTCAAACAGAGACACATGCTGGTGCTCAGTTCCACTGCTCTGTTTATGCCATCTTTCAGATTCAAGCCCAGGGAATGATGCCACCCACAATGGGAGAGCCTTCACACCTCAATGAAACCCACAGTGGGAGAGCCTTCACACCTCAATGACATCCACAGTGGGAGGGTCTCCACACCTCAATGACACCCACAGTGGGAGAAATTTCACTCCTCAATGACACCCACAGTGGGAGGGTCTCCACACCTCAATGACACCCACAGTGGGAGAAATTTCACTCCTCAATGACACCCACAGTGAGAGGGTCTCCACACCTCAATGACACCCACAATGGGAGGGTTTCCACACCTCAATGAAACCCACAGTGGGAGAAACTTCACTCCTCAATGACACCCACAGTGGGAGGGTCTCCACACCTCAATGACACTCACAATGGGAGGGTCTCTACACCTCAATGACACCCACAGTGGGAGAGCCTTCACAACTCAATGGCACCCACAGTGGGAGAACCTTCACACTTCAATGGCACCCACAGTAGGAGAACCTTCACACCTCAATGACACCCACAGTGGGAGATTCCCCATACCTCAATGAACATAATCAAGATAATAACCCACAGGCAAGCTTAGGTGATTCTAGTCTTCCTTAAGTTAGCAGTTGAAATGAATCATCTCAGTTGTGTTATAAAGAAAGCACACAATTAATACTAATCTGTAATGTGGCTGTGCTGTTCTGGATTCCTGGGAGAAACCTGCAATATTAGAAGAAACAAACCACACTCAGTTCTCACTTAGCCAACTTCTCAAGCCAAACGGTAAATTCAAGAGTCCTCTGCCTGGCTGGTGGCTCCACAGAATGCCTGAATGTCTGCCTATGCCTGCCTTAAATATCTTACTCACTCAGTTGTTTTGTTTCTGGGTTCAACTCTGCATCATAATTCTAGAATTAGGATTAAAAGTGTGAACTACTTTTGTTTGGTTGTTAGGCCTTGAACTCACAGAAATATAGAAAGATCACTGTCTCCTGAGTGATGGGATTAAAGGTGTGAGTTACCACTCTCTGACCATGACTTGACTGTGAGTGATTTTGTTCTCTGGTATTCCAGGCTGACTTTTATTAAACATAAAATATATCACCACACCTCAGAGCTTTTAGAATTTGCTTTTTTAAAAAGTTCAATGGTTGTGCCATTTTATCTCATATTCAGATTATTCTTTCCCTAATGACTGAAGACCTCAACTACTTTTCGAAATGCCTTTTCGATATTTACATATCCTCTCTGACATAGTGTCAGTTGGAGCTTGTCTATTTTTATGTTTTTTAAAAGTTCTTTATGTGTTGTAAACAAGTCCTTTATCTGACATGTGAGACACGAATATATTTCCCACAGTCTGGCTGGTCTTCCTGTGAAGAGCCCATGTTCCTACTTTAATGAGGTTTGATTACTATTTTCTCTCATGAACTGTTTTTCTCTATTGTACTTAAGAAGTCTTTGCCCAGGCTGGCCAGATAGCTCAGTCATTAAAGTGCTTGCCTCGCACACATGGGGACCCAAGTTCAATCCTTAGGACCCACATAAAAATTCTTGGAGATTTCTGGCCAGCCAGCCTAGACTACAGGCCAGTGAGAAACCCTGTCTCAAACAAGAAAGATGGGCGGCACCTGCTGAATGACTACCTATCACTCAGGTTTGTCCTCTGGCCTCCACACACATGTACACACAAGTGCACATGTACAAAGACACACACACACACACACACATACACACTCTTATCCCATAAAGATTTTATTCTGTCTTTTTTCTGACATCAATTTTTGGTTCATATTTACACCTGTGATCTATTTTGAATTATTTTCATAGTGTGTGACCTATGGTTTAATGTTGATTTGTTTGCATAGTGTTGTTATCTAGGCAGTCATTCACTTTGTTGAGAAGACTATAATTTCTCCACTAAATTGCTTGTATATATTTTGCAAAACAATATCAAGTAGACCATGTACAAATTGGTCTATTGTGCATGGTCCAGTCTTTTCCATCAACCCACACGTCAATCTTTCCTTTAGAGGTAATCTCTCTCAGCCACTAGCTTCCTAGTGAGTTTGAAATCCAGCAATGTGAATGCTTCAAGTCTGTTTTTTAAAAAAAATACTTTTTTGTTATAGTTAATGTTGATGCTGGGGTTGAACCAGGGTCTTGCACATGCCGGTTGTGTACAATACCAGCTCCTGGGTGTTTTGTTTTTGACTTTATATAAATATTTTTAACCAAACTTGTTAGTTTCTCCCTAATATCCTGCTGTGGTTTTGATTGAAATTGCTCAAAATTTGTAGGCGTTCTGGTGAGGAGACTCTGTCTTTGTCAGGTCCAATCTCCTCATCGAAGCCTCTTTTTTAACTAAGACTTTTGCTCTGTGCAGTCATTCATTTTACAGTCCTCAGCACACAGCTCTCATGGATGTTTTGAAAGGTTTGTGGTTTTGTTTTTATGTTTTTTGGGGTTTTTTTTGATGCTACTTTTTTTTAATATTTTTTTTCTTAAACTTTATTTATTTATTTATTTGCCTTGGTGTTTGTTTGGAACTGGAACTACAGACAGTTGTTAGCTGCCATGTGGGTGCTGGGAATCGAACCCGGGTCCTCTGGAAGAGCAGACGGTGCTCTTAACCGCTGAGCCATCTCTCCAGCCCCTTGATGCTACTTTAAATGACACTGTTATCTTTGTTATTTTTTTCATTAAGTTTTAACTACTCATCTAAACAATTTTGAATTTTTTTATGCTAACATTTAATTCTGTGATCTTGTGAAAATTACTTTTTGCAGTCTTGGTGACTTTTTCTTTCATAGAGATTCATGTTGCTGGCACAGAGGGACACTTCCTTTATTCTTCTGTGTTTTCTTTCTTTCTCTCTCTCTCTTTTTTTTTTTTTTTTTTTTTTTTTTTTTTTTTTTTTTTTTTTTTTTTTTTTTTTTTTTTTTTTTTTTTTTTTTTTTTTTTTTTTTTTTTTTTTTTTTTTTTTTTTTTTTTTTTTTTTTTTTTTTTTTTTTTTTTTTTTTTTTTTTTTTTTTTTTTTTTTTTTTTTTTTTTTTTTTTTTTTTTTTTT
>PVIH01000576.1:0-204292 GCA_004025045.1 Sigmodon hispidus | reverse complement strand
TTCTTTCTCTTATTAAAGTAGCTGAGATAGTCAGTATAGCGCTGAGTGATGGCACAGGACAGTCAAGGTTTGTCCTGATCATTGTTAAATCTGAAGAGGAGACTCTTGTGTGTCTCAGCTACCATCCCCCCCTTTCCCTTGGAGACAAATGTTTGCTTATATCTCAGGCTGTCCTTGAAGACATGATCCTCCTGCCTCAGTCTCCCCTATTTGATAGGAATGTGTCATCACTTCAAGTTTGGATAGTTTCTCTTAGAAAATTGTCGAATTTTATAGATTTATTTTCTGTATCATAATCATAGTTTTTCATTTTAGTCTATTTATGTGATTATTTACATCAATTGCTTTATGAATACTGAGATGACTGAGACTTTCTACAGTAACTCCCACTGAGTATATGTATGAGAGAAAGTGTGTGTAGGATACATGTTATGATTTGCTAGTATTTTGTTGAATAATTTTGTCTCTGCCTGTGAATTACATTTTTAAAAATTTTCCTTCCAATTTTCCTGGTTTTAGCATCTAGATAAGGCTGGTTCCAGAAAAAAATCTGGAGCTGCTGCTTCTTCATTATTTCCTGGAAGAGTCTGCATTTGATGGGCAGCATTGTTCGACGGTTTGGTAGAATTTGCCCATAGAGTAATGTTTAACGGAGAGGTTGTTTTTCAGGTTTTTGTTTCCAATCTGTAGCATTTCCACCCTGAACTCCGGGTCTTTTTTTCATGCCATGTCCAGGGCTGGGGACTTTCCGTGTCCTTGTTTCTCTATAGCTATAACTGCTGTCATCTGTACCCAACACACTTGTTCCTTTTGTCAATATACACTACATAATTTTCACACCATAAATGGAAACAAAAGTTCCTCACCCAAAAATTCTTTCAAAAATTTCCAAGTAGCTCTAGTGGAATGTCAAGCCAAGCTTAGGGTGCTTGCAGTCATGAGACATGAGCAAAGTATGGGTCATTCCCTTGAACTCACTTCTGTTCTGGCCAGGGCTAGAGTGCAGCCAAGCTACACATTCCTGCTATCTAAGATGGGCTCTTCTCAGTGACAGTGCCATCTTTAGCTGTAGATCTGGCCAAATGACAATGATCTCCTGCACCCTCTGTGTTGATGGGGTGTTTTTCTGGCCCCTTCCCCAGCTAGCATGGGTTTTCAGTGTGTCTAAACTGTGACTTCCTGATTCAGTGGTTCCAGGCACGTGTCCTGCAGGAAGAATTGAGGGAAGAATCTGGATGGTGTCTCTTGGTGGCCACCACATTTCCACCTGCTTCCTTCTCAAAGGTGCCTACTGGAGATGATCCTGAAGCAGGTTCACACCTCCCTTGTCTCTGTGACCCTCGTGGCTCTGTCCTCCTGATCATTTGCAATTTGTTAAACCTCTCAGCTGAGCTGGTCTTACTGAAGCCTGGTGATGTACTAACTTCCTGGAGGTGCCTGCCTTTCTTTACATTTTAACTCACTTGGCAACCCATGGCCCAAGCTCTCTGATAGACTCAAGAGCTTGCCCAAATTTTTGTTGTGAAAATAGAAATGATGCTCTGCCAATATTTTTACCTCCTAACAGGAGCTTGAAAATCTATCAAAATCTAAATTTTCATTATGACAAATGTAGAGTAGTAAACTCCATAATCTAGCTACAATGGTGACTCCAATGCCACTTTATCTACTTCTAGTCACAGGTATAGTTTTTTTCAATACATTCTGTGCTTCATCCAGTTTCAAATGTCATATGTCACTTAAAAGATGTGTGTTAAGTCAACAGATAGATTCCAGCAGGGAAATAATCTTCCAGTGGAAGTCAGCATTTAACTGAGTGTCTGGGAGCTTGCTAAGGCATGGACCAGCTAGGAAGCGACACATCAGACCTGACCATTTCCATAAAAGGGAGGTGGAGGGATCAGGGTGACATATGAGCCATTTGTGCCTTTCACATTTAAAAAGTGTGAAAAGGAAAGAATGTAAATACAAGAAATGAATACAAATGGTCCTCAGCATTTTACATGGGTTGGAAACCCAGCTCTGCTGCTGTCTGTGTCTGGACCATGGACACATCAGATCCTGGAGGCAAGGGGACTGATGAGGATCTCTTCTGGGATCAGCTGCAGCAGAGGACTCCCAGACTCTCCTCAGATCACTTACCTGTCTCAAATACCTAAAAGAGCCAGCCTAAGGGAAGGAGAGTTGACTTTGGTTCTCGGTCTGAGAGGAAACAGTCGTCATGGTGGACAAGAGTTGGTGGAAGAAGCAGCTTGTGACTGGAACCTCAGAAAGGTGGTGATTACATAGCAGTGACAGTAGGAGGCAGAGCATGCCGGCTAGGGTCCACCCCACCCCACCCATGAGGTCTACCCTCAGTGACCTTAGTGACACCTTTTCTACACATAGTGGCACATTTGGTTTTAAAGCTGGGATTCACCACCTAAAGGTTCTACAACTTCCCAAACAACCCCACCACATGGGGACCAAACACGTGACTGTGTGGGGGCGTGGCTTATCTCACATTCAAACCATGTAAGCCATACGCTTGCCTCATAAATTGCATAGCTCACAGTAGGCACTCAAATATGAGGATGCTTATTTCCTTGTCTCTACCAGATGCAGAATGAGGTGCATATTCAGTGCAGAGTAAGAAAATCTCATACAAGTGAGCCTCTCCTGCCCCTGTGTGGTTTGTTCCATTATTACTCGGCTTTCCCAGACACAGAAAATCAAGGGAATATCACTTATTTCACCTTTAAGTTGCATTTTACTTTTTACTTCTGGCCTCAACCCTGATTTTGGAGTATCTTATATTTAGGAGGTTTTTAAGGTCAGGTACTTACATCTGTTTCCCTCAGTAGGTTGTGAGCCACCCCCCAACACACAGGGACCTACTATATAAAGACAGATTGTTCACTCACGAACTCTTATGTCATCTTTGTATGATGTGTCACACAATGTGAGTGATAGCTCATTCCTTGTGACCTAGTGGATGGTGAAAGAGATCCATTGTTAAAACCTATAGAAAGAGGCAATAGCTCAGGTGGCAAAATGCTTACCACATAAACAAGAGGACTTGACTTCAGATCCCTAGTTCCCACATAAAATCTCAACATGGTGGCAAGTATTTGAAACCCTAAGCTTGAGGATTAGAGGTGGGTGGAGATGGGAGGATCCTTGGTGCTCATTGGCTGGGTCTATCCTAATTGCTGAGCTCTAGAATCTATGAGAGACCCTGTCTCCAAAAGTCATGAATAGAGTGTGAATTACCCCTAGTGTTGACCTCTAGGTACACCACACACACACACACACACACACGCACACGCACGCACACGCACACGCACACGCACACATGCACGCACGCGCACACACACTGTGGTTAGCACTGGAGAAGGAAAGGAATGCTATAAGGGCCAAAGGCAAGTGAGAAATCTACTAAGGAAGAGGCTTGGCTCTTGTGTAAATTTCCCCTTCAGTCGCTGTAAGCGTTTCCCTGAGTCTGAGGAAGTGACTGTCTGGCACCCCTCTGGTTCTCTTAGAGGCAGAGATACCCCCAAGCCACAGTCCTTAAGGCAATGGCTGACTCTCTTCATCTGACCCCATTCCCTGCCCTTGGAGCTGCGATCCTGCAGTTTCTTTAGGCCCAACTGGGTCACTGCCCCCTTTTCTTGCCCCCCCACCCCGCTCCAGAGCTGCCCATAATTCTACAGGTTCTGTAGGTGCTTGTGGCTTTTCCAACCCCATTTCTGACCCTTTCCTATGGATGAGACTCCTCTTAGAGCTCAGTTTTCATCTATGCCTTATGTCCTCTACAAAGCCTTGGTACACACATTATAAATGTACAATTGAGCTACCCCCTCACCCAATATTTAAAGGAAGTTTATGACTTTGTATTGGGCTGTGTTGGCAGAGCTATTGTTGGTTCTATGTTGTAGCCAGGGTTGGACATAACCAACACATCCCTTTTGTAAGATTAGTGAGACTTTGTTTAGCCAGCAGGGGGCGCTAACATCTAACAAATAAATGGCCTCTGCTTATTGGTTAGGTGCCCCCCCACACACAATGACTTTGAACAACCTGAGCTTGATGTTGGAAGAGCTCCTGGCTAGCTGGGGAGGGGTGGTGGTGTTTGAGCAGGAGTGAGGAGGGACATCCTTCTGTTGAGGTCAGTGTAGAGAAAGACTTGTGTCTGCCGGGGCTGCCCTGAAAGGAAATGGATTTCCACTTCAGGGCAAACCCAAGGCAAATAAATGATAAGGAATGTTGGATTTCCTGTTATAGGAAAAGCTCTGACAAAGTCCCCAAATATTCCTATCAGTTTTCCATAGAGATAGTCTGGCCAGCAGTGACACTCATGATGTTTCTATGTAAGTTACTGTAGCTGAAAACCTTTTATAAAATGTAAAGTACTAATGCTTTCTCTATGGTGATGCCCTCAGCGTCATGCCTGAGCTCTCCTCTGTGCTAAGATTTGAGTCTTAGACAGGTGTGGGGGGTTCTCACCTGTCCCTAGTTCTCTCTGATCAAAGCATCTCTACAGATTCTTCCCATTGTCTCCCAAGAATGCTTTAGTCACTGCAGGGCTCTATCAGCTGACAGATGTTGGCCCTGACAGAGCTGACAGTCTCAGGCGACAGTCCTATGGGGATGTGGCAGCGTAGACAAGGAGGAAGAGTTGGGCTCCTGGACCCAGCTTTATCACAGGCAGAAAGTGAGCTTCTCCCCGTCCGGGCCTCGCCTCTGAGCGAAGGCGGGTGCAGGCTGAGTCCTTGATTTCCCAGGGGCTCTGACTCATGGTGCTAGAGATGAGATGGCGGCTTGAACTTCATTGAGCACAGCTCACTTCTGTCTTAGGAGCCAGGGTGGGTTGAGTCAGATGCAGCCTCTGCTTCTTCAGGGACTTACTTACTGGACCAGGAGCTCTATGCACACTCTAAACCTGACTTTTAAGTCACAGAATCCTAGGGATTCTAATGCCCAGCTCTTCTTTATCTCTCATAAACCTAAGCACAACATGGTTCCTCTCTGATACCTCCTTATGTACCCTTTATCTGACAGTGCTGCCAGCAAATTAAAACACATTCAGACATCATCACCGTCATCACTGCTATTATCATCATCACCATCACCATCCATCATCACCATCACTACCCCTATTTATCATCATCATTATCACCACCGTCATCACCCCATCATTATCATCATCATCATCCTCACCATCATCATAGCCCTCAGTGATATTAGATTAGGCAGCTCCAGGATACTGTGATTTGGGCTCCAATGAAGGGGCACCCTCAATCAGCCTTACTCCTACAATTTAATCATGGAACAGAGCCAAGGAGTTGCTTGGCTGGCCAAAGATGTAAACTATCACTTTTTCTGGACCATCTGCTAGCAAGGACAAAACACTGTAGCCAGTTCTCATCTGGCCATTAGTTTCTTTTTAAGTCCTGAGAGAGATTTCAGTTTGACTAGATGAGAGCCCAGGATGTCACAGTTCCATGTGCCTATGGATGCTTGTTTAGTGAAGACGGGACCACTACATGCTGCCTTGGGATGCTCATATGATTCTGTTCCTTTTTCTTCCTCCTCCCAAGTGCTGTTTACCACACCAGACACAGCCAGCCTCCTCTTCTGGAAGCCAGGGCCTCTGCTTTGGGTTGGATTTGAGCTGTAGCCTCCTTGAAGTCTCTGTGGACTCATCTGTCCTCAGGATATATTGGAGCCCCTGTTTCAGGTCCTGCTCCCAGCTATCTCACTCATTGTTCTCAGTGGCCCTCATGTGCCTACCCCTTCCAGCCCAAGTTTTTGAAAGCAAAACTGTTGTCTTTGTAAGCATATCTCCAGGGTCTACCCCAGGGAGACTTAAAAGGGTCTTTTCAATTGCTTTCTAGATGAAGCTGTGGGTGAGTCGCCTGAGAAGAAATGTCACAGTGTACAGGCGATTGAGTCTAGGAGAATAGGCAGTGGCTGGACAGCTCTGACGAGGATGAATGAGGTCCTTCCTGGAGGGTGGAGAATCCCACAGGACACCTTTGGGATGCTGGTGTCAGAGACTAGGTCAGGAAAGCCCACCCAGCAGGAGAAACAAAAAGGAAAAGCAGGACAAAGGAGGAAAACTGGCCACCTGGGTCTTTGTTTTATGTTTGCCCAAGATTAGTCACAGCCATTGGATCGTGCAGACCTAAGAGGCCACACTTCATGCCACTTGCTGCCATCTATAGCCTCAGTGGTTTGATGTCTAAAGTCCAAATAAAAATTTCAGGTATGGTGGGGTGCATTTGCCATCCCCAGCACTGGAGAGGCAGAGACAGGAGGATCCCTAGAGCTTGCTTGCTGGCCATCCAGTCTAGCCTAATTGGTGAGTGAGTTCCAGATCAATGATAGACCTTTCTCAACAAAAACAGTAGATAATGCCTGGTGAATGACATCTGTGTTTGTCTTCTGGGCTCCAACACACACACACACACACACAGAGAGAGAGAGAGAGAGAGAGAGAGAGAGAGAGAGAGAGAGAGAGAAAGAAAGAGAGAACAATACTCCTTATCAATTGTTTCCCTAACCCTAACCCTAACCCTAACCCTAACCCTGCCCAAGCATGTGGCCCGCCTCTCAAGTTGCCATGGCAACAGTTCCACCATGTGTTGCGAGTTCATGACAACATGACTTGACATATCCTCTTCTGAAGGTATCTCTCTCAACACTTTTCACTTGTCCACGGTGAGTCTGGCTGTCTATTTCAGCAAAATAAAATAATTAGTACAGGCCGTCACAACAAACTCAGCCTGGGAACGTGTGGCTTATGTGACTAGTGTGCACGCATGTGCACAGCCAAGATTTGTGTTTGGTTGAGTTCAGTGGGAACACACTGGAAAGGATGGCTGTGGGCAGAAGCTTTTTTGGAGACTCTGCATGGAGGATGTTCCTGGAAGGAAGACAGGAAGGAAGGTATGGTCATTGAAATGCAATTCCCCTCAGATTCCTGGACATTCAAATACAGTTAGTGACACTGTTCAGGTAAATTTGGAGGTGTGGCTTGCTGGAGGAAATATGTCACTGGGGGGCAGGCTTTTCAGGTTTCATGAACCTTTCTCAATGCTGCTCTCTACTTCCTGTTTGTGGTTTGAGAGGAGCGATCTCAGCTTCTTCTCCAGCCACTGGTTGTCCACTAGCGCTGCTCTGCCATCATGGATCATTATCTCTCTGGAATCTAAACCAAACAAGCCCTTTCTCGTATAAGCCGTCTTGATCATGGTGTCTTATCACAGTGCTAGAAAAGTAACGAAGACAGGATTAAGCAGGAAAGAAGCCAACCACATTGAATCTCCATGAGTCGTCAGTCAGTCCTATGGGGATTTTGGGGATGATCAGAGAACTGAACCTTTATATCCATGCACCAACCAGTCACTGGCTTCAGGTTCCACCCTCCCCACCCCCATTCACAGAAGGTTACGCTTGTACAAGGACATTCTTTTTTCTGAAGAACAAGCCTAGTGACCTCTCTGTAGACAGGAGATGAGAATATGTCTTCAGCAGATGGTGTCCATCCTGTGTAGGACCAAAATCCAGGTGCTCCAGCGAAGGCATCATCAGGGACCAAGGCTGTCCCCAGCCCTGCTACAGCAGGAAGACACCAGTTGATTGTGGGAAGCAAAGATTTCTTAGTACTCAGAATTCCTGCCTGTAACAACAGCTTCTCCTCTATTCCCTTCCATCTCTCAAAGGGGATTACCTCATCTGCAGAATACAACAGGAGTAATGTTAGAAGGGCATTCTGGGAAATGTGCTGATGGCTCTTTCTCCTGTGATGTTGCAGAGATTAGAGAAGGCAGGGGGGTGGGGTAGGGGGTGGGAGGGATGTTACTGATCTGAAGATGGATGCCCAACAGTGGGAGGTTCTCCATAAATATTTTAAGCCATTGATGGTCAGAAAATGAGAGAAATTCATATGCTAGAGTTTAAATATACCCCTCCAAAGTTCACACAGTAGAGTCAGCCCACAGCTCTTAAGTTAAATAACATCCAAAGGTGGAGCCTTTGGCATGTGATGAGGATTAGATGAGGTCATGAGTGTGGGGCCCACAGGTTGGCATTTTAAAAAGAGATCCTACCTCAGCTGTCATATTCTCTCTATCTCCCCAAGTGCAGTCTCATGCTATGTTCTGAAGTGGCCATAAGGCCATCACTGGATTATGGCACCTTCATAATGCAAGCTGAATAAGCCCCCATATTTTATAAGTTACCCCACGTATACCACTCACTCCTGGCAACAGAAAGCCAACCAAGATTGATGTTAACCCTAGAGTCACTTACACAATTGGAAAGGTGAATGAGCCCTGAGCAACTAGCAATGAGGAGCCTTTGAGTAAGTGCCAGGATACAACCATGAAGTCAGACTGTAGCCCAGAAGGCAAGATGGACAGGCCCAGCTCTGCCTCTGAGTGTGTGACGGAAGATACACCATGCTACATTTAAACATAATGCAGAACCCATGATGACAGGCATAAAGTAAAGCTCAGAATTCCAGATCACTTCGTAATATCTAGTTTGCGTGTAGGTGATCCAAGGCAGGAAAATAAATGAAAAGATGGGCCAAGTACGAAGGATCAGGACAGAGCAACACCTTTGCAAGCTGGGGCCTCTGCACTGAGGAGCATTTGTGGTGGCCTCTCAGAGTGAGAGCGGGCAAGTGTGAGGCAGAGGCTAAACCTAGGTTAGAGCCTTTTCAACCCAAGGCCCTCCAAGCCACCTTATCTCCAAACGAACCTTGCCTGAGGTGGGTGCACACATCTGTTTTTTGGGCAAGTGCTCCCGGGAGTCACACAGTCTGTTTTCTGTTAGTGATCCAGCAGATGTGGCAGTCAGGTGGGGGTGGGGGTGAAGGAGAGCATTCCTTGGCTCCTGGGTGGTTCAGACTCACGGAGTTTAAGCTTCCAAGTAATGGTCAGAGGTAGAGGTTCAGATTCCATTTCATCATGTTCACATCCTTGACACATCTCAGCTCTCTGCCATCTAGACTGGGTTGCTGGGTGGCATCTATGCCCTTCTGTCATCCCCTCCACATGGTGATTAGTCACAGTGATCGAGCCATCCACAAGGCAGAGTCTGTGTGTCAGACAGTGGGGAGAGAAAAGCGAGCACCGTGGCAAGTGGACTAAGGCAGTAGAAACCTAAACAGAGAGGATGCTGGGAAAAGGAGGCCTTTGGGTGGACTGTGGGAAACAGTCAGGAATGTAGCAACAGGAAATGGTACCCCATGACAGCCACCAGAGCAGGGGGGACGTCCTCAGGAACAAGGAAGGGACTGGGGTGGCAGTGCTGAAGGGTTAGGTCAGACCATGACTATAGTGGCTTCAGGGATGCCATGCAGACTGGATGCAGGCTGGATGGGCGGGACTTGGCTGATGGGAGAGACATGACAGGCTGTGAGCACTGAGTTATTTCTAAATGTTCCTGCTAAACAACTCACTGATTCTCTCTAGTCATGGAGATGAGCACTCCTGGATGTCCCCGTCAACAGATGAGGAAACTGCCAGCTTCTAAGAGCCAGTGCTGGGGGAGGGGCCAGGCTCTTTGGGGGGGGGGGTTGGGTCATAAGTTTCATTCTGGAAATCTCTCCTGCTTCTCTGGTATTGCCAGTGACCAAGGGTTGACATTCCCCTGACACTTGAAAGCTTCCAGTAGGGACGATGGTTATTCCTAAATGTCTGCTTGACAGGGCCACAGGTCTCAGTTACTTGATCCACTCTGAAGTAGGCGTTGGCTGTTCTGGGTGCATTTCATATAGTTTTATCTATCTTTAAAAAACAAATTACTAAGTCTAAAGCATTCAGTTTTATGAATAGAAAACACACCAAAGCAGATGTTAACCCTAGAATTATTTGTAAAATGGGAAATGTAAATGAACTCCAAACATCTGGTCACCAGAAGTCCTTGCGAAATGTACAGGCATGCGGCTATGAGGCCAGCCTCTGGTGACTTGGACGTCAAGACAGATCCGGTACAGGTCTAGTTCCATTTCTAGTGTGTAAGGATGATGCACCAGGCTGCATCTAAACATTACATAAAGACCTTGATGTCAAGGGTGGAAACAGAGGCCGAGCTGGGACACAGCTCAGCTTGGGGAATGCTTGCCCAGCAAGCCTGCTACCCTGGATTCCATTCCCAGCAATACATGTCCTGAGCATGGCAGACATTCCTCTCGGCACTGAGGAAGAGGAGGCAAGAGGCTCCAGAATGCAAGGTCATCTTCAGACACATGTCAAGTGTGAGACCAGTGTGGGATACATAAGATCATGTGTTAATAGTTCAAAATTTAAACTCTCCGGCAAAGCTCACATGGTCACTGGTTCTAAATGGAGGTGACCACCCTTCCCTACAAGACTCAGTCACCTCCAGGCAGCCAAGGACCTGAGGCACAGAGCTCAAGTTCTGACCCAAGGACACAGCATCCATCCTGCTCGAGGGTTCAGTCTGCAGCTCATCGCTGAGGCTTCATACTCCTCAGCTGTCAAGACAGTGACGAAGAAGCCCTTAAAATAACCCCCTCCGCGCGCGCTCTTTCTCTGCTTCCTCCTAATTCTCTACCACCTTCTCTCTCTTATCTGTCTCTCTCTCCTAGCACACACATACATTTGTAGAGATATGACACACACAATCTATAAAATGCGTAGAAAATATTTGAAAAACTTTTGCATCTGCATTAAACAGATGCAAACTTTTTCTTGTCATTTTCTACACTCTGGCACCTGGAATTTAAATTGCAGTGTGTACTATGAATAATCTAGAGATGAGTTAAAGGATGTGTGAAATGGGTGTAGGTTACATGGGAACATTGTGTAAGGGGTTTACCACCTGAAGATTTGAGTATCTGCCAGGGTCCTAGAACCCATACCTCACAGATGCCCAGGGCTGTTGTACAAACATGAACAGATACTTTTGCATCTCACTGTGTTTGTGGATGTATAGCGATATACCAGGTGTGTATTGTTAGGCACAAACATATAGTGTGGGCATGTGCATATGTGGGCAAACAACAGTTCTTCCTGGCTTGGCTCTCCTGCATAGTCCTAGCTGCAACACCAGAACCAATATTTTCATCAAATCCATTCAGAGAGATTAAGAGCTAATGAGCAGTAGAGACATGTCCAAGGCCATTCCCGAGTCAGGAACTCAGTCTTGACTTCAGTTCCTCTAGATGCTGCTGCTTCTGAGTCCTGTCAGAGGGGAGGGTGTGTCACAGAGCTGCATCATTTCCTTTTAAGTGAAGCTTCTTTGCCACCGGCAGAGACTCCTGTGGTATTTGTGTGGGCATGGGTTGGTTTCCACACCTCAGAACTCCAGCCCCACTGAGAAGGAACTGCAGGAGCCCCCCCCTCCGTTCTCCTTAACTTGAAATGTTGCCTAATTTTAGTCATTAGCTTTGGGGTGCATTCTTAGACCTCTCAGGCCCCTGTGGGCAGTAAGGATGTCTGCGGTGCGTGAAATGCATTCCAGGTAGAAAACTCCAGAGAAAGAGGATGTTCAGTTAGAGAGCTGACCCAGTTTCTCCAAGAGTACAAGAGGATTTGCTGTGCTCCCAATCCTATGTTTCCATCATTCCTGGCCAGGGAAATCCTACCTCTCCAATATGATGCTTTCTGTTGTCCTTGCCCTGAAGGGCATATCCTATTTCAGGATCCTCCAAAGCCAACCCCCCACCACTATGCCCCGGAGCTTAGGTTAGGCAGTCCCAAGGAGCAATAGACAGTGGGTCCAGGATCACAGAGAACCAGACTCACCTCCCTCCTGCCTTAGCTGGGGAATTTTACAGGAGGCACTTATCTTTCTAGCTCTCCATGATTCTCCTCTCGGGATTCTATGTTGATCCTTCCTATAATATAGTAGTTGATGTGCATTTTGACACATCTCTTCTCCATTAGATACAGCGAGGCCTGGGGAGATGGCTGAGCTGCTGAGTGTTTGCTTGGAAAGTCGAGGGCCTGAGTTCAGATCCTCAAGTCCTGGACAGTTTTATACAGCTTAACACAGCTAAAGTCATCTCAGAGGAGGGAACTGCTTATGAGAAATTGAGAAGACGCCTCCATAAGATCTGGCTGTAGACAAACCTGTAGGACATTTTCTTAGTGATTGATTAGTGATTGATGGGGAGGGCCTAGGGCATTGTGGGTGGGGCCATACCTGGGCTGGTGGTCCTGAGTTCTTTTTGTTTTAAAAGATTTATTTATTTATTATACATTATATAGAAGAGGACACCGGATGTCATTGTAGATTGTTGTGAGCCACCATGTGGTTGCTGGGAATTGAACTCAGGACCTCTGGAAGAACAGTCAGTGCTCTTAACCTCTGAGCCATCTCTCCAGCCCATCTTGAGTTCTATTAAAAAAAAAAAAACAAAAACAAAAACAAAAAAAAAAAACAGGGCAAGCAAGCTGTGTAGAGAAAGCCAGTACCTAAGCAGTACCCCTTCGAGACCTCTGCATAAGCTCCTGCCTCCAGGTTCCTGCCCTGTTTGAGTTCCTGTCCTTACTGCTTTTGATGATGAACTGTGATGTGGAAGCATAAGCCAAATGTCCCTTTTGTTCCCAAGTTGCTTTTGGTCATGGTGTTTCATAACTCTAACTAAGGCACCCCTTTACATGGTATCACAACCTTGTAATCTCAACTCTGGCAAGAGCAGTGCCAGACACACAGGATGCCTGGAAGTTCATTGGCCAGCTAGCCTTGCCTACTTAATAAGATAGGCAAGAGAGACCTTGTTTCAAATAATAATAATAAAAGGTGGAAGGTGCCTGAGAAATGATGTCTGAGGTCGCCCTCTGACCTCAACATTGTCAGTGCACACACACATGCTCACACATACACATTCATCCACACATATACATAGACATGCATATACACACATCCACTCACACCACACCCACCCACAAAAGAAAGAAGTGCAAGTATGTATGGCATAAAAAGCACAGATTTGGGGCAGAGAGATTGGATTAAGTCTAGCACCGCTAGGTACCAGCCCCTGCCTCCTCCATAGAGTAGCTGTTTCATGGGAACACCTCCACAGACTTTAGTGGGCACCACATGGCATACTGTCTTGTGATTATAAAAGCCCGACTAATTTAAATTGTCAGCACCTTGCATCATCAGAATTTCTTCTCTTCTAAACTATCTAGCCAGGTATGCAAGAATCTAAGAAAAGTACCCAGTGTGCAGATAAATGGACCAGCACAGCTGCCTTTGAATGGAAACGAGCACCATAGAACAGAGAAAGGCTGGACAGGCGTGCCCTTTAAGGTATTTCTGACAGGCACAAATGTGGGTTTGGTCATTCTATCCCATACAAACAAAGCCTAAGGGACAAAGTGAGGCTGTGGAGGGCCCTGAGGGCTGCTGCACCCCACCCAGCGCATGTACAACCTCTCATTGTCTAAGTAGATCACACTATCTCAGTGTTTCCAGAGTCCTACAAAGATTGTTTCCAAAACCCAATCTCCTCCAGCCTCCCAGGAACAGATCTGTCTGTGGGGCTAGAGGAATACTGTTCAGACAGAAGGCGCCCCTCAAGGTCATGCTTCCTGAGCTGCCATCTGTGGGAACAAGCACTTGCACACATACGAAGAGACACTTCTGGATCAGGGACACACACACAGTAAGCTTGGGGCATGTTACTCAGTGCCATGGGCTTTGGTTGATAACAACTGTAAGTCTCAGAAAGACCTTTGTCACTGGACAAATCTGAGCTAGAGGAGCGTGGCATCACCTGTGAGGAGACGGGACATGGCAAGAGTGAACAAGAGGAACAGGGTGGGATTCTGAGCCGGTGTTTCTCAATCTTTCTCTCTATGGCCAACATGAAGCTGCCTGTACAAAGCAGAGAGCTAGGAATGGAAGAAGCCTTGGCTTTTTGAACATGAGACTGTTAACTGGGGAAGTTCACGGCATATCTCCTCCTTCCCCTCATGCGCTAAAGCTGCTTCACATGCATCTAGCTTACACTCAAATTGGAGAAGGCACTGAAATGCATCATGTGTGTCTCTTGTGTCTTGTGTGCATCTGTGGGCATGTGTGCAGCATATGTGGGCTGTATGTATAAGTGCATTTCTGAGTTCAAGTTGGTGCTTGAGTGTATAGTGTACATGTGAAGTATGTTGTATATCTATATTTGAATATATATTTGTGTATCTATATTTGTATATATATTTGTGTGTTTGTGTGAGCATGCATGTTGTGTATATGTGTGCTGTATATAAATGTGTGTGGAACATTTCTGATATATGTGGTGCATATGCCTGTTTTATATGTTATGTGTGTTAGTACCTATGATTAGAAGATTGTGTTTGTATGTTTTGTGTTTATTGTGGTATGTGTTGAGAATATAGTGTTATACTGTGTTTTTGTGTATGATGCATACATGGTATATTGTGGTGTATGTTCATGTGTGTGCCTATGTGTTGTATGTGTGCTGAGGTACATATACAAATATATATGTATGGTATGCATATATGAACTATGTCTGTATGTGTATTGTGTGTATGGTGGGTATCTGAATGTATAGTGTGTTATGTGTCATATATTTATGTGATGTGTGCCTGGTGTGTGTCATGTTTTCATGTGTATGCCTCTGTGTTTATGTATGTATATGCTATGTATATATGTGTGTTTGGTCTATAGTGTATCTCCTGTGTTATATGTATACTTGTTTTATGTAGTGTGAAGTATGTATGCATGTGTATTTTGTATGTAGTCATATCTGTGTACCTCTGTGTATGTCTACACATTGTGATGTGTATTAAACATGTGTTTGTGTGTGTACATATGGTGTTAATGAGCACCATATGTTCATATGTGTGCCTACATGTTGTATTATGCATGTGGTATATGTCTTATGTATGTGTATAAATGTGCTTTATGTGATATGTGTGATTTGTGAGTTTTATATAAAGGTTTCTTGTGGGTGATGAGTCTTTCCATGAAAATTGTAGTATATGCCCAGTGTGTGATATATGTGTAGTGTGTGTTTGTATTCAATGTAGGCACGATGTGTGTATAGCACATGATTATATGTATGTCTATGAGTCTATGTGTACAGAAAATTTTGTGTAGAGTGTGTCTGATGTATATGTTTTCGTGTGTGTTATGTAAAGTATGTACAAGGCATGTTTTATACATGACGTGTACATACTGTGATATGTGCTGTGTGTGGTTGTGCATTGTGTGTGTGCATGGTGTGTGTATAGTGTGTGGGTGCATGAGTATGTGAGCACATGTATGAGGTAGGCCCAGCACTCCCCAGCCCTGCTTGCACTGAAGCTAAGCCCTCTCTTTGCTGCCTCCCAAGCCACGTTCCATTAGCCAAGGTGATGCTTCACCAGGCTGGTGCTCTGGCTTGGAGCATTATTAAATACACAGATCGTCCCTGGCCTATTCTTAGTTCTGGCAGCTTCTAGGGGAGGAAAATGAATTCTGTCCAGCTCAGGAACAGCAAGTTCACTCTAAGCAGTCACCACAGGGAGATGTGAATGTCATCAAGTCTTATAAAACAGCCAAGAGCTCCACACAGAGGCCCTTTCTTCAATTCACTAGTCTGTTTTCAAGAAAAGAAAAAGCTAAGCACCCAGTGTAGCATAAATGTCATGACCTTGGAACAGGGAGGCCAGATTTCAATCTCATTTCAGCTGTTTCTAGTTGGTTCTCGGGAATGCTCTTAATCCACCCAAGTATCAGTCTTGCTTTCTTATCTGTGACCAGGATAAAGATATCGCCTCTTGGAGTTCATGGGGGAGGTACGGGGTGATATTGAGAACTGTTTGTGTCTGCCAGGCATACAGAAGGTGCTCAAAAAAGATCCGTCCCCAGTTCCCAAGTGTTGTGACTTCCTTCCCGGTGCGTCTTTCCTCATTGTAGTTTACACTGAGAAAAAGACGGAGGGAAGAGAATGTGTGGCAGGTGTGCCCTTTCCCTAAACAGTCTGATTGCCTGTGCGGCTGCTGACTTGAGGCACTAGCAGGTGTGAAACATTTTCCCCCATGGAGCTGGGGGAAGGAGCCAGAACCCAGACAGAGGCCACTCTCCAGGTGAGAGAAGCAATATTACTTGCTAAGAAAGGAGGCCCTCTGACCAGTCCAGCTGCCTGTAGTTTCCATAGGGAGCTCCATGGATGGAGCTTCCATGAGTTGCCACCCATGCTGTGGTGGGCTTTTGACAGTAAAACCACCTTTGAGTCATGCAGGCTCTATAAACAACCTCTTACCCGCACTGTGTAAACAACCCCAATAAAGTCATTCATTCTCCAAGAATCTTACACATGGGTGTGATCACTCCTCTGGTCAGCTGCTGGTGTAGCATCTGGGCTGAAGAGATAGCTGCTTGCATTTCTCACCTCACACAGCAGCTTCCATCTCTGGAAACATGAGCTTCCATCTCTGGAAACGTGAGGGGCAAAAAAAAATGTATTGTATCCATCTCGATAGTTGCCAACCAGACTGAAAAACCAGGCAGTGCAGCAGAAAACACATAGCCTGAATTATTGTCCATATTGTAAGTGATACTTCCACAGTCCACAAATAGGATACGTTAGATATAGGTCTATCTATTCCCCAGATGACATGCTTTCCGAGACATGAATATAGTGATATCTGCAACAACATAGCAGACATGAGAATGGAAACAGCTAAAAAGAGAGGACCATGGGAAGTAAGCAGAATAAAGACAGGAGTCTCTTAAGGACTTGACCTCCAATGCCTTTTCCAACCTTCCAATGTAGGTACAGGGACTGCTGCAGATAGCAGACTAGTCTCACCAAACACGGCAATAAGAGTCCATGTGGAACCTTACCTTGCAGACCCTGCCCTCACCACTGCCCTCTTTGAAAGTCTTCTAAAAATGTTACCTGGAATCCTCTGGCACTTGTCACCATGACACAATTTTTTTCACTCCGGTTCATGTTCAGTTTGTGCAACCAAATAGCATCTTGCAGAAGCCAGAGGGCTGCTCTGTGACTCGTGGTAGCTCTGCAGATTCAATCCAGCATCACTTTCTGCTGAGGCTTTACTTAGCAGTGTGTTTTCCCACCCTGGGCCAGTGACAGCCAGTGATTTATGTGTGGATGCAAAGGTTTTGCCCAGGGCATGCACTGGGAGTGGGGTGGGGAATTAATACAACCAATGCATGTCTTGTGCTTTGGGTTTGGAGATGGAGGAGCCCAGTCTAAGTTAACAATGAATCATTGTTTTCTTCTCTCTCTTATTCAGACTCTATGAAGCACAACCTCAACACTGAGCCCTCCATGCTTAAAGGGGGTCTCTTGTTTTATGGCGCACCAGACAACATGAGTAACTCAGGGGATATCAGTTTATTTCTCTTTTCTTCTTAAGGTCTCTGCCCCTCAGTTTGTTGCTGTGTCTCTCTTTCTTGAGGCAGCATTGCCTTACAAATGTCTGTGGTAGGCATTGTTACGGATTCACAGAATGTGAGTTCTTAACTGACGTATTGAGGAGAGAAATTACATAGTTGAGAAAAAGACAGCAGTAAGATTTGCTCATATGAGATGATGATGGACTTTCTAAGCTGCAGAGACCTACTCCACCTTGAGGCAGTCTCTCCAGGAGAGGGGTTCCTTGGCCTTGACCCTTGGAGATGCAGCTGGGAAGATCTGGCTCAGCAGAGAAGTCAAAGCACAGATGAGAGAATACCTCCTCTCCTGGCCCCGGGCTGGATTCTGGCAAATAAGAAGAGTTAGGTGAGCTGGGTTTAGCTCCTTCAAGGATGCCCGAGTCCAGGTAAAATGGTGGCATTCCAAAGCACCATACAAAACGAGCCACCAGATTCTTCTCATCCTGAAGTACTGGCTTTGGTTCCTTATGACCTCTGGACCCCAGGGTTGTTGCCAGCAAGGGAACAGAGCAGAATCTTTGCCTTTTGTTTTCAGACAGGTACCGTTAAGTAGTGGTTGTTGCCTATGAGGCAGACTGGTAACTGCGCTGACATTAGGGCAGGCTATGGACAATTAAAGCCTTTGAGAATTATCTTGGATGCCTCCTCCCTACTCCTTACCCCATAGAGAATCACCTCCATTAGCATCCAATGACTGAGATAGCATCAGTGGAGACAGCACTCCACTGTCTGCCAAGGGGAGGCTGTGGCTCATCCTGTTCAGGACTCAATAGAAGCACTATGGACTTGACTCCATTTAAGCATAGAAGCCCAGAGTCCATCAGCTGTGAAATGTGTGTGTGGGAAACATTGTCCTATTTGGGGTTCTGTTGCTTAGCAATTAAGTTTCATGTTATGTGAGTCTTGTCTGGGGAGCATAGAGATCTTGCATGTAATAATAGCAAGTCATTTAGCAAACATTTGGGGAACCCAGAGGCCATGGTTTCCTAACCCCTTCTTTAATCACTGTGTACATCCACAGAACCAGAGCAAACATTAAGATAATTAATCACTGCCAACCTGTCAGTCATAAAGACTTCATCTTCAATTAATTATATGCTGTTGGTGCTTGGTCCAGAAACAGATTGTCTTGTTCAAGGTTACCCTCCAAGTCCTAAACTCCTCCGTGGGCAATGATTCAGGTACCATGGTTACCAGTTCTTATCAGATCAGACTGTCTTAAAGATTATATTCTGTACAGTCTTGCTTCCATGTGGCTTCTATGTAGCCTTCCTGTCTGAAGGAGGAGCTGAAACCATCAAGGGGTCAGTCTGGGGAAGCTCATGAGTATGGAAAGCAGATGGGGGTGATTCCAGACATCACAGAGTGGCTTCTGTGTGGGTCAGTTTCTGAGAGCCCAGAGCAGAAGGGGAAACCCCAGGGCTAGCTTAAGAATCACAAGCATTCACACGGCGGGGAGCTACTCAGCGCTACTCTGGATGACTAGAAAGAAGGTAACCTGGTGGAGAACTCACGTCCCCATTCTCAGCATGGTACTTATCCTCTCTGTCAAAATTTCATTCACATCATCTACATTATGTTGAGGGACTCACCCCAAATCTAACATGCCACCCTCACCTCCATCTATCTCAGAACCTCATCTTTAATCAAGAAGTTTAAATCTGTGAATTAAACCCAATTAAGGTTTATATGGGTGTGGTCTTGTGTTGCTCCCTCTAGGAAGCCCAACAAAATGACAAGGAAGGTTTTTTGTTTTGTTTTATTTTAGAAGATTTAGATCCTTAAGGCCAGAGACAGAGGAGAAGGAGACAACACAGATTTGAAGTCCAGCTGCAGGCTGGAAAGCCAGCAGATGATAGGTGAGGCTGGCCAGAGACGCTAAACCAGAGCCAAAATGGGTCCAAGAAATAATGGGTACCTGTCTTAGTGCTCCCCAGAACTCTTGAATGGAAACCTTTAGGATGTGTAGGATGGGGAGCTGGAGACTAGGGCTAGCAACCTGAGGACTGGTTCAAAGTTCAAGAAGAATTTAGACTTTTGGCTTGCTTTTTTTTTTTTTTTTTGTCATATGCGCCTCTGTTACACACCCCTTCCAATTCCAGCTCACAACTGTAACTCTAGTTGCATGGGACCTGGTACCTTTTTCCAGAGTCTGCAGGTCCCAAGAACACATGTGGTACAGACATATAGACGGTCAAAACACATAAAATATTATATGAATAATATGATATGTGAATATAAATTTAAAAATTGTTGGACATAATAATACATGCCTGTAATCCCAGCATTTAGGAGGTAGAGACAGGAGGATCATAATCTGGAATTAGTCAGCTACATAATAAGACTTTGTACTAGTGGGATTGCACACGCACATACACACACACATGCACACGTACACACATGCACACACACAATTTCATGTAAATTATAAAACTGACTAAAAGTCAGTCTGGAGCCTGATGACTCAGTGAGTGAGACCACAAAAGCAAGAAGATGAATCCCTAGCTCCCATCTACAAGCCAGTCATGGTTGTGCAGGCCTGTAACCCTAGGAACAGACACACAGATTCTGGGAGCTTGCTGGCCGGCTCGTCTATGAAATGAGGAGCTTTGGATTCAGTGAGAGAACTGTGCTCAACCAATAAAATAAAGAGCTTCAACTATGTTCATAGCAGCGTTATTTGTAATAGCAAGAACCTGGAAACAACCTAGATATCCCTCAACTGAAGAATGGATTAACAAACTGTGGTACATCTACACAATGGAATACTACTCAGCAGTAAGAAAAAATGATATCCTAAAATTTGCAGGCAAATGGATGGATTTGGAGAATATCCTCCTGAACGAGGTATCACAAACTCAGAAAGATAAGCAGGGGGTGTACTCACTCATTAGTGAACTCTAAACAAACAAGCAAACAAGAAAAAAGCAAAGCATGCTCAAGCTGCAAACCACAACCACTGAACAGCTTGGGATCAGAAACAACTTGGACTGACCCTTCGGATCCCACTCCCCCTAGAGGAACACCTGACTCAGTCTTGAGGGAGGGGGGAGAAAACTGGATTTGCCAGGAGTGGAGACTGAACTAAGCAATATTGGGTCAGTGGGACCATGGGACTGTCTGCTGCCTGCCCAGGGAGGGGATGGGAAGTTGTGGAGAAGAAAGAAAGACCTGATGTAAGTGTGACTTCTTTGTTCATAATAATAATAATAATAATAATAATAATAATAATAGAAAAACAAAAAAATAAAATAAAGAGCTTTAGAGAAGACCCCTGCTGTCCTCCCCTGGCCTCTGCATGTGCATACAGGGCCGTATTCACTCACACATGTATGCATAACACACACACATACACCTGCTGCCTCATTCCTATCTTGTTTTTCTTATTATCTGTTTAGTTTGAGACAGGATCTCTCAATAGCCCTGGCTGTCCTGGAACTCCCTCTGTAGATTAAGCTGGCCCAGAACTCACAGAGATCCACCTGCCTCTGACTCCAGAGTGCTGAGATTAAAGGTGTGCGCCACTATATCCAGTCTATTAGGGTGGCTACTATTGACATATGTTGGAATGTATGAAGCCTGTGCAGTGTGGTGGGAATGAGGGATGGGGCAACTGTTGAGGAAGAGTATGGTGACCCCCACACATCAAGCAGAGACTTTGCATGTGGATTATAGTCGTTGCAATTCAGGGTATGCACCCAAATACCCTTAATAAAGAGCTTAAAAAGAGCCATTTGTATACCCATGGCTACACCAGGCTTGTATATCATGACTGAGCCACACACAAAGGTCTGCAGTGAGGGCTTCAGGTCCAATCGGACAGCTGTTGGTTGCTGCTAATTTATGATTGCCATTATTGCACCTTTAGGAATGTCTTGCCATGCTGGTCATTGTTGTGGTTCAAAGCATCACAACAGGGTAGGACTATTGATTGCTTCTCTTCCTTGACACCTTGCAAAGCACCTTCTGGTACTATAAAACTTATGTCACAGGAAGGAGGTTTTCAAGTTAAATCCAGTTTGAACTGTCCACTTAAAGAGGAAGGAAATCCTGCCTGGTACTAGAAATTTAGCCAACTACCTGGGGCTAGTGAGGTCATGGATCTTAGAGAAGAACCTATTACAGCTACTTTCCTAGTCCAGGATCATTTCTAATTGCCTTCTAAAACTTACCCTTCTATCAACAGAGCACTGCAGCTCCCACCCCTCAGCAGTGAGGCTTCTTTTGCAGAGAGAGACCATTACAGAAAAGTACAACTGATCATACTATAGAGATCAACTGATCTTGGCGTGGTGCCCAGTCTCAATGGATGAATCTACAACACAACTTCAGTGCATAGGGTTCAGGGAACATTAAGGAAGAAGGGGCAGAAAGACTGTATGAGCCAGAGGGCAAGGAAATCTGATGTGAGACTGTATTCCCTAGAAATGACAGGGGTGCTACACTCATGGTACCTCAGCAGCATGGTTGTCTAAGCAAGACTTGAACCAACAGATACGATAATGTGGAGGGGGAAATGTCACAGGGTCTCACCAATAGACAAAGAACTACAGGCAATTAGTAATTGCCAAGAGAGAGTGAATTCCTTGGGGATGAGCCCCTAAGTGATTATCTAACACCAGGTGATCAGTCCTGAAATCATATACACACAAGCAGACTCAGAATGTTGTGTGTACGTGTGTGTGTATATATATATGTACACACACACATATTTATGATAACAAAGAGAAAGAGGCCATCAATTTGAGAGGAAGTGATGGGAGGCATCAAAGGTTGAACTGAGGAAAGGAATGTGGTGTGATTATATTTTAATTAAGATTTTAAAAATAAACTAGAAAAATCATCATAGAATCCAAACTAAGAGAGAGGGTGAAAAGCAGGCAGCCTGTGAGCTACAGGGTAGGAAGGAAAATGAGGAGGAGGAGGAGGAGGAGGGCAGAACAGGAGGGCGAAGAGCGTGGGCTTGAGTGAGAGCCCCTTCCAAACAGGAGCAGCTGCATGCTTCAGGAGCTGTCCAACCAAGATGCCCATGGCAGAGTCTTGCAAGAATAGGCCTGTGCTCAGTCACTGGCTGCAGAAGTGTGGCCTTGGAATGAGCATGGAGATAGACCAAAGGGGCAGCAGCTGAGGCTATCAGGCAGTTACTCTCCCTGCGGCAGGATGTCTGGGTGGGGAGATTTTGTGGCTGTTGCATCAAGGCAAGGAGACATACACAGAGCTTTTCATACTGAGTATTCTCACAGACGTGGTCTTTACAAAGCAGCTGTGGCCTCAGTGGAAAGGTCTCACCGCTGAGATGGGAACCTGAAGGTGAGATGTGTGTGTGTGTGTGTGTGTGTGTGTGTGTGTGTGTGTGTGTGTGTGTGTGTGTTGCAGGGACTGGGACAAGAGGCTAAGGTCCCACAGAAAAAGCCAAAAGGACAGGCTTCCAAGTCAGGCACTACGTTTATCTTTTCGCTAAACTCAGGGTAACTCAGAACAAACCCCCAAGAACTGAAAGCAGCAGCTCCCAGGAGTGGAAGCAAAGGGTAGAGACACCCCAACTGTAAGAACTGAGAACTTGAGTCAGTTGTCTGTGGGGGCTGAGGAGGTGGCCCGGCTCGTAAATGGTTGCTGTAAGTGTAGAAACCTGTGTGAAAAAGCTGTCCACAGTGGAACATGCTTGCTTTCTCAGTACTGGAGAGGCAGAGACAGGCCATCAGTCTAGTGAACCCCGGGCCAGTCAGAAAACCTGTCTCAGGGGAAAAGCAGACTGCCTGAAGACGAAACATGAGATTGCCTCACACATAGAGGGTACATGTATAATTCTATACACAGTCAAGGAAAAGAATAAATGAAAAGAGAACACTAGAAACAGTGAGTCTAGACCAAATGCCTGGCATGCAGTAAGTGTGGGTTCACTGAGGGTCTGGTGATGCCAGTGAGGAGCCAGTACTTGCCCACAGCTTCGCATTTACTCCATCCTTTACTGGATAGGACCCTTGATTGCACCACAAGAGCAACCCAGGATCTCCCTGCCATGCACACCTACCTGCTGTTGCCCTGCACATCATCTTCACAGTGCACTAACCTCTTCTCTCCCTTTTTCTGTCACCCAAGTGGTGGAGTGTGAGCTGCAGAGCAAACCTCTTAATGGTGCAGGAGAGGACAGCGTGTGCATTTTAATAAGCGGAGAATGTCAGGGGAAGAACAAAGCTTTGGGTGTGATGTTAGCCCTGGATAGAGCTGGCAGGTAAACTGAGCAGAGCTGGCTGCATCTGCAATTGCTCCAGCTGTGCCTGTGGGCAGGGGCCAGCTGGGTGGGGGAGTGGGGAGTTCCACGCACACCAGGAAGTCTGCTGCTGTGAAAGGGACCACTCAGGAAAACAGGCCAGCTCTACCTACCCCAGAGGCTCTGGATATCTGCTGTTTTGTAGAGGGAGAGGCTCTGTGTGGCAGGGGAGAGGGGACGGGAGTGGGATGTGGGGGGGGTGGAGTGTGTGGGGGGGAAACTAAGCCTAACGACACTAGAGACTTAGCTTTGACAGGGACACAGATGCAGAAATGGGCTCTTCCGTCCTGCTCTGGCCTCGGTTGGTGACCTCTTCATCCATTATGGTGGGGAACTGACAAATCCCCCACACACAACACAAGAGAGCAGCTTCTTGGGATGGTCACTTTTATCCTTTTAGAATAAAAGACAAAAGAAAGCTGGAGGCAGCTGGGAAGTCTAAAAGCAAGCAGAGGAATCCCAAATGCGGCTTTCTGGGAGCAGGAGAAAGACCGAGCACACAGGCCTGCGGTAGGAGAGGAGTTATAACCCAGAGTAAGGTAAATGGTTTTGGGTTACCATGGAAACGAGAGCTGATAGAAAAGGGACAAAAAAGATGCCAAGGGTGGCATTTTTCCCCTTCTTTTTTTAGACTGGTTGTCTTGCTGGGAAGGAGAAAGAGATAGTGGAAAGGAAAGGCTGAGCAGCGATACTCAGGGAGCCGAGCTCACCTTTAAAGCTATCAGGAAACTGTCCTTGTGTAAGCAAACCGGCTGATCCTACTGTGGGGCTGCCATGATGCTGTGACTTTCCCCAGCACAGCAGGACCACACCCAGCTCTCCATGTGTTCCTGTTAAAGTCCCACACAGTTGCCATCTAGAGAGGGGGTCAGGTTCATTTCGCTGGTGGTGACACAGACTCGGACAAGTGAGTACCTGCATTCAAAGTTTGCCCCACGACAGCAGCCAGAATGGATTATTCCAGGGCTTGGGCACAAAATCTTCTGCCAGATAGCCACAGGGAAGGGTGATATAAATGGGAAGGAAGCCCCCCTAGACCTGTGCCAAGAGGACACGGTGGCTTCCTGGGCTGGAATGAGGGTGACATCCTTGCCTTCAAACATCAAAGTCTCCGTGGTGAGTGGAGATGGGTGAAACTCGGGGACTCCAATGCACAGGCTCTGTTATTGTTCAAATGTTGTGTGCTCTGAGACTGTACCTCTGCCCCACTCCGGAAATGACGGTGATTGTGATGCCTTGTCACTAGAGTGAAGCCACAATTGGACAGAATATTGTAGCATCTGCCCACAAGGCTAACACTGACCCACAAAACACACACAATAAGCATTAGCCTGTTTCTGGACGAGAGGATGGCTGAGAGAATGAGAGAGTGCTAGGCCTTGTGCAAACTTAGAATGGTAGTGGACTGGGCAAGGCCCACGTCTCAGGATGGGCAAGGATGCACACTCTACAAAGGAGCATTGACCCCCCCACTCCAAAAAGTTCAAATCCTCACCCATCGTAAGTACAGTTTCCAGATACAGACCCACCAAGAGTTCATAGAACATGGAACTCTGTGTGTGTGTGTGTGTGTGTGTGTGTGTGTGTACACGTACATGTTTGCATCGTGTCAACATGTGTATATAAGTTTGCTAATATGTGTGTATATTTGTATGAGTATGTGCACATGCATGTGCATGATTAATTAGGATCACAAGCCCCATGAATATTTTTGGTGGAGATCCAGATGCCCACTTCCTTTGAACTAAGATTTTATCACTAAAATTTACCATGATTCCTTATTGACATCATTCATTAGGCTTAACTTAGCCACTGGCTTGACATCTGCTTAACTCATTTTAAATGGGCTGTTGCTGAATTTATAGGCAGGCAGACTCCCTGGGAGGCTAGTCTAGAGGAAACTAGAAGACTCTAGAAGCAAATCTGAAAAGAAGGCTATCCACGAAAGGTAGGCATTCAGATAGAAAGGGTGCTCAGGTAACAAAGAGGTGCTGAAACAAATGACATTTACTGTGTACCTACAGACACCAGCACCCACCCAAGGGCTTCTGAACACTACTGCTTGTCAATTCTTTATGACTGGTATTTTAATCTCCATTTTGTAAGATGGAGAAACTGAGGCCCAGAAAGGGAGACAGAAGCTTACCTGTCCTCCTGAATTTGGATCATAGGAGTTTAGTCTTTGTGACAAGTTCCTGGCAGGGCAAGGGTTGAGATTTCCTAGTCCACAGGCTGTCATGTTTATGGTGAAGCATTTCCCAGGTAAGGGGACCTGAGGAAGGCCCTCAGCTCCCAAAGAGCCAGGTTAGAGGACACCCAATATGTGAGAGATGAGTGAGCTGGGTGGAGCTGGTCCTCCAGGCTGCGCTGCCCCTCTTGTGAGGATGGATGAATCAGTGGGCAGCTGGCTGCCACAGGTTGGTAACAGGTCTTTGGGGAGAGTCGGTATTATTAGAAGGTGTTGGCATGGTGCTGTGCTTGCAAAATCTTCCCCAGTAGCTATTAAGTTGGGAAACATCAGGTGCACATTTACTGAAGCTGGAGCATCTGATCTCTTGGTAAAGCTACTTTTTTTTGGTGACTCCTTCAGAAGGGACCAATAGCAAATAGGGAAAGTTGCTATAGAAACCAGATGTACTTGGAGTTGGCAGGTGGGACAGTACCATTCTAAGGATAAAGCAGAATGTCTCTTAGACACCATCTGGTCCAAGCTACAACTTTAAAAGTCTGGAGACTTAGTCCCAAAGCACTCCCATCACATTTTGAAGGTCATTAAACCAGTTTGTAGACAAAAGCCAATTGTGCTCAGCCTCTGTCTCTAAATCGAGGCAGGCCACTCTAGGGTGCTAGGTGACCAAGACTGACTGTCAAGTGTCAAGAGTACTCACAGTCAGTCACCATAGCTAGGAAGTACTTAAACCTGGCTGGTAAGAAATGGAGTCAGGATGTGAACCTTGGTCTTCAGAGGTCTCAAGTGATCCAATTACTTATTATCTAAATGTTGGCTCACAAGCTATCTCCCCAAAATTACTCCTTTTCAGAAGGACTTCCCAGCTTTAAAAAAAAGGGCTGAGATGACATCAGAGGTTTGTGTCACATTACTCTACACTTCTGATCCCTTGTCTTTATTAAAAGCTAATCTCCAAAGAGATCTCAAAAGGGGGAGGGGGAAAAGAGGTCTCAAAAGCAAATTCCCAGCTCCCCTTGAAGCTAAGAACATTGCTTAGACTAGGTTGTCAAAGGTATCCTCACATTGCTGGAGACAATAGCTCATGCTTACAATCCCAGTACATGGGAGGCTGAGGAAGCAATAGGAAAGGTTCAAGGCTAGTCTGACCTACTCGACAACCTGGCTCAAAGTGGGAAAATCATAATAACAATAAAAAGAACACATAGGTTTCATTTGAAAGAAACACAAAGGATTGCTCCAGAGAGAATGAATGTATTCCGTTTAAGAAGATAGCATCAGCTCGCTCTGAAGGCCTGTTTCCTAGGCTACAAACGGGGGACCTGTTCCTCACCCTTTCGCCTAGGGGAAAGTCCCCGGACCATGGGCAGAGAGTGCCACGTGCGCACGTGCGTAGACTACCCCGCTAGGCACGAGTAGCCCGCCAAGAAGATGGCATCTGGGAAAGGAAATAGCATCTGGATCTCAAAACCTAAGGATGTAGGTAGGAGTTGTGTCTCATGCTCAGCATCTACGGGGCCTGTGCCCCAAGGTCCGGGGACCAAGAGGGCTGTGAGCAGTACTGAGAGATAAGCTGGTTGCCATTCCTAGGCTTTGGCCTCTAGGTACAAGTCACTGTCCCTTAGGGAGAGTCTCTGGGCTCCAGATAAACAAATACATTCTTCCCTTCTCATTTAGGCTAGAAGGCACAGGCCTGCAGGCTTTCTGAGCATGGAGAACACCATCCTTACAGCTGTCGATGACACCATCATGACTGTGACATGAACCTCGGATTTCAAATTTCTTTTATTCTTTAATGCCCTGCATACCCTCCAGACCTTGACCTGTGAGTGTATCAGAAGTGTTTATTGAAATTTTTCTGATTTCTAGCCAGCTGAGTAGAGGGACAGATAAAATTTCCAGGATTAAACATGTTGATAGGTGGGTGTTTCAATCAAGCCTCTGTCATGTGCACATAACTCATGAGTCCACCAAAATATGTCTTACATGCAGAAGGACATTAATAATTTTTATTATCAGAAATTCCAGTAAATCAAGAAACATAGTGGACAACAGGAAGGCTCATATTATTACATCAGGTTGCCAGAAACTTTTTGTTTTTGCTCATTAAAAGATTGTGGTGAGCTTTTGTTTTTGGCTCATCCCTTCATGGTGACAAGGTGACTGCCATACTTCCTGATATCATAGGTAGTAGATGCCATCTTGGGTTTGTTTCCTGCTGCTGTGAAAATCCTTTGACAAGAAGAATTCCTGGGAGAAAGACCTGGCTTTGGCTCACAGTTTAAGGAGGAAGTCCATTAAGGTAGGAAGTAAGGAGGCAGGAGTGTGAAGCAGCTGGGCACATCACACCCGTAACCAGGAGCAGAGATTTTTTTCCATTTTATATAGTCCAGGATTCCCTGCCCAGGGAACAGTTCCACCCACAGTTAAACAATATTCTCATAATTTACCTAATGAAAATAGTCCCTCACAGGCATGCCCAGAGCCCAAATCACCTAGATAAATATCAAGATGATAATTATCATCCTCCATCACAGCTACCAACATTCAAGAATATAAAATATCTACTGCCTTCTCAAGGCATCTCTTAGAAATGGTGACACATCTTCTAGAAGCTCCCCAGAAGACATATCCTATTGTTTCATTAACCATTCAGTTGTGCAGAATGTCCTTTCTTAAATCAGCTATGGACGGAACTGTTTTACCATGGTGACACGTATCATCCAAGATTCATGCTCTGTCTCTGGGCAGGCTGTAGCATCTGCTATCCAGGCCCTTCAGATCCTGAGCAAGGCCCTTCAGAGCCTGAGCGACATGGGACCCTTACAGGGAACAGAGAAGCCTTTTCATCCCAGCTGCTGTCTGTGCTGGCCCCTGGGCTCTCATTTCTACTTTTTCCTTCACAAAAACATCCCTTTGCCATGCAGTAGGCATCGCTATACCAGTCTATTGAAGTTCAGGGAGCAGAGAAGCATCTCAGACAGACAGTTCCTGGGGAGACTGAGATCAGAATCCAGTTGCTTCCATGTTGGGGACTCTCAGGATCCCCAAAGAAAAGTATTCTGCCAAACAGTGTACAGAGGTTTTTTGAAGGCAGGAAAAACTTCAGCATTGCAATAGCTGTTTAATTGCAGGCAGAGGAAGGAAATGCATTCCCTGGCTAGGTTTAACTCTGTATTTTAATAAACAGTTTAGAAGAAAGAAAAATGGCTTCCTGTTGGCTGTGGAGAAGCCCCCTCTGTGCTGATGAAATATTTAGCCTCCTGTAATTGCTGGCCATCCCTCAGGCTCAGGCAAACTGCTGTGAGCGGAGGAGATTTGAACAGTGAGTCAACCCAATGTTTTCAGGGAGAACCTTTTGCCTGGGGGTAACCATGAATGCTAATGGTCTCCTGGGCAAGTTCATTGGGGATTTATTTCTGGGTGGAATTAATTTCTTTTTAGACTGAACAGTCTCAGCTGCGTGTGTGCGTGTGTGCGTGTGTGCGTGTGTGCGTGTGTGTGTGTGTGTGTGTGTATGTGTGTGCGTGTGTGCGTGTGTGCGTGTGTGTGTGTGTGTGTGTGTGTGTGTGTGTGTGTGTGTGTGTGTGTGTAGGGGTGTTGCTTATTTCTGTGTAGCTGCTTCCCAAAGGCTTGTGGGTTAGGCTGGTAAATGACTTTGGAAAGGAAGGTAGTTTTGCTTTTAATTCAGAAGAATTCAGTTAGTTTTAACTATCATATACTGGAAACACAGTGTGCTCAACTCTGCAGGAGCTGGACACCACAGGCCTGGGAGGTACTACCAACGGGTCTCTGTCGGGAGAGAAGAATGGGTTAGTCCAGATGAGCAGTGACGGTTATATTCGTACATCACTCCTAACTTCAAAACTCTCAGTGAGTTGGCTTGAGCATCTAAACTTTGGAGACCACACCCTTTGGATGGCAGTTTCTCTGGCGAGAAATGGCTCACAGGAGGGCTAGTTGGAGAAAGCCTACCCAGGGAGTACATGTTTGATAGTAGTGGCATTTGAGGAGGATTGGGGGTTGGGAGATGTCTTAACTCTCTTTGTTAGTTGATGGATCTTATTAGGCCCTGAAATGGGACTTCTGATGGCTCTTCATTCCTTTAGTCTATGAGAGAAATACATGACCTACAAGAGAATATTACGGTTTATCAGAACATGTCAAATGTCTCTTTGGCCTCTCACTACCCTACACAGGGCCCAGGTCACAGTCACTGAGCCAAGAAAGCAGAGATGAGGCTCAGAGGTGCTGTACTGGTCAGTCGGGGTTGTTATGTCATCTTAGGATCACCTTGGAAACAACCCTCTCTGCATGCCTATAGGGATGGAGAATCATGCTATGGGATATAGACCTGGGCTGAATAAGAAGGAGAAAGCAGACTGAGCAGTGGCTTCATCACTCTCTGGGTCCTGACTGCAGAGGCCACGTGACCAGAGAGAGCCTCAGGCTCCCGGAGCCATGTTTTCCCTGCCCTGATGACTGTTTCCTTGAACTGTGATCACACATAAATTTTTCTTCCTTTCGTTATATCTGCCTATTTTTTAATGCATGTGCATGAGTGTGTGCATGTAGTACATATGTACATATATGTGTGACCATGTGTGAAAGTCAGATGGCAATGACAGGTGTTATTTCCACACATCATATCACATATCATGTCAGGTATTACTCTCCATTTTATTCTCTTGAGCAATGGTCTCTCACTAAGTGTGGGGGGAGAATGGTGGCCGGCGAGCCTTAGATAGTCTCTTGTTTCCAGTCCCCTCAACAATTCCTGGGTTACAGGTACATGATCACACTTGGCTTTTGATGTAGGTTGTGAGGATTTAAATCCAGGTTGCCATGCTTCCTGCCCAGTTATCTCCCCAGATCTTGAGCTGCTTGCATTAGCCACAGTTTTCAAGGCAGCGTGACAAGATGCTGATACAGATGGGAGCTAACAAAGTGCATCCCACACAGCACAAAACTAGGAAGGTCAGCCCCAATAAACATGGACAGAAAGGAAGCTTTGAATGAGGAATGTGAGATTCCAGTAGAGGCTCACAATTCTAGACCAGAAGTATGGAGGTGATGCTGTCTCTATGCTTCCTTTCTGGGTACCCAGCAGTTTGGAACTAGAGCCATTTTGTGTGATTCTCTGTTTCCTTTGGGGACAGTGGCATTTCCTGTCAGAAGGCCACTGCAGCTAAAGGCTTTTAAATGATTGCACACAAAACCTGAAATAGAAAGGGACGAGGAAATCCCCTTGTTTTCTTGAATGGTGACATACTACTGAGCTGCCAGATGACATTTATGAGATGCTTGCTCTGTGCCTTTCCTACCTAGTGAATGGAATTTGGAGTAGCCCATAGCTACTGTTGAGCATTTACCATCAAGTCAGTGACAATTTAATAATCCTAACACTATGAGGCAGATAAATTGTGCCTCTGTGTAAGGATCAGGAAGCCTGAAGAATATGAAAACCTTACCTAAGGTCTACACAGCTGGGATGAAGTCAAACACCTGCCTCTGAACACTGCATCCCCCCATCCCCATCATGGCTCTCAGTTCCGCTCCTGATGGTTTAATATTGTCCCCTTGCTGCGATGCTGCCAATATACCTTTCATTTTTAGTCTCACTGTGATGACTTTCCAGAGTCTTAGAACCAAGCCTCCCCCGCGTTACCTTCTTGGCATACTTCTACTGTGTGAGGAACCAGGGTATAGCATGTTGGCAGAGATTCTTACAGCAAGCTCCCCTCATGGTACATAGGTGGTTAACAGATACTTTGTTAAAATGCTGATCTTACAGTAGTGAGACGAAATTCTACAGGGGAGCTTATTATATGTGCCACTTCCGACATGTAATTTTATCTAACAAACTTTTAGTAAATAAAATCAAATTTTAATTTAATATCTAAACCACATGCAGTGATACAAGTATGACTGTCCTCAATTTGCTTACAGAGACTAAATTTCAGGGGTGAAAAAAACTTGGTTTTTGGCCACAAATTCCTTGCCTGTTGAGCTAGGTTATAATGTTTCATGTTGCCCCATGAAGATATTTATAGCTTCACCACAGCCATACCTACATGAACATACTTTTATCTGCTGGAGCCAAGGAGGAAGGCATTGCTGGCTTTTCTAGAACCTTGATATGGCCGCTGTGGCTGCTCCCCTGAACTTGCCTTCACAGACATGGCCTTCCACCAGAATGTACCATATGTTTATTCTGTTCTCTGATGTAGCCCTGGCCAGGTGCCAGCATACAGCAGAACTAGACATACAAGCATTTGTTAAATTAATAAATGAATGAATGAATGAATGAACAAATGAATTTCCATCACTGGCTCTTCCTCAGAAGCTTGACTTTCAGCCTCTTTTCGTCATCTTCATGCTTCCTGAGCTCCAGAGATCTTGCCTGTGTTTCCATTATTCTGACACAGGCAAGACACATGGGCAGAAGAGGATTATCTAGGGATGCATGGCTCTGTCTTTCCTTGAGGTACTGACTCTGTGGGGAGGATGGAGAACAGTTTTCCTTGTTAACAGTGTCTTGTGTGTGCTTGTGGGCAAGTCTGTGGAGAATTTTCATGATCAATGACTGATTTAGGAAGGTCCAGCCCACTGTGGGCGGTACTACCCACTAGGTAGGTGGCTCTGGGGTGGTATAGGAAAGCAGGCTGAGCAAGGCTTGAGGAGCAAGCTAATAAGCATCATTCCTCCATGGCCTCTGCTTAGGTTTCTTCCTTGGCTTCCCTTAGTGTTGGACTTGGAGCATAAAATGAAATAAACCCTTTCCTCACCAAGTTGCTTTTGGGTAGTATTTTTATCACAACAGTAGAAAGCAAACTAAGAAAATGGACTTCCCATTGGTGAAAGTTAGAGATACAGTGTGTCTGTCACTGCAGACCACATGATCAAACCTGTCAGCATGAACAGAATGGGTAAAATCTACAGTAACACAAGCAGCAAGCAGAAGCCACTGTCACAGTGAGGAGTGAGATTGGCTTCAGAGCTCATCTTGGAACCAGAGCTTCTCTTTTTTTCTCGGTACAAAGAGCCAGGCTTATGGAATCTCTGGTGTCCCAAAATATCCCTGGGGATTTCCCCTGAGCTCTTCACAGTAAATTATTCACTATTTCCATTAATATTTGATTTCCAACAAATGAGTAGATTTTAAGAGGTTCTCAACAGAGAAGGAAGCCACTGTGAGCCCAGATCTGTAGCCTCTTGATGAACCTGGTTTATCTTTGACAGCTAAATATTTTAGGGAGTCCATAAGGACTCATACCATGCTTCATAACGCTGTTCAGAGGTTGAGGCTGGTTGTCAAGATTAAGGCCTATTTATGAACACTAGTGACACCCAAGCAATGAAGGTCAGTCTACTCTTACCCAAGCTGGGAAGATTCAAATGAGCCAGGGATTTAAATGTTCACATAGTGAGAAATCTATGAAGTAAAAAATTCCCTGAAAATGTTAGGTTTTGAGACAATGTCACCAGAAAGCAGCAGGTTATGAGAGTCTGTGTCTTGGCATGTACACCTGTCTCCTCTTCTCTCTCCCTGACCCTGCCTCTACCATCTATATATTGTAGAATGAGGTTTTATATAATATAACTTCCATCTAGAATCTTATGACCCAAATCCTACCCATTATTCAAAGAGATCTTCTTTCAAAAAGGTCTCCATTATTTTCCAACTTGTCCTAGATACAGTGGGGCATCTTGGGTAATAGGCTACTTCTGAATCAGTCTCCTGAGCTCTACCACACTCTAGCTTTTCATGGTGAGCCAGTATGTGACAAACTTCCCTGAAGTTGCCAGCTGCACGTGGTGCTTGGAGCATAGTGTCTGCTCCACACATGGTAGATGGATGAATAAATCAATGAGTCCTGCAATTGCTGGAAGCTGCAGAAATATGAAGTGGGAACTATAGTTGGTGCAACCAAGGCTGACTCATTAGAGCCAAGGGCCCCGATGGAGGTAAAGCCAAATACTCAAGGAGTTTTTGATGTTAATTGCCTTTGGATGTGTTACTCAAGGAGTTTTTGATGTTAATTGCCTTTGAATGTATTAGCTGTTTCCTACAGAGGATTTCTTGTGTGTGGATGCAGTCTCCCCATTTGTTATGTCCTTGAAATTTATTTCTCAGGAACTTTTAGCAGTGTGAACGCTCATTTGTTGGGCATAACTTCCCCCATATATTTGAGGGAATACAGATAATCTCCTTTATCTGTATGTGAAAACAGCCACACAGACAGGCTGGAGAGATGGCTCAGAGGTTAAGAGCACTAGCTGCTCTTCCAGAGATCATGAGTTCAATTCCCGGCAACCACATGGTGACTCACAACCATCTATGATGACATCTGGTGCCCTCTTCTGTATACTGTATATATGCATAATAAATAAATCTTAAATAAAAAAGAAAGAAAACAGCCACACAGACAAGATCTCTTACCTTACAAATCAGGTCTTAGTTCCTATGCCCAGAGCAGACTCAATGTCTGTCTTCCTTACAGTTACCTTTATTAGTAAACAATCAGGCAGAGTCAGCCCTCAACAACATAGCCCATTTGAATTTTTTCTCAGATATCCAAGGACAGCTACAGACAGATGACACACTGATATGAGAGCGATCTGGAACTAACTAGCCCTAGACTTTTTAACTCTCTGTCCTTGTACCTGGATTCATTAACACAGGATCCTAACTTAAAGCTTTAAGGATAAAGATAATTTACCAACTACTAGTTGGAGGTATCAAACCAAACATCTATTCTGAAGCATTAAGACCTGATCAGCCAAAAGGTGACAGGTGCTGCTTCCTGTGCAAATTAAGCCTTTCAGGTTCCCCCACCCCCCACCAGGGAGAGTGCCACAGCGGAACCAAAGCTACAGGTTTCTCTCCATAGTTTACTCAGTCACCTAGCAGCCAAGAACACCAGCCCCTCTTTCATGACCCCGAGAATTCAAGCCTTTCATTGTCTTGTCTGTGAATCTGCCTGCACAGATATATAAGCCTATGCCTCCATTGCTGTAGTTGTCCTGCCAATAAAGATGTAATAAAAGGAATTGCTCTAAGTCTGATTCCTGTAGTTCCCCTTGCCGGTAAGAAGTGCCGTCTTCTTGGACCCTGAGAGAAAACCCTGGTGGAGCTGGTGGTCCCCAGAAGGTTTTTGTTATGTGATCTTAAAGGAAGGCTAATGGTGGGGATGTCTCGAAATTGGATGGAAATTTCTGTGTTTATATGTTTCTGTGGCTGCAGCAGGGGGCATCAACAAGAATTTTGAGCACCCTAAGATGGTAAAGAGTAAAGGAAAAGGAGTTTATGTGTACTCTGTCCAAGCTCCTAAGATGAACAAGAGAGCGACTGACACTTAGTCTTCATAGTTCTGGATGCCAGAAAGCCGGGATGCAGCCACGGGTGAATTCAGTGTCTGGTGAGGGCCCATTCTGCAGAGATGGTGACTTCCTTAAATGTCCTCACATGACACAAGGGGTCAGTTCTGCTGTCTTCCACAAGAAAACTGGTCCAGTTCCCTGGCTTGTTTGCCTGTATCAAGATCCTCAGTTGCAAAGGGCTCTGTCTACACTTACTGCTTAGATAATGGGCAGAGGGCTCCAGCAGATTGCAGAGTGATGGTCAACATACTCTCCATGAGGTTTCTATCCTTGCTAGCCTGGGACTTTTTAGCTCTTTCTGAGCCCTGGAGGAGCATGCTTCCATGAGCCGGATTATTTTTATCTCTGTGTGTCTTGCGCACTTTAGTTGGCATTGTGTTCCAAGACCACAGCTTATATCATTGTCACAATTAAATATTCTCTCTGGGTCCCCCTTTCTAACGGAGCGGAGCCAGGCTTATCACTAATGGCAGTTATTGCTTCCTGTGCCTCCATTCTCCACACTCATGACTGTTTTCTTCACCCATTGGGTACTCTGGGGATTCCTCTGTTCTCTTTGTCAGTGTTTTTATCCCTTTCTGTGTCGGGGAGGCTACCCTTCATCTCTTCATCACACGATGTCATCAATCAGCTCCAGAGTGCTTGATATCAAAGGTAATCTTTCCCTCTTGGATTCCTAAAAGAGGCCCTTTGGTTGTTGATGTACACGCTGGAACATTTACAACAGTGGAATTGGAAAATGCTGTGGAGGCCTTCTCAGATGTGGTGATATGTAGTATATTTAATAAAGTTTGCCTGAAAATCAGAGGACAGAGCCAAGTCATAGATTTAGCCAGGAAGGTCAGGGAGTGGTGACCCACACCTTTAATCCCAGCACTCTCTGGAGAGGCAAAGATCCTCTGGATCTCAGTGAGTTCAAGGCCAAACAGAGCTCTAGGAAAGTTGAACCAGGAAGTGAGATAGCTTGTCTTTCTCTAAAGAGGAGGCAGGAGTTCAGGCCTTTGCCTTTGACCGTTTGCTTTGGGCAGAAAATGCAGAGGCCTTCAGTCTGAGGATTCCTGAGGAGTGGCTGGGTGAGAAGTGGCCTTTCTCTCTGATCTTCCAGCTTTCTCCCACTATCTGGGCCCTGGTTTTTATTATAAGGCCAAGTAGAATTCATGCAATACTCAGGTCTTAAAGACAGTTTATATGGTCTTCTCTATGAACCATTACCTCTGCACCACTATCATTACTAACGTTACCATCCTCATCATCACCATCACCACCACTCAACCCCAGTGCCACCAGCATCACCACCACACCATCTCCACCACTACCACTATAACCATGAATATCATCTCCACCATGATCATCACCTACCATGAATACTACCATTGCCATCACTGCCACAAGTACCATCACCACCAGTAACACCACTAATCACTATCATCACAACCACACAGCATTTTCCCTGCCTTCCCTGAGACAGAGAAAAGGTACTGCTAGATGCCAAGGCGATGCAGATAAGCAAAATCATTCTTGCTTTCCAGACTCTCTCAGCTTCAACAGGGGTACAGCATGAGCCTTGACCCAAGTTACTTCCCACCGAAGCATTGCAGGTTGTAAGATTTAACACACCGCACATCCAAATTACTATCTCACGAATTTTGAGCACAAACTTTACTAAGTGAAATAAAGTTTAACAGGGAAGGAAATAGAGTTGAGTCACTTCATGAACCCTTAGCAGAGGACTGCGTGTGGCTTTTCGGAGTTTCTTCCACCAAAGGCTAATTACTAGTGAGGAAGGAAAGTGATTTATCCCTTTTGGCAGCCATTTTCTGTGGAGCACAATTGCAAATCAATCCTATACAATAAGTGCTTACTGTTCACCTAGTGTGTGACATCTCCAGCCTGAGCAATGAAAACATCAGAAGGATCTTGGGTCGATGTCTCAGAGAGTCTCAAAGGTTTCCTGCTCATAAGTAGTACAGATTCTATTTGAATGTAGAGAGCTGAACTCTGGGATCTAGTTCCTATTCAAAGCCATGTAATGTCATGTTAAGCTGAGGCTCCTTCCTTCTGCCCTGGCTTTCACCTAGACGCCCACTCCACTCTCCCCAGCTCCCTCCTGGCTGTATCTGGCAGACTGTGCTTCATTTGGAATCATGGCTCGTGGGCAGACATCTGGAGGAGTTTATACAAATTTGGGTTTGGGAACAGAAATGCTTATTTATAACCAGACAGCTTACATGGCAGCCTTAGGCCAATAAAAACTCTCCATTTGGACCAGATTCCCAGGGCAGAAAACCCAGTAGCCAGCTGATGTCAAGAAAAATCAACAGCAGCCTACCTGGCAGGCTAGAGGGCCAGTCTTCCAAGGGAGGTCAGGACAATGTGTTGAGTCCTGTCTTCCAAGTAGGGGCAGCTGTGTCCTCTGCACAGAGCTGAGGCCTACAGCTCCTCACAGGCAGCAGCATTACTGAAGCGAGTGGCCCTCATGGGGATGGACTTCTAGCCTGATAGGCTGGGGAATGCCAAAGAGGTCCTTGCAGTAATGGCCCATTAATTCATGGATTCATGCATTGTGCGTGGTAGGGATGCTGATGTTAAATCCTTTATGTCAGGTCCGGGATCTTTTTTCTTTTTTGGTACCCGCCTAAAGAAATATTGAGTTAGGAATACATTCATTTACCTTGAGTTTTGTGAAACACATTAATGTCATTCACAGTTAACTTCACATACAGTTTAGCTGTTTCGAGCAGGAAAAGCTACAAGGAATATTGAATCTTATTTAACTGAGTTAATCCCATTATGGACCAAAAGCCCAAAGGCAGAGATGGAATCTGTGTGAGTGTGTGTGTGTGTGTGTGTTTGTGTGTGTGTGTGTGTGTGTGTGTGTGTGTTTTATGAACGTGCTTGTTTAATGCAAATGTAAATATGCACATGTTTAATGTGCCACTGGTTGACATCTGGCATATTTTTCTCTACCATATTTTTTCAGACAGGGTCTCTCACTGAACCAGGAACTCACCAATTCAGTGGAATCAGCTGGCCAATCCACTGAGGCATTTTCCCAACCACAAAGACATGTTCTTCATATATCTTTGTCTGTGACACCCAGACAGACTGCCATAGAACAGGGCTAATGGAGAAAAAAACAAGTTTGAGATGTGGAAAAATGAATTTGGTCTGGAAAGCTCTCTATTTTTCTAAGCACACAGAGTTTCATTGCTGAATAGTTTTAAACATGCATGAGAGCTTGTATTTTTCTTTGTGATGACAGGATGCACAGAAAAGATATGCATGATGCATTGTGAGATTGGTAAGCTTTGCTCTCTCAGCGACACAGCAAAGATTCTGAAAGGATTTTGAAGTCACAAACAAGATGCAAATATTTTTATTTAAATGAGTGTGCAGTTGACATTCCCCTGACCATAAAGGCTCCTGTATCCATTTGCTTATCATTTATCTGTCTTTCTTTGTTGAATATCTGTACATGTCTTTTGCTTATGAAAATACTGGGTCATATTATTATCATTACTGAGTTGTATGTGATCTTTATATATTCTGATTACAGGTCCTCTGTTACATTAATATATTGCAATTTTTTCAGTTTATGTCTTGATTGTTTAGTTTTCTAATGGTGGTTTGGATAAGCACAAGAATTACCTCTCTCCTCCTCTTCCTCCTCTCAGGCTACTCCTCCCCCTTTCCTTCCACCTCCCACATTATCCTCTATTTCCTTTCTTCTTTTTTCTTACTTCTGAGAATCAGTTCCAGGGCCTCCGGTGTGCCAGGCACTGATCTACCTCTCAGCTGCATCCCCAGCCTTAGTGAACAGAAGTTCTGAGTTTAACAAAGTCTAGATTATTAACTGGTGTCTTACAGTGTTTTTCATGTCTCATGCAGGAAATCATTTTGTCTATCTCCAGTGTGGATGGATGCTTCCTTGTGTTTTCTTATGGATTTACCTTTGACATGGTCTTTTTTTTTTTTTAATTCTACACCTAGGGAAGGAGGATCAGGATCACGCACACTCATCCATTTTCCTCAATCATTTTCACATTGTTTGTTGAAAAGATTCTCATTTTGCCGCCAAATTGCACTGGTTTCTTTGGAGCTTATTTTTGGATGTTCCTATTTTATTTCATTGATCTCTTTTCCTTTCCACCAAGCTGAAAACACCTTGTTTATTGTTACTTTAAAGCGAATCGTGAAATTAAGTGGTGTGGTTTCGTTCTTTTTAAACACTGCTTGACTGTGCTGGAATTCCCACATACATTTCAGAATTGTCTTGTCAATTTCAACCGCAAAAGGCAGCTGAGGTTTGAAAGGGATTTTGCTGAATGCATAGATCAAATGTAGGGAAAGATGAGTCGTAACTGTATCGAGTCCTTCTATCTATCTGGGATGTCTCCTATTGCCTGGATCTTTCAGAATCTTTCTTAGCAAAGGTGTGCCATTTTAACTCACAGGACTGACATTCACATTTTTAAAAAGAATTATTCATAGTCAATTCATAATTTTATATTTGCATTTTGCTTCTAGCTTTAGGAGGGAAAGGATTTAAATTTTTACCATTAAGAAAATGTTTAAATAAACCTTCTCCTTGTATATATGACTTGGGTGTCTCAATTGTCCAGCTATAGGGAAGTTTGATATGACTTTTGGAAGCCCTTAGTGAACATCCATGAGCCGCTGTTCTGTAACTATTGTGTAGACGTCACTTTCCCTTTTTATTCTGCTGATGTGTAGACCTCAGCAGCCCTTTTTCAATTGTGAAATTAACCTCGTACTTATGAGAGAGACCTCATTTTGTCATAATATATTACATTGCAGATTGTGATTTGCTAATTTTAAAGTGACTTTTGTATCTCTGCTCATGGTGCCTTTGAAAAAAATCATTGTTTGATTTTTGTATCAGGGTAATATTGGCCTTATATAATGGGTTGATAGTTATTCTCAACTACTTTTCTAACTAGGGGCCTTTATCCCCCGGCAGTGTGATTTCTACTGCACCCAGAGACATGGAGTGTGCTGTGAGCTCTTCTGGAGACCCAGCAAGGACATTAAGATAAGTCAGCAGGTAAATGTGCTTTCCAAGCTGACTTCCACAAGTTATCCTCTGACCTCCATACTGGTGTCAGGGCAAATGGTGTGTGTGTGTGTGTGTGTGTGTGTGTGTGTGTGTACATAGATAAAAAGTTAAATAAATAAATGTAGTCAACTTTAAAGGCACCAGGCAGTAGGGGCCCTGAACCCTGCCATGGAGCTCTGGAAGTATTCTCCATTTTTTCTGTCCATCTCACAGATTTGCTTCTGGTATCCATAGGAACGAGAGGGAGAGGTGCACAGTAGGACCCACCTCTACAGAGGGTCACCAGCACTTCCTACCCTGTCATGTGATTCAGGATATTCACCCCTCTGCCTTCCCCATAACCATTCTCTCTCCATTTGTCTCCTTAGTCAGTAGAAGATACAGCACATGCCCCAAGTCTCTACTAAAGAGCTCCCTGTCCTCAGGTTCCAACATTGGTTATCTTCACACTCCACCATCTACCTCCATCATCTTCGCACTTGGTGTTTTCAATCAGGTGACCTGGACACCATCCCTGGTTCCACTTTGACAGAAGAAAGATTTTGCAGCAATATTGAATCTGAACTCAGCCTAGTACCATCCCTTAGTAAGAATGAAGCTAGTACATCTATCCATCTTTAATCACTTAATTAATGGCTAGTTAAAGCATACATTTCTTTGCTTCCTGTAGTCATTGAGCCCCCCAGCCATTTTGTCCCAAATAAACATACAGAGGCTTATATTAATTGTAAGCTGTTTGGCCTATGGCTCAGGCATACCTCTTACTCTTAAACTAACCTATGATTAGCCGTGTGGCTTGATACCTTTTCTCAGAGCAGCATTCTTGTCTTCTTTCTTCTGTGTCTGCTGGCATCCTCCTTTCTTCCTCTTCCCAGAGTTTTCTTAGTCTGGTACTTCCTGTCTGCCTTCTGACCAATCAGTGTTTTATTAAACCATTAGAAGTAACAAATATTTACAATGTACAGGAGCATAGTCCCTTAGCAGCTTCCAAATGATTTTATATTGAAATGTCATTTATATGACATTGAGGAAATGAAGGTTCAGAAACACTGAGGGTTTGGTCCAAGGTCAATAGCCAATAAATAGTAGAGCTAGAAATTAAATTCAGATTTTTTTCTTTCCATATTTTATTTCTTGGTGGCTTTTTTGGTATTCAGGGAAAAAAATATCCTGGGTGAGGTGGTCTAGACAGGCTCTCTATACCCATTTACTGCTCAGACATCCACAGGTCATAGAATTATCCACTTGCTTTTCTGTAGAAAAGAGTGACAGGAAAAAGCATGGGTGGCTGAGCCAAGATCACATCACAGGACACTTCAATACTGAGGCAACCTCAGAACATCAGAGCCCAATGTCCTTTCGTGGAGTCTTTAGTGTTGGAAACACTGAAGTGAACTCTTCAAAAACCAAAGACAAAACTCAAGGACAGAATGGGCACGGCACAGTTTGGTGAGGGCTCCAGAGACTGGGAAAATGAATATCCATGGTGAGGAGAGGAGTGGGTGATAATCCCAGGTTGGTAGTGGTGTCCTGGAAAGCCAAGAACTGTGTGAGTCCCCTTGGAAACCAACTGTGGAATTAGGCAGGTCCACCAGATGTGGACTCCACTAGCAGGTAGCAAACCTGTGATAGATTTTTCCTGAATACATAGCTGTGGAATTCATAGAGACTAGGTGACAGATAGCTCTGTAGATTTTGTTCATGACTAAATCACATGAACAGTCCACCTGACATATTTGGTTTTTATGAGGTGACAATCTCCCTTTTCTCAATGAGAGAGATGCAGGGCAAATGGAGATCAGTTTTATGATCTTTCCAAAATCAGGGCTGACTCAACTTTGTGCTTATTCTAACTTTGATTTATTCTTCCCTAATCAGGTAGATGCTACCAGAACCCACTGTCTGATTATTATTATTATTTTATTATTATTATTATTGATCTACAACATTTAGAGCTAGTCTGTCATTGTCCCTATTTCCTGAACTTGCCTAGACAGGACATAGGGTAGTGGACATCAGGGGACTGGACAGATGACAGAGTTGAATACTCAGGAGGTCAACCCTCAGGATACTTGGGAGACATACTCACCTTTGATAAAAAGCCTTCTCATTGAGACATTGCTTCCTGACTCTGTTCCATTCCTTCATGGAAGCAAAGACAAGAAGCATGCCTTTCCATGGTCTTAAGAGAAAATTTACAGAGGCGTGTTTCTATTTCTAAGGGCAAAACAGCCTATCTTCTGGGAAAGCACTAGTGAATTTGTGTCAAGTGTTTATGAACATGAAGTATGAGCAGTCTGTTTCTCCATCTGCTTTCCACGAGAGGCAAGAATCCTCATATAACAGTGAGGGATCTTCCCAATCATAGGGTGGTCTTTCTGAAGGACTGACATGGCAGGGGACTGCTTTATAGCAGGGCAGGGGCACAGGGCATGCGAATGCAAGGAGAGCTTTCAGAACCTTCTAGAATTTGACCTTCAGTTTTTCCCTTCTCTGGATGTGGTGGTAACATCACTAGTCTCAGCTTCCAAAGTAGCTGTTAGGAAAGTGCTCGGATGCCCAGTGGAATTTTCTATGAAGAATAATAAAGGGGTGGGGGTGGTGAGCAGGTTAACCTAGGTGTTGGTTATATCTAACACCTCTGTCCTGGGATTTAAAGGCAAAGTCGGGGTGGGGTATTTTGGATATGTTGGAGAGAGGTCAGGAAAGTGATCTGAAATGCTTTCATACTGTTTGTGTTGCACAGAGGGTAGAAGTTTCTAGAATGAGAGTGGGTGCTGACTGAGGCTAGACTGACTCAATCAATAGGAAGAGAAGGTTGTGTACCCACCTCCGTTGGGCCCAATATTCTACCCCGCCCCAAACTTCAGGTGATGTCTATGAGCCTACCCATCTGTGTTATTTCCTTCTAAACAGCCTGAGCAGATACAGGAGCTGGAGCTATGAAAGAATGGTCCCCACTGTGTGTCAGCCACACAAAGGACATCAATGGGCTCCACTCTGTATTAGCCATGCAGAGGACAGCTTTATTTCCATGCTCTAGATTAGGGCTAAATAGAAGAATGGCCAGGATAGGGTGCTGGAGATCTGAAATTCCTCCCCCTTCCTCTTTCATAAATGTCTAACTAACACCCTCAAAAGTCACTGATGCTTGTTCAGTTCAAACCAGACAGAATTCTGTTTAACAGAATCCTATTCAGTCAGGCTATGGTGGCACACGCCTGTGATCTCAGTACTGGGAAGGTGGAGGTACAAAGGTCAGCAATTCAAGGTCACCCTGAGCTACATAGCAAGTTCATGACCAGCCTGTGCTGCACAAGACTTTGTCTCAAAGTAAATAAATCAAATTAAATACAGCCAGAGGCAAGTTCTGTTACATAAAATGAGCACACGGACACCCGGAAGGCAAGTGGCAACACTGAGAGGTTTTCCCCATCGCACCTTTATTGTTCACTCAGTTTCCTCTCCAGAATTACAGTTTTTCCAAAATCACACAGCCTGTAGGTAGCGCTCTTCCCTGGATGTCTCTCATATTTCTAACCAGCCTCTCGCGCACCTTTCTTTATATGACACACACTCTGCCGGTGTCCAAGGGGATCTCAGGTTGTTTCCTGTTATGGGGAGGGGAAGGGAGGTGTGCAGAGCTCGTCCTCCAAAAACCATAGGATCTGGATGGGCTGGGGATACAATCTGACTCTGCTGGGTACCAGGTAATCTCCAGGAAGATTCCCCGTCTGAACTTGACTACAGGTGAGAGATTCTCCTTCTCACTGGCCACTAAGAGGACCCCGTAGCTTGTGTATAAAATATCCTTCCTTCTGGTGGGGAAGTAGAGACATCTCTGGCCAGAGCCAGGTACTCATGGGTATTTGATTTATAAAAGAGACTGGTCCCTTAGTGGAGCCTGAGAAATGACTCCTTCATGGTGCCATTTAAGGAAGGGGACAGGCAGAGACACCCCTCCCGCCCCCCAGTATGTGTCATCTGAATCCAACAGGGCAGTTTGTTGCCATTTCTGCCAGTGCTGGAATGAACACACCTTCCATGGCAGCTAGGCTGGGGCTATGTTAGGGAGCCAGGGAGCAGGACAAATTTGTATTTATTCAACCACCCCCTCAGAGAGGAAATAGCTTTGTGTGGGTGGAAACCGGCTTTAAAATGTGCAAGGGGTCCTTTACAGAGATCATTAAGTCTCTTTCCAATGCCCTTGAAGGGTCACTTGTCACAGTGGTGTCTTTACAGCAGAAACTGTGCATATGTTCTTGGAGGGGGGGCGTTTCACATCATTCACATCCCACCAACTTCTGAAGGGATTCCCCCAGGCATCTCACCAAAGAAGAGATGGCACGTTGAACATTAAGCTTACCCCGTTCCCATCTCTCATGGTCACAAAAAAATCAAAATTTAATAAACGAATGGTTACAGGAGTGAATGAGCCGTTGAGCCGATGACTGCTCCATCCCATGGGTGACCTGCAAGCAGGGCCACACCCATCTTCTTCAGTGCTAGTCCTTTTAAAACATGTTGAAAGCTGATCTGTCGTTCAGCCTTTGTTCATGCAAAATTCTCATTAAAGACAGGGTGCATCTAAGGTCTGCATGCCCACAATCATTTTATATCTCTGACAGAACAATGAAAAGCCGCTCGACAATCTGGAAACATGCACCAGCCAAGATTGTGGCTGGTATTATGAAAAAAAAAATGTCCTCTAGACAAGAGATGAAGAGAAAAGAATAGGAGAGAGACGGGAGGAAAGAGAGAGATGGGAGGAAGAGAGAGAGAGAATAAGGAGAGGAGATGGAAGGGAGGGGAAGCAAGGAGAGAAAGAAGGGGAGGGAGGGGGAAGGAGAAAAGCAGGAAGGTGGAAGAGTTGAGCTGAGCTGAGATAATCGGATGACTACGGAAAAAGATGTCCCGTGATTGATGGAGCAAAGTGATTAAAACCAAGGAAAGCTATGGATCCAGAAGCGCTTCTCCAAATATTTGGTTCATGCTAAAAAATAGAGCACATTTATTAAAAATATATATTTATAAACCTTGATATGAACAGATACACACATCAAGCCAATGAAGAATGAAAAATAAGTTATCTCCCGTATCAAACATTTGGAAACATTTGATGAATGGGATGCCTGTGAGAGGACCGCCCCTTGAGCTGGTCCTGGGAGGTGGGCAGCTGAGCTGCATCCGCTCCACTCATCCTCCTTTCCAGTGTGAGATGTGGTCAGCACTCCAGGATGAGGCATTTTCTCACTGATTTGCTCACCACCAGAGCTGAAGACTGGTCTTTCCAGCATCCCGCCAGGTCCCCAGTCTGAGACGCTGAGTTCCTTGTGGCCTGAATGAGTTTCGTTGGATTCATTGTGCTTCAGAGTGTCTGCTCCTCATAGCAGGATGGGTTCATTTGGTGACCTGTTAGAAAGTTCGAAGGTACATTGATGGAGCACTGTGTGGTCCTCAAACTCGCTGGCACGCTACAGCGTCTGGTCACTGATATGTGGACACACAGGACCCTTTTCTCGTGGCCATCCTGAGGCCGTTGAGGCTGAGTGGGACCATTCACAGAGTGGTATATATGTATACAAAGATGATGACGATCAGGTTCAGGATGGTCCCAATGATGCCCAGCATGGCCAGCACACTCTCCTCTTTGCTTTCTTTCTCTTGGCCGCCTCGGTCTTCATCATTTCCACTCGTGATTACCATCTTGGTTGCAAATGTCTTTATCTTCCTCGCCAGGCTAACCTGTAATGAAGAGAAACAGAACAGAAACACAATCATTTCCCAGCATCCAGGTGGAAGGATAGGATAACTACAGGCTTGAAGACTAGATCATGGGTGGTACTGAACAGAAACACAATCATTTCCCAGCATCCAGGTGGAAGGATAGGGTTACTACAGGCTTGAAGACTAGATCATGCGTGGTACTGAACAGAAACACAATCATTTCCCAGCATCCAAGTGGAAGGATAGGGTTACTATAGGCTTGAAGACTAGATCATGCGTGGTACTGACATCCTTAGCATCGGACACAGTCTTGAGACAAATCTCTACCATACTGAGAGATGGTAGAGCATGGGGGCTAGGCAGACAGTTCAGCAGTCTTGCCTGGCATAGATAAGGACCTGAATTAGATTCCCAGCATCCACAAACACAACATGCATACTTGGAGTCCCAATGTTGGGGAGGATCTCTGGAGTTCACTGGCCAGTCAGTCTCATCTAATTTATTAACTTCAGGAAAATAAGAGATACAGTCACAAAGGAGGTGGACAGCTCTCATAAAAGACTCAGGTTGATCTTGGGCCTCCACATTTGTGCACATGCATACACAAGTCTACCCCCACCCCCCCACATCCCCCCACAGGAATGTCAGAACATAAGTTCCAAATTTCAGGGATGAGATATTAATAACACAAAAATACACCCTGAAGTCCAGCCCCCAGGCCACCCACTCAGTGTAGCTTGCCTCCCCTTTTCTACAAAGCAGATACAGACAGCTGTTGCAGTCACACTAAAACTAGAAGGAAGGTCGTATACATTTACATGCGGGATCAAAGCCATAGGATGAGTCTTCCTCTTTGTTCAGGGCATACGGGCATCACCACTGAACATATTCTAAAGTTCGGGCTGAGACAGGACCAGGAGTAGGCAGGTCTGAGAGGAGGTGATTCTGTACTCAGAGAGGCTATAAGCACTCTCAGCCAGGTGTAAAGGAGGTTGCCCCATAGGAGACCAACATGGACTCTGGTGGGAAAACATGTTGGCACAATTGTTTTGGAACACCATTTGGCACTAGTTAGGAAAGCAAGGAGACAGTCTGTAGCAGGGCACCTGCTCTCCCAGCTGTGGAGAGAGAGAGAGAGAGAGAGAGAGAGAGAGAGAGAGAGAGAGAGAGAGAGAGAGAGAGAGAGAGAGATTGATTCTGTGTACCTGGACTCATCCAGCTGCAGCAGCAGCTGTCCCAGTAAAGAACAGCTGCCCAGGTGTGCATCAGTGACCACGTAACAGAACCACACACTGGAATATTCCATGACAGTGAGACAGCAAGGCTGCAGCTGCCCCTGACAGCATGAACCAAGCCCAGACACTGGAGGAAGGGAAAAGCACTTCAGAATGTGTACAGCCTGACTATCTGTGAAGGCTCCAAACAGCATAGTTCTGGGCAATATGTGTTTTGAGTTCTGTAACAAAGAATGATGGACATGAAATCCAGGGGAGTATCTTTTCCTAGTCAAAGCAGTAAGGAATTCCCTAGGGGCACAGTGGCTTTTAGAAATGCTGATCACTCTCTGCAAGTCAGGCTGGGCAGTGGACACTGGGGTATTCGCTGTTATCACTGTGAGTGATAGGTGCACGTTTCTGCTGTTCTTATGTATGCCTTGTGCATTTTTAATAGGCAAGGCTAACATTTATGTATTAGGGTAGTTAGCATAGCCATCCAGAGGTCAGCAGTTGAACCCTTGTTTATTTCTACCCCAATTATATTTAAAATATGCTGACACATGAGGCCTTTGGGGGATGGAATCCGGGGACAGAAAAAACTTGACTTTCCTTCATGAGGAAATTGCATCCCTCCAGCTGAAAGCTTACTGATATTTAGGGTATAACATGGGCAATAATATCTATATGTGTGCTAGTTGGTTTTTCTGTCACAAACACAGATATACCTGGGAAGAGAAACCTCAACTGAGAAAGACTGCAGTTTGCCTTAGCCAAGTCTATAGAACTTTTTTCTTGACTGATGGTTGATGTGGGAGAGCCCACCTCATTAGGGGTGGTGCTACTCCTGGGCAGTTGATCCTGGGCTGTATAAATAAGAAAGCCATGGAGAGTAAGGCAGTGAGCAGTGTTCCTCCAGGGCCTCTGGGTTCCCACCCTGACTTCCTCTGATGGTAGGCTATAAGCTGAAAGATGAAATAGACCTTTCGCTTCCCAGGTTGTTCTTCTGTCATGTGATTTTAGCACAACAGACATCTAACTAGAGCAATATGTGTAAATAGAAACACGTATGCTGATCTGTGTATAGAGATGCACATATACCCTACACACACCCCACATATGCCCATCCAAACATGCTTCCTGACATACCATTGGTTTTGCTTCTCTGGAGACTTCTAATGTGCACATCAAATGATGTACATCCCAAGAGGATCATCATTGGAAATCCAGGTGTTAGGAGTGAGGATCAGCCATGAATGCCCTCTCACCCCTTCTGTTGTACATGTGAAGTCTTGGAATGCCTCACAGAGCCACTCACTATGCTGAGTGCATTCTGTCTGTGTGAAGGACAGAGCCCACCAGTGACAACCGGAGAGACCAACACCGCATGCAGCCCGTAAGTGATTGAATGGATCTATCTGAAGGATTGTATCCTATTTTCTTCTCAACCATGGCTTCTGGACAGGCTCTGGGTGGGTTTTCACCCCCAGAGCAGTTAGAAAAAGCTGTTTGGTTTTTCTTCCTTCCATTTTCAATGCTATATAAAGGGACACATCCTTAACTATACGGCTTGATGCTCTCTTTAGTGAAAAGATAAAAAAGCAAACCAGAAGCAGCTTTCTACACTCCTGGGGGCCTCCCTTGGTGATCCATTAAGTCTCTGTCCCTTGCTCCCTCGACAATTCTCAAGTGACTCCTAACACGGTAGGCAACTTTGCCTGGTTTTGAAGTTTTTACGAATGGACATGCACATTCTCTTTTAGAACTCTGCTTTCTTTCCCCCACATTGCTTTGTGAGGCTCACGCATGTAGCTGGGTGTAGCCTAGCTCACCTTGGCTCTCTTACAAACAGTGGTCTCTTGGATCTACACACCAGAGATGGATGGGTCTAGTCTACTATTAACAGTATCTGAGAGGAGCCGGCTTTGGGGCTGTCAAGGAAAGCACTGCGGTGAGCGTTCTTGTACTCACCTGGTGCCATATATGCACATAGCACAGGAGTGTGGTTCACATTTCACAAAGGTGAGCATCCACACACCTGTTCCCCCATCTCTGTGTGCTGTCATGTGCTTGCTTCAACACACATCCACCCACCCCGTCTACCCACCTTCTGTCTCAGAACATTTCAAAATGAAGTAGATTTGACAACTCTCCCTTTAAATACTGCAGCATGCAGTTCCATGTCCACTTTTGTTTTTTTCTAATGTAGAATACATGTATGCAATTTCTTCATAGCTACATATACTCTACAGAGGAAAACAGGCATAGGGTGTGCATGTGTGTGGCTTTGAAAATCAAACAGGATTTTCAATGCAGTGACATCTGCTTGCTTGTTGGCAAGTGAGAACTGACTCCTTCCCCCTTGATTTTGGGCACTCCGCAGTCCAGACGTTACATAAGCCTTAAGAAGATACAAGGCCCATAGAAACCTACTTCTCATTCTGCTCTGGGTATAAGGGTCTCCAAACACCTGCCCTTTCTGTGCTGGGGTCTGATGATACTTATTTGCTTTCTTCTAGAGGCTGAGGATTCTGGGTCAGGAGCACCTGAGCCTCTACCTCAGAGCACAGTGCTGAGTAAACCCACACACAGGTCCTGGGAAGGACTTGTCACTCTGGTCTCTACGGGGCAGGAGCTGGACCACTGTGACTGCTCTCAAGAGATGGGATTGGTGCTATCCTTCTAACCAGAGGCCCATCATCATCATCGCAGTCACTCAGGCACAACAAAGTGCCTGGCATTGAGGCTGCCTGGTTTCAAGGCTTAATTTAGCCCCTTCCCTGAGTTAACCCAGGATGGTTCTGACTCAAGAGGAAGTGGAGGGCGTAACCAGGTCACCTGTGTTTACACCCAGAGAACTCTGCAGCTAACAGGAAAGGCCTTTTTGACCCACAGGAGAGAGAAATGCAATCCCTAAGTTGGTCTCTGGTTGTTGCTAGGACATCATCCTGCCTTTCCCCCATAGGAAGCACCTTGAGAAGGTGGCTGTAAGTGAGGGCTCCACTGGAGGGAAGTGCTTAGGACATAGCTTCCTTATGTAAACTGGGCAAGGAACAGGGAAGCAAAGCCTTGACTGGGAAGCAGGAGGGGCTGGGAGTCAGGGCAGCGAGAGGAATGGAGTCAAAATAAGTGTCCTTAAAGCTGCTTTTGTTTTTCCAGATATCTGGTCACCACAATGAGAGAAGCAATACACCATGTCAAGAGTAAAATCCAGTAGATCATCAATTCCAGATGGAACACGGATGAATGGAGAACGTGAAAACCGTGATCTTTAAGAATCAGGAGAAGTGGGTATATTTATGACCACGAGGTAGACACAGCTATCCTAAGACAGAAAAGCGCCAACTATGAGAACAATATTAATGAATCCCAAAGACTTACGTTGAGACCTTTGGTGTCAAATACTACCATAAAAACAAACTGCAGAGGCTGCAAACTAGGGTATAAAGACATACGGTTAGTGACCAATATCTAGTGGCCTAGGATATATAATAAACTTTATACTTAACAGATATTGCATATTAGTATCGAACCAGCAAGAAAGCAATACACACACAATAGAAAAGTGGGTAAAATCCTAACCAGAAACTTTTCAAAAGAAAAGCCACAGAGAAACTGAATGTGGTCATAAGATAAATGGAAATTAAAATTCAATCAGCTACCTTTCAAGAACCATGAGGCTGGTAAGAAAGAAAACTCCAACTAAAGTGGCAAATGCTAACCAAGGCTCAAGGACACAGGGACCCAGATACTGGCTTCAGGGCCCTACAGGCTGCCACTTGAAAAACTGTATGACATTTTGCAAAGCTGAGCACACCCAACCCCTGATGAACAGCCACCTACCGCTCAGGACAAGCCTTGAATAATACACTCCTGCATTTGTGCACACTAGGGCATGTGGACAAGATCTTAGCAGAATGCTGAACACTGTGCAGATGGCCATAGACCTTCAAAAGCCCTTACCCTGTGAGTTGAGGGAAGGCAGGAGGTGTTGGAACATCACAGGTACAATGTTGAGAGGAAAAGTACACTGTAGATACAAAAGGGATGTTACTGTTTATATGGAAAACACAACACCACACTGTTTGGAGGTATAGACCTACTAAATCTGCAAATAAAACTAATGGAATACCAAAGCCATGGCAGTGGTTCCCACCAAGTGGATGAGATGGATGAATGCTGACAGATGCTTTGAGACTCTGGTAGTGCTGCCTAAGCTGGTGGCTGGCACATGGTGCTGGTGTGTTATAACTAACGTTTCCTAAATACGTTCCTTTTACTTATCCATTAACTAATAAATCAACTATGTTCATAAATGAATTAGTCAACTCATAAACTCTTCTAAAAATTAATATAAGAAATTATTAAAAATAACTTTGAAGGTGTATTTGCAGTGAATATTCATGAATGGGCAAGTGCAGGCATGGGGTGTGTAAGGGTGTACATATGCATATGAGTCAGAGGTCAGCCTCAGGTGTTTATCTTCAGGAGCCTACACTTTGTTTCTGGTCATAGAGAGTCTCACTGTGACCCAGAGCTTGCCTAAAAGACTAGGTTGGCTGGCCAGGGAGCTCCAGGGATCCCCAGTCTCCATCTCCTCCTACCACTGGGGTAATGCACACACCACCATGCCTAGTATTTTACGTGAATACTGGGGACTGAATCCAGTTCCATGTGGTTGCATGGAAAACACTTCACCAACTGAGCCAGCTCCCCAGGCCTCTAATAGAAACAACTTTAACACAACAGTAAGGGTTTAAGACCTGTCATTTCTAAAGAAGCCCTTTCTTGTCACCAGAAAGAGGGCCATGATTCTGCAAAGACAGAATACTGTTCACGGCCTAGTATCCCTAAGGTGAAAAATTGATGGGCCCCTTACTTTTGAGCAGCCTCAGCAAGTTGGTCTTCTGCTGGGCTGCTCCTGCTAAACACATTGGAGAGTTTTGCTTTTTCCATTTTTTTTTTAATTTAAAAAGATTTTTTCCATATCTACCACTGTTCCCCCTCCCTTTCCTCCCCAGTCCCTCCCAGTCCTCCCTCAGCCTCCCCCACTCCATCTCCCTCTCCAGGGAGGGCAAGGAAACCCAAAGTCAGTCAGTTCAGTCTGGCATACCCAGCTGAGGTAAGTCAGAGTCTCTCATTTCAGTTCCAAGGCCGAGTTAGGTGTTCTTCTGTAGGGAACAGGCTCTGAGATGTCAGTTCATGCACTAGGAGCATACTCTGCTCCTACTGCAAGAGGCTCCACAAACTGCCCACGCTGTTTGACTGTCGTCTACCTTTGGAGGGTTTAGTTCCTTTCTGTGAAGGTTTCTCAGCAATTATTTCAGAGTCAGTGAGCTCCCAATAGCTTGGAGTTTTAATCGCTTCCCTGACTGGGATGCCTGTCTTGGGAAATAAAGCAGGAGTACATAGTGATACAGAGTGCCTGTGGTCTGGGTGTGGAGACTATAAGAGAACTGTGAGAATAGATAAGAGTGAGGCGGGCTCTGTGTGCTTGCTGGGGCCAAAGCTGGTCAAGACAGGGGCTGCAAGGATGCTGACTGCTGCTCACAGCATTGCCAGTATCCATGCCTTCCGCTATGGATCAGCATCTCAGGTTTCTTTTGGAAAATTACCCTCCATAGGGGATGCTGCCAGTCGTGGTACCGAAGGGATGCCTCCATCTGCCTAAGCCTACCAAACAGATGGTCTCTTTCTATACTCAACCTTAGGAAGAGATACAAGGTGGGGCTGCAGTAAACTCTGATTCATCCATCTTGATAGTCAAAGATTCATCCCAGCCATGGTGCCCAGAGGAGAACCCACTGACTGATGTCTCTTGGAACCAGCCCTCTGAAAAGCTTGGCTCACCATCTCCTTTGCTCCCTAACAGCAACCTCCATATTCCTGCCATGAAAACATTGTTTTTTCTTAAGCAAATTGGAACTCACCATCAACAGTAACTATCCCAGGTAGCCGGAGAACATTTACTTTCCCAGAATAAAGATTCAAAATTATTCTGTTTTTAAATCCCTATTGGATACCTAAAATACCCTGAGAGGACAGCCTGACCCTTTAACATTCAAAACAGCATCATCATCTACAGAGTTCACACTCAAGAATTATGCAGCAGAACTATTCAAAAAATTGTGAAAAGTCTGTTTACAGCTTTGTGTTGGGTTAGCCCTGGTCATATACAGCTGCACACAGCCCTGCAGGCTGTAGGCTGAACATGCCTGGTAGAAGTCTATGGAGTGTTAACAGTATTCTCCTCACAATTCTAAAATTTACCACCTCTCAACACAGCTGATTCCATCTCCTGACAGCTTATTCAGGGACATTCCTCTTTGCCTTAAAATAAAATCTCTTCATTATATCTTGTATCTACTGGGGCCATTTTAAAAACTAGTCACGAAGCCAAAGTAAGTCTTCATCATCCTCAGCAACTATTGCATTTTTGAAAAAAAAATAACATTGATAGCTCTGGCTTCAGATCCAACAGGGACCCTATCTTGTCTTCACGGCTGACTAATTATGTGATCTGGTCAGGAATGCTGCAGTCCTCAGAACCCCAGTTTCCTCTTTAACATTCGGGGTGGTAGGTAGCTTGTGGGATAAAGATAAGGGATGTACCTGCTCAGCTGAATGAATGAAAGCTGCTGTGATCAAAGTGATATTTATGGAGACTCCTCACAGCTCCACGAGACCCTGTTCCCAATAAGCACCCTCCTGTTCCCCACTCATCCAGAGAGCCCACCTCATCACAGTCCCTCTCTTGGGAAGGGTCAAACTCAACATGACATTACTCTAGGATGGGTTTCCCAGGCTACGTGCAAGAGGACCCTCCTCCTTTCTTCTGGAATGTTCTGACATAGGCAACTTTCTCCTACTACATGAGCCTCCATTGACTCTCCAAGAAGAATAAAAAGTACAGCCTAGGACACAAACAGCTCTACTAGTAACTCCACGAGAGAGGCATGGTTGAGAGACAGCCAGTTTCAGGTGTCCATTGTGGTTTGTTCTAGTTACTTTTCTGTGGCTGTGAGAAAACTCTCACCAAAAGCAATTTGGGGAAGGAAGGTTAGTTCATTCCCATGTCATAGTCCATCACTCAGGGAAATGAGGGCAGGAGGAACTGAGGCAAGCTTCTTACTTTCTTATATAGCCCCAATTCACCTACCTAGGATGCAGCCCACAGTGAACTGCATGGTCCCATATCTTCAGTCAAGGTAGCATCTCACAGACTTGGCCACATACCAATCCAATGTGGACAATTCCTCCCCTGAGGGTCCCGCTTCCCAAGTGACTAGGTTTTGTCAAACTGACAATAAACTTACCAGCACGTGGTTTGAATGTACAGTGGGTGGTGGTGCTGTTTGGGAAGATTGTGGGGTCTTTAAGAAGAAGCAGAGACTTCCTGGAGGAAGTGGATCAAAGCAAATTGGCCTGGGGGTTTTACAGCCCAGCCCTACTTCCTGTTCACTCTCTACTTCCTGTGTAAGCAGCCAATCTCCTGTTGTCACCACTGAGATGGACCATGAGATCTGGAACTGTAAGCCAAAGCACACCCTCCCCTTTTGAAGTTACGTTTCTTGAGTGTTGTATCATGGCACCAAGAAACGTAATAGTTCCTCCTCTGGTTCTAGCATGCTCTGACTCTGAGCAATGAAGTCCTTGCTCTCTGTACTTGTTTCTCAGAGACGCTTCCTAAGAATTGGAGATCAACCCCGGCAAAGCCAGGGAATGACCATCAAGCTGAGGACCCAGAGAATGCTGGGATAGCAGTTAAAAAACAATGGTGACCAAAAAAAAAAAAAAGAAAGAAAGAAAGAAAAAAACACGTGGCAAACAAAGTCTTGCACATGTAGGGAAGACAAACAATAGCAAATGCAGGTTCACTTATGATTACAAATAATAATTTTAAAAGCCTTACTGGCATAGAATAAAAATTTAAAGAAAAACATGCCTAAGTGAAAATTCAGAAATTTTCCACAGCACGTTTGGTTGTTATTTTACTTATTTGAAGCAATAGATACGTAAGTAAATAAAATAATGAAGACTTTGAGCAGGTTTGTTTTAGAAGAGCCTCAGCTTCCAAGAGCAAGGCACCCACTCATTGTTGGGGTGTGAAGAGAGACCTCTGTGTCTGTCAATTGCTGACATAGAAGCAAGAGAGGGGCTGGATCTGGCTGTTAAAACCACACAAGACAAAAACTCTGAGACTGGGAAGAGCTGAGCTGCTGAAGTGTTTGACTTGCAAGTATGAGGAGCCACGTTCAAATCTCCAGGATCTATAGTTTTTAAAAAGGCCACAGACTAAGGAGATGCCAAAACAGGCAAGCATGTTTGCTGCCTAAGCAAGAGGACCTGAGTTCAGATGTCAGCTGTGTGCAACCAGAACTCCATCTTGTACAAGAGGGAAAAAGAGTCAGGTTGGGGCTACTGGCTATGAGTCTAGCAAGAAAATAGTGATCTCCATGTCCAGCAAGAGACCCTGTTCCAAAGGAATAAGGCAGAAAGCCATGAAGGACACCTGGCATTCTCCAGCTTCTGCATGTACACACATGCATAAGCTGGTTGTGGTGATATATGCTTATAATCGCAGCACTGGGACATGGAGACAGGTATTTATCTGAGTCTGAAAGGCTAACCAGACGGCTCTAGACCCAAAGGAGAACCTACACCACAAAACAAGGTACATGGCTTCTAAGGTTTAGCCCTCAAGGTTGTACACACGCACACATGCACACACACATGCATGTGTAACACATGCCCAAAGACGAAAATCTCAATACTCTTTGGACAAGCATAGCTATTTACCTTGAGTGGAAGTTGGCCCAGTGTTCTTTCAGCCCATCAGATACATCTCAGAATTCACTCTTTGCTCCTCAGTGTGTGAAAGGTACCACATGTTCCAGAAGGAGAGGGGAGGAGACCTTGCATCCACACTCCCTGCATCCTTGCTCTACAGGCGGTCACCTGGCTCAATTGTGATTCCAAGCACTTCCCTCCTAGAACATCTCACACATCAGGATGAGGAAGGTTCACTCTGGTCCTATCTTCAAGGACAAGCTGCTGTCTTTAAATTCAGGCTATCCAGTTGATGAGACTAGCAGTTGGTGCTGGAGAGCTGGGGCAACATCAGCCTTCCCTCAAGAAAAGACCTCAACAGTTTCCAAAATCACTGTAACTCCTGGGGAACTGAGGCCAGTCCCCTTGAGCATCCTCTGAGCGTGACAATTAGTCAAGTCCTACACTAAGTGGTGGGGTTACACAGATGGCAGAGAACGACTATGTCTCAAGGCTTAAACATAAGCAGATCATGAAGGCCATGTGAGCCAAGGGTGCTATGAAAACCCAGGATGGGGTATCTGAGTGCCTGGGATGGCCGACCAAGAATGTGTCCTGGAAGATAAGTGATGTAAGCCAAAGTAGAAAAGGAGAATGAGATGAGCTTACTGAGCACAGAAGAGGACACCTAGGTGGAAGACTGACAGGCATAAAGGAAAATGGAATACAAACACACAGGGTGCCACTGGAAGGCCAGGCCATGAAGAGCAAGGTGAGGGAGGAGAAGTTGGGCTGGAAGGAGAAACAGGGATCATAACTGGGGCACTATAAACTTCAGAAAGCAACTTTGGAATTTATTCAGTAGATAAGGCAGGGACATAGATGTTCGTTTCATATTTGTTTTCTCAGCTACACACATTCACTATTTACACTCCCTTGTATGCATGAGAAATTTTGTAATAAATTTTTAAAGCTCAATTAGCTTCTCAAACCAAACCACAGTAAGCAAACACCGCTAGCTTGCTCACTGTGTAAAACAGGCCCTTGCCTCTGGCTCTGCCGGTGCTGACTGCTTTCCCGGATCTCAGGGCATGAGCTGGGAGCCCTGTGCAAGTGGCCAGCTTCTTCTCTTCACATAAGATCTTCATCAGGACCAGGACAAGAGTTTCTCCATGGGATAAACTCTTCTCCCTGGGTCTGTGCACAGTTCAGGTGGTCACAGAATGGTGTCATAACACAGTTACTTGAAGGAGGATGGGAATCAGGTTGTCCTGTAATTGAAATCCTGTTCCCCACACTGGAGCTTCTAAGAGCCACTGAAGACAGAAAACATTTGTAAAACATTTAGCTTGCCCAACAGAGCGTTACAGTTATGACTATTAATTAGAGCACTGCCTCTCTAATTGCCACATAGTGGCTGGATCTAGCCTTGGGTTTGGTACTCCACACAATGTGCCCGGTTACTGCTTTCCACTTCCATAAGACTATACTAGTCATAGCTATTTAGTAAGCAAAGGTGTGGGCCAGGCTCTGTATGATCTTCCTTTACCCATCCAGAAAAGCACTTCAGGATTAGAAATGGAAAGAGGAACAAGTTACAGACATGGTAGGATCTTTTTAAATTTAATAACAGTCGTACATACAACTGTATGCCAAGTAACACTTAGTTAGCATCTACAATATGCCAAGACCTATTCTAATATATTGAGGAAGCACTAGGAGAAGCAGATAGATATTATTGTTGTTTTAGAAACAAAGTCTTTGGACTCAAAAATGATTCCTGAACATCTATACCGCTGTTTGAATTACTAGGAATATAGTATCAACTAAAGCTAAGAACTCAGCAGAAACTGAGTCAGAAACTGTACGGATGCCGCTCACAGCATTGCCTATCTCCTGCCTGTCAAATGCTTCAAATCCCAGGCCTGTGCCTCTCACTCCAGTTCATGTGCTTGCACACTCTTTTTGACTTATGTAACTGCTGATCACCCTCAGAGGCACAGGCTTGGTGGCATTTCTGGGATCCTTTATTCAAGCTGCATTGAAGCATCTCCCATCCTGGACAGCAGTCTTCTTTTTAACTACTCTTTCTTCACCAACCCCTGAGTTTGTTTGAGATAAATGATCCATCTCTGCAACCTCCAGTCCCTGGTTCTGGTATGAAGCATGGTACTTCAGGAATAAACAAGCTAATGGATGGTTGATGGACAGACTGATGAGTGGATGAATAATGGAAGAATAAATGATGGGTGGATAAATATGTAGGTAAATGATGGTTAAATGTATTAATGGATTATGGGTGGATGGATGGATATCTAAGGATATGTGGATGAATAATAAGTAGATGTATGAATGGATGATGGATGGATATATTGTTGGATAGATGGATGGATACACAAACAGAAATAAAGCTATAGGGAAAGCACAGAAACCAGATGAACTAAGTGGTGGGACAATGCAGCCCAGACTTTCAGCTGAATGCCACTATGTATGGATGCTCAGTAAAGAAAATCTGTGTTAAAATAGCTCTATTTCCTGATCACCAAGCAAGTAGAGTGCATGCACCAGAATATGTGTGTGTGTGTTTGTGTGTGTGTGTGTGTGTGTGTGTGTGTGTGAGAGAGAGAGAGAGAGAGAGAGAGAGAGAGAGAGGAGACAAGGAGTCCTTTGCCTCAAGACTAAGTCAAAGACTGTCTCACCATCTAAAAATGGTGACACCTGTGAGTGTCAAAGCCAAAGTATGACACTAAGAGTTCAAGTTCACCAACAGGACTCAGTTTCCAGCCTTTCTTACTCCTGGGAAAAGAGCACGATTGGTTCCTCGGGAACGAGTTTGTCCATGTGCACAAAGAAAACAATAAGAGATAATACTGGTCAGGGGCCCTTGGTACACTGTTATCTTCCTTCCTTCCCACCTTGAAGTCTGATGACAAAGGTCAGTTACTATGTGGTGAATTAAAAAAAAAAAAGCTTGAACATCAGTAAAAAGAAAACAAACAGCTCCCCATACCCACACTTAAAGATAAATTAATCAGCATTTCCCTTACTCAGTGAAAGACCGTATTTTTAGGTGTGGAAAAAATTAATTATATCAGACTAAACTTCCCTGAGGAACGCAAGACAGCAGGTAGTCCTGAGGCAAGGACACCGAGACTAAGCAGGGGACATGAGACCCAGTCTTGAGGGACTATCGTCTGCCAGAATGCTACCCTATCTGCCTGCCACCTCCACCGAGCCACAGACCCTACTGACAAGTCAGCAGATTCCGCTCCACCAAGAGGACAAGCAAGAGTGGAGGGCAATGGTGGGGATTTGCATTTATGCTTGAGTCCAAGGAGCTGTGTCCCAAAGCTCTCACAAGCCGGCAATGGTGTGAGTAGGCGACAGAATCACATGTGATCACCTTCATTTTTACACACGTCTCATTGCTGGTTCAAATGCTAAGACCTTTCTGAGCAAGAATGTAATTCTCAGCTCTGACTACAGATGCTCAGGAGGAGCAAGATTCACCCAGCAGCAGTGTGTACACCTGGTACCCAGATCTTGGTCGGAGTATGTCAAAGATCCAGTGACACTGGGAGAGGAACCTGATTCTGGGGATAGAGGAAGGGCAAATTCAAGGTGGGCTTTGGACACCTTTTGGTGCTTTCAAAGAAAGGAGGTGCTCAAGAAAAGATGGGGGGTTGGCAGAGGATGCCAGCACAAACCTGAGTGGCTAGAGCTGGGACAATGTGAACAAGAAAACAACCACAGTATTCGATGGTAACTCATAAAGTAAAATACACACCCATGAGTCTTTACTGATACAAATGATCACATGAAGAAATAAATGTGTGGGTGGTCCAGCTGTTTCTTTCAGGAGAGCCCCAGATAACACACACAAAAGAAAACAGAAGTAAACAATTGCCTCAGCAACAGCACTATTCAGGAACTGTGACCTGGACCCACTGAAGGATGTTGAAGCTAGTGAGGGATTATTTGACAGGATGATTCACATAGACTCACGTGCTCTCACGTATTGCTTTTAGGGCAGTGATAGAGAAAGGAAGAGCGTCACTCTACTAGTCTGTTGGAAGCCCCTTCACCAAGCAATCAAGGTCAACATCACCATGGAGATACTGACATCACATACCCTAACATGAGGGACCAGAAACTCAACATAGCTGCAGGGAAATCTGTCCTGAAAAGTTCAACCTTATCCAAGGCTAAGCTGAGAGACAGACACTGGATCAAATTGCCAAGTGTTCTTCTAAAATGCCAAGGTCATGGAAGACGAGGAACTGTCACAGGTTGGGGGACACTGAACAACTGGTGTACATCACCTGCAAGGACTAAGATAATGCAGTTACAAAAGATGTAAATCTGAGGGTCATCTTGGTAAGATAGCTACATGTTTTCTGTAATTAAAAACCCCACCACCACTGCAAAGAAGCAGTTCAGGAGATGGTAGCATCCATTTCCTGTGCAGTCTGTCCCAGACACCAGACAGACCAGACATCTGGAAGGAGCTTTCATTTTTTCAGCTTCAATACCAGTTGATTCCAGAGCCTGAGAGAGAGCGTGGGAGAGAACATCACTGGGTCCATTCAACACAGGCCATGGAGTCAAGAGATATTAACAGGTTTTTGTTTCCATATTCAGCACTTTAGGATAAATGGCCAGTTATTTATCAGTGCACACAGGAAGGCGGGCTCAGAAAGGCCTTTTGCCATCCCCAGGGGAAGAAGGTTTTTTTTGTTGTTTTTTTTGTTTTTTTCATGCAGGAGCAAGGGATTCCGGTGACATCTGAGGAACAGGCAGGCTGGAGCTTATTTAAGTTAGGTCTTTAGTGCCGTGAAGAGCCCCCATAACCACAGCAACTCATAAATGAAAACATTTAATTGAGGAGGTTTGCTTACAGTTTCCAAGGTTCAGTTCATTATCATCATAGCAGCGAGCCTGGTGACATGCAGGCAAATATGGTGCTGCAGCTGAGAGTCCTACATCTTGACTCAGAGGCAACAGGAAATGGACTGTCACACTGAGGCATGCTTGAGCAAAAGAGATCTCAAATCCCGCCCCTATAGTGTACTTCCTCCAACAAGGCCACACCTTCTAATAGTGCCACTCCCTTTGGGGACCATTTTCTTTCAAACCATCACAGAGTCGTCTGGAGAGCAGTAAAGAATATGAACCTCAATTTTCTCACCTGCAAAATGGGGAGAATAATTCTTTGGGCATTTGAATAACAAATGTTAGCCAAAGAGCAGACCAAGATTGCTGAATATAAAATTGTATTCAAAGTGTCACCGAGTGTGTAGGAATGCTGGGTTGTGGGCTTGCTTATTCCAGAACGCTTTGACTCTGTAACTTCATTCTCACAGATCCAGATAGTCATGGTGGGTCTCTGGATTTGGTTTCCCCTAACAAGGACAGTCCCACTGTTATTCTGGCACTGTCACCATATACTCCATGTTAACTAAAGCCACCTTGAACCCACTGTTATCATTCCTGTTTCCTGAGCTTCGTGGGGCATAGGGGACATTGTTTTAAGCTCTCCATATCTGCTGACTTATTTGTGCATGGGGGAATGTAAGTGAGCGGATGCGTGTGGCCAGTGGTCAACTCCGATGTCATTCCTCAGGAGCCATCCACCTTGTGTTTTGAGACAGTGTCTCTACTTGGCCTGAAGCTCATTGATCTATATACTGCTGGCCTGCAAGCCTCGCCCATTTGCCTATTTCTACCTCCCCAGTTCTGAGATTACAAGTACACACCACCATTGTCACATGGCTTCCGGGCCTTAAACTCAGATCCTAGCAAGGCCTTTAGTCCCCGCAACTGAGTGTTCACACTTGCAACAATGAAGAAGAGACACCACCACCATCATATTTCATAAACAAGGGAGGTAAGCTGTGCAGGAGGAAGATTCCCTCACCAGATCTCACAGATGAACCAACAGCTGGCAGGGCACAACACAAGCCAGATATAGACCCAGACAGTCTGGACTAAGCTCATGGTCTAAGTGTGTCCTGCAAAGCATCTGAGGACTCATCTCCCTGCCACAAAATGAGATCATATTCCTTAGCTGATAACTGCTGCCCACGATAAATGAGGGCCATTTCAGAAGCTGTTACACTTTTATTCCTCTCTTCCCTGCTACGGTTTACGACTCAAAGTTACAAATAAATGCTATCTACTTAGAAAAATATATGTTCTAACACCCTAAATCTCACAAAGAAAAAAGGCAAAGCTTTTAAAGAAAATTTATTTAGGGACCTTGTTGAGATCAGAAATCAAAGAAGCTGGAGCATGTGCAAGGGTGTGGAGACACCAACTCTTGACACTATGGAGGAGTTAGACTCCATTCTTTGCCCCTAGGTCCAAGCCGAGATGTTCTAACAGAGACTGGCAGGATGTAGTTTGACAGTGCTTTTAGGAAGTGGGCTCCCCATAACACCTCATGACTAGCGCTTGTGGGTGTCTGTTTCCAAATGCCCTTGAGAGAACCAGGTCTGCACAGAACAGCTTCATAATTGAGATTTCCCAGGGCTCAGCTCTGGCTAGGCAAATGGCTGAGCTGTGCTAGCTGTGGATAAATAGCTTATACTTCATGAATTTCCTCTGGCAGGCTGCTACCCCTTCGAATTTCACTTACTGGAGAACATTTACACTTTAATGTAATTTTTTCCGACAAGACCAGACAGCTGGGTGGGTTTTACCAGCTCCTGAGATACAAAAATCTCATCTCGGCATATGAATCCTTGCAATCATTTTTGTGTGTGAGTCCAGGCTGGAAATGGCACTTGCTGAACTTTCTGGCTGATAACTTCCTGAAGAAACAGCTATTGACAGCCAGAGAAAAGTCAGGCTGACAGTTCTGATCCAATGCTTGTCCAGAACTAATAGGGAGAAAAGAGATTTTCCCAGAAGCCACCATCACTGAAAAATGTACACGGTGTCATCCCTGCCTGCCATCTCAATTCCTCCCACGCTCTCCATAGTCAACCCCATATCAGTGGTACTGGTGTTACTAGTCTTTTATGAATGCACAATCTCGAACCCCCTGACTTGTTGTCTCCTCCAGTGGCACACTCTGTTTAAACCTTCAAACGACTTGCTGTAACACCCAGAGATGACCACTTAAGCCCAGGCTACCCACTTTTCTGACTCTCCACCAGAGTAATGGTTAGTGTTCATTACTGAGGATACTTATCTGAGGATCCCTATGGGGGCTATCTGGGTTATTTGAATTGAAGTGGAAAGACATGCCCACTGTAAGTGGCACCGTTCCCTAGCTGGGATCCTGGACTGTGTAAATGGGAAATGGGAAGTGAGCAGCAGAGTGTATATTCATCTCCCTCTGCTTCTTGGTTATGGATAGGATGTGACCAGCTGCTTCACAGGCCTGCTGCCTTGAGCACCCTGCAATGAGAAGTGCCTGGAAGTGTGAGTCAAAGTGCATACTTTCTCCCTTGACTTGCCTGTGTCAAGGTCTTTTTATCACAGTAACTGGAAAAGAAACCGATCACTGGCATCTCTCCATCTTCTTCTCCCTCAAAGCACTGATCACCTGGGAGCAAGCCTTGTTTTTATTGCTCATTCCTACCTTGAAGATAGGCTTCATCACGACAATGACCTTACTGCAGCCCCTGTGCCAAACCCTGTCCTAGACACACTGGAGAGGCTCGAGGCTCGGGGAGTTGACTATGCGTGAATAGGTAAGTGCCAATTCTCAGGAAAGTGAAGCTGCAGCTCCCTGGGGCTATTGCTCAGGATGACATTATGTCAGGATTCTTAATCCTGGGTTTGTCATTTCCGGCTCTAGTGGATTAACTTCTGTGTGCCACACTTGCATAACTGACATTTTCTGTCCTTCTCTCTCCCTTGGCATCTTTTCCTGTTGTGTGTGTCTGTGTGTGTAGGTGTGGATGCATGTATGTGCGCATGCACACAGATGCCAGATGACACTGCAGTACTGGTCCTCAGGCAATATCTATCCTCTTTGGAGGCAGGCTCTCTTACTTGCCCAGATCTTATCTGATAGTCCTGATTACCTGGGCAATCAGTCCAGGAACCTGCCTGTCTCCACCTCCCTGACACTGGAATTCCAAACACACATCACTATACCCAACATTTTTTGAACATATCTTCTGGGGGTTACTGTCAAGTCCTCGTGCTTGCAAGAGGAGCACCTTATTGACCAGTCCACACCCACATCTCCCCTTGAGATCTCTGTCTGGAGCCTGCCATGTAAGAGACCTCAAGGATTTCCTGCCTATGGAGGGCCTGAGTACCGACTAGAGTCCTGGCCTATGATTGTCAGAAAAATAACACATATTAAGGCCTTGCAATCTTACCCCCATGGAAACCCCCCCACCCTGACTATATTGTTAGCTCCATGTTACCTGGAATTCTCCTTGAGCATCACAGAGCCTGTAACTGCATGAGTGGAGACCTCCCAAAACAGCAGGTAAGCCATGGCTCCCGACAGCTCTAGGGGGCAGAGTTCTCACATGGAGCCACATAGCAAAGCTTCCTTTTGTCTCTTTTATGCCCCCTCCCCCACAAGCTGTTTCCTACATCATCTCTTACCCATCACAAACATGAAGTTTGAGACGAAAAAAGAATCAATAAATAATTACGGAAACTAAAAAGCAGAGAAAATGTACTTTCAAAAAAGAGAGGAAGGAAGAAAGAAGGGAGGGGAGGAGGGAGGGAAGGAGGGAGAGAGGGAGGGAGGGAGGGAGGGAGGGAGGGAGGGATGAAAGAGCAAGTCAGCCTCCCTAAGCCACAACTTGCTACACCAATTAGCCACCTTCTATTGGCCTGACCATTGGATAAGGGCTCAGCTTAGTTGATTTTATCCCATTTGAAGGTGTGAACTGCTTGTTTAGGCTGATAATATAAAATCCTAGGGGGCTGGAGAGATGGCTCAGCGGTTAAGAGCACTGACTGCTTTTCCAGAGGACCGGGGTTTGGTTCCCAGCATCCACATGGCAGCTCACAACTGTCTGTAGTTCCAGTTTCCAGTACCAGACAAACATCAAGGCAAATAAATAAGAAAGTTTAAAAAAATTTAAAAAAATTAAAAAAAATAAAAATCCTCATAGCTCATCCTCCACACCAGTCCTCTGGCTACCTACCTTTTGGTCAAGTGTTAGGAGTCGCCCTGGATTATGGTTTGCCTGCACCCAGCCAGAAGCCAGCACAATCCAGCACAGCCCTGAGGTAGGCAGACACTGTGTCCTCATCTGCCAAGAAGCCCACATATCCAGCCCAGTCCCCATGGCCTCTGCTCCTTCTGCCTCAATTCCCTGGAGCAGTTCCAGTCTCTTCCCTGCCAGGCAGACTTCATTCAGCCTCTGCGCAGCTGTTTACACGTTTGTTCGTCTCTAAGCGACCAGAGTTTTGAGCATCACGACAGTGACTTGATTGTTCTTGCATTCGCCTGAGCTTCTTGGATTGAAGAGCAATTTAGTGCTTACAGAGAGATTCCACATACAGCTGCCGAATAAATGGGAACATAAAGAAATAAATAAAAGTCCCTGGAAGTGGTTCCCTTTGAGGCACTCACCCAAGCTTGAAGACTGAAGAGCTTCCTTTTGAAAACGTTCATTTCCTCCCTCCTGTCAGAAACTCTAGAGAAGAAAGTTCTAAGTATTTGAAGTGATGGTAACGTGAGCAGAAGTGACTGCTTCATGTTTATGTAACATTTTCCTAATTCTGCGCAGTGTGGTCCATTTTCCTAATTCTGCGCAGTGTGGTCCATTTTCCTAATTCTGCGCAGTGTGGTCCAGCTTTTGCGTCCTCATCACAGCTCTGTGTTGGAATCTCAACTCCCAAGATGCTCGTATTAGAAATAAAGTTCTTTGGGAGAGGTGATGAAGTTCTGGAAGGGTGAAGCCCTCAGGGATGGCCCAGTGCCCTTACAGAAGGGACTCCAGAGAGAGCCCATCTTACTTTTATACCACAAAACACTGTAAAGACAGAAAAAAAAACCAAAAAACAAAAAACAAAACTGGTCTTAAACCCTCCCTTTAAGAACCTGGTCCTGACCACTTGAGTTGTGAAGTCTTACACAGACATCTGGAACCTGACTCACAATGGCCCCCAATCCTAATGGCTAGTCTCAAGAAAACAATATCTGTGCTGTAAAATTTACTACTGAATGAGATAGCAAGATGTCTACCTGATGATATTGGTGCCCCACGAATGTCCCACAGGATAAGACCAAGAAACTTCAGAAGAACTGAAGTAAGAGGAACCTTTTTGTGTGGGTGGCATGGTCCCTTCTGTGGGAACTCACATACCACCTACTGTCTTACAGTGTGTTTAATCAAGTTCTCTCTGCCTGCCTGTTTCTTGGTGAATTCTTTTACTGCTCACATCACATGTAGCCAAGGAATCATCTATGAACTGGGAACTGGACCCCTATCACACATAGAAGCTGATGATGCCTGGATCTAAGACTTCCTGGTACCCACAAGGACTGAGACACCTACCAGTCTAGAGTCAGAACCCTCATTGACTATATCCCAGTGTGGTTGAGATGCCTGCCTAAGTGATCCCCAAGTCCCGGAGTCCTTTCGGTGGGTGCTCCCCCAAAGCAGCCAGCAGGCACACTAGATCCCCCATGTGGTACTCGGAGTAGAGTCTTTTGATCTTAAAGAGAGAAACTTGAGTTTTTAGTGGTGTTTATTAGGCACTTGGTATGGAATTGAAGACCTTGTCTTTGGTAAAGGATGTTGGCTCAGCAAAAAGAAGCTAATATAGTATGATGGGGTCACCCAGTTCTCGAAGTCTGGGAATACCTTAGAACTTGGGACAAGAGAAGAGGGATATAAATGACATACTTTCCCAGAAGCCTATTAGCAGGAAAGACCAACCTTCAGTCAGTAAAGAAGAAATATTGATCCAAAAATCTACTTAAGATCTATCAACTGCTTTGGATGACAAGCAGTGTAGAAATTGAAAATTCTGATCACCAGATGCTTGTTTCTACCTCTGAGAACCTGGTCACTGATGCAGACTTTCTGAGCTTGCTGAAAGGCATCCTTGACAGACATAGATGATTGGTTTCAGGATTCCCATGATTAAAAAAATCCATAGCCAAGTCTCACATAAAAATACATAGTATTTTCTTATAACACACACAGCATCCCATATATTTTAAATTGTCTCTAAATTACTTATAACCCTTAATACAATGTGAATGCTGCCTAAAACGTTATTATTCTGTGGTGTTCAGCAAATGATAACATGAAACAGAGCAGTGTATATTTGGTGTAGGTTGTAGCATTGTAGGCCTGCCTAGTGCCCAATCTGCAGTGTGGAATCCACAGATACAGAGGCAGACACTAAGCACTAAATAGACTTTTGCAACCCTGGATAAGTAGATTTGTAAGGAATCAAGTGAATATGTAGAAGATTAAAAAAAAATGCAGAAACTGACCTCTAAGGAGACAGAAATAATTTCCAGCCTGCCACAAAGGCACAGACATTCCAATACTCTGTACCTGCAACCATCAAACAAAAGTAGTTTCCAGGAAAAAGGATGATCAGATATCAAGCCAAATCTCTCAGAAAATAAAAAGGAATCAGCACTGACAATATATGAAAAAGTAAACAGGAAAACAACCAATGAGCTGTATAAAAAATAAGTAATGGGAAAACACAGAAAAGAGTACACAGAGAAATACAGATCCATTCTGCGAGTTCTTAGAGATGGCAAATAGGTTAAAAACTGAAAAATAGAAACCAGGATTGTTTTAGTTTTAGTACTAGAATCCCTAAAGTAAAGAATCCATGGTGTGTCCAAAACAATGGACTGTTCTCTGGTAATATATGTACCCTACAAATGAAGAAGAATTCTCAAAACCTTCTAGGAAAGAACACAGAGAACATATTTTCAAGAAGGAACTGAGAATAAGAATTTTTACTGGCTGTGAAGTTTTCAAAATTCTTGAGGAAATTGCCATGGACCTCGAAATCTGTCTTCAGTGTGAGTGTAAAATACTGGCATGTTCAGGCAGCCCATGACTGAGCCCTATAAGGCTCTGCTGGGAAACAATGAGAGACAGCACAGGTTGACCAGTGGAAAGAACCCAAGAATGCTTTGGAAGGGCGTGGTAGTTTGAAAGAAAATGGTTTTCATGGGGAGTGGCACTGTCAGGAAGTGTGGCCTTGATGGAGGAAGTGTGTCACTGTGGGGGTGGGCTTTGATGTTGCCTATGTTCAAGCTATGCCCAGTGTCACAGTCCACTTCCTGTTACCTGAGGATCAAAACATAGTCCTTTCAGATCCTTCTTCGGCACCATGTCGGCCTGCACACTGTCACTTTCTGCCAATGATGATTTTGGCCTAGACTTCTGAAACTGTAAGCCCAACTAAATGGTTTTTTTTGTTTTGTTTTGTTTTGATTTTTTTCTAAGAGTTGCTGTGGTCATGGTGTCTCTTGACAGCAAAAGAAACCTTAGCAAAGGTAGAGAACAAAAAAATCCCAGAAAGGAGGAATGAAAAGCATGGTGTGAAGATTTGGCAAAATAGGCAGAGAGCCTGGTTGTGTAGCTCAGTGGGTGGAGTGTTTGCCTAGAATGCACAGGACCCTGGGTTCCATCTCCAGCATCTCATTAACAAAGCACGCTGGGAATACTATGGTAATGTGGAGGCAGGAGGATCAGAAGTTGAAGGTCACCCTTCATTACACAGTGAGTAATCTGAGACCAGTCTAAGATGCATTGCTGTGATTAGAACACCATGACCAAAAGAGATGTATGAAAGAAAGAGTATTTTGGCTTTACAGTTCCAGATGGAGAATCCAAAATGGTAGAGGAAGCATAGCAGTAGGCAACTGGAGAGAGAGAGAGAGAGAGAGAGAGAGAGAGAGAGAGAGAGAGAGAGAGAGAGAACTACAAGTGGAGTGATACTATAAACCCCCAGATCCTGCCCTGACTGATGCATTTCCTCCAGCAAGGCTCCACCCCGTAAAGGTGCCACGACCTCCCAAAACAACACCACCAACCAACAGGGACCAAACGTTCAAACATGAGAGCCTGAGGGGGAAGTTCTCATCAAACCACATGATCCCAATGAAACATGGCAGGATGCTAAGACACTGATGGAGGACATAAAGCAAAGAGGATGGTTCAGAAACTCTGTTTCCCCTGGTTCAGGGCTTCCGATGTTTGTCTTTGGACAGCATCTCCCAGCATGTGGCTTACCTCAGCCTTACTTCTGAGCAACAATTCTTTTGCAATACAAACAATTCCAGTGACACCTGCTGCTTCCAAGTCTCTTGCCAAATCCAGCCATAGATTTGGACAAATCACTGAAGTGAAGGAGCCTGATGATATATCAGCCATAATGCAAGGTGAGTGACACTGAGGCTGAGATGAGTCAGGAGAAAAAAAGGAACACCGATGGCCTCTTCTCAAGAAGACATGGGCACTGCCAAAGGACAATGGCAGATTTACAGAAAGTAAGCAACAGAAGGAGCTGGAGAGATGGCTCCTGGTTAAGAGCAATTACTGCTCTTGTAAAGGACCCAGGACCCAGGTTCAGTTCCCAGCATCGACATGGCAGCTCATTACCATCTTTCGAGGAATTCAATGTTCTTTTCCGGCCTCTGCCAGCACCAGGTATGTATGTGAAAATAATGAAATTAAACTGAAAAGGCAAAAGAACACACTTTCCACCAAGAAAAAAACTAGTAGAAGTGTCTGAGGAAGCATAGATGGGCCTGCACAGCTAGAAGGGGGCCAAGTCTCCCTGGTTTGAATTAGGATTCCTGTGGCAGGGAGATGGGGCTCCATCAACCATGTAGACAGGACCTTAGCAACTACAGAAAGGGATTGGTTTCCAGTGAGTAAACATGTTCATCTGAGAAACCATTCAGGACGGTGTAAGCATTCAATATGTAACAGGGTTTATTGTATGCCTGTCTGCACAATTTTATTTATCATATGAATGTGTTAATTAAAAAGTAATTTTAATATAAAGGAAAAAAAAATAATATGCCAGGCAGAGCTACTCGAAGAAGCAAATGGAGTAGAGTGTGTGACTGGGGCCTCAGTGAGGGGAGGAGCTCCTGAGCCCAAGGGTTCAAAGGTCAGCCAGGCAACACAGTGAGATCTGGTCTCAAAACGGCAACAAACCTGTGAGAGCCAGCAATACGTCTTGGTAGGTAAAGGCACTTGCCACAAACCTGATGAGCCACAGATGGAAGAAGGAAATTGATTCCTACAATCTACCTATACCACCGCCTGATCCCCCAGTGAATGAATAACATCTAATCAAAAAACAACAGTGAACCTATATTGAGTCACAAACTGCATGTTACTGTTTAGTTTTTAATATTTATTTATTATGTATACAGAATACAGAAGAGGGTATCAGATTTCATTACAGATGGTTATGAGCCATCATGTTGTTGCTGGGAATTGAACTCAGGACCTCAGGAAGAACAGTCAGTGCTCTTAACCTCTGAGCTATCTCTCCAGCGCCGCATGTTACTGTTTTAAAGGCAGCTAAGTAGGATGAGGATGCAGTGAGAGCAGATGGACGGCAAGACAAAGACAGGGGGAAGGCTAAGGAGGGCAAGTTTCTCAGAGAGGCTTCAGGGAGAGGGGGGATGCTACCCTTTGGCTGTAGAATACAAACTGTATAGTGCCCTGCATGGTGCAGCAACATAGCAAAGTGTTTTGCAAATAGAAAATAAGAGTTATCACTTTGGGGGGACCCATATGCACTTCTGCAAACCGCACCAAATGGGACCCACATTTCTGCTGCACTACAGGAAGGCAAACACTGCAGGACTTTCCTCTGCTGTAAGATGGTGAAGTGAGGTTATGGATGAGTGAGTTCCAGAGGGCCTGCTGAAGCTCCTGCCCTGTGTCCAGCTCCCCTAGAACCTTCATCTGGATGGGAGCTGTCATGTCCTCTTGCCAGAATAGGGACTGAGGAAAATGTATCTGTCATTCATGAGGTCAGTCTCCCATAACTCAGGATAATGACTGCCCACTGGTCTTACTTAGCCGACTCAGGTCAGTCTGTTTTTGGGCATTTGTCTCTGTTTCCCCAGAGATCCTTCCTGACCAACGGGGCCCTGACATGATGGCTGACTCAGTCCAGGACTCTCTCACAGGTAAGCAGTTTCTGGGTTGTTTTTCCCATTGTCAGCTACAGGCGCAAGAAGAAAGATTGGTGATGTGTGGAGAATCACAAGAGTGGAGCCTGCCACTCACTCGAAGTAGGACCCTCCCTGCTTTCTCAATGATGCCATAGTCTCTCTAACAAATATTCAAATCAAGAACCAACCTGGGGTCAGGTGTGATGTTTAAAGCTGGGGATTCAATGGGTACAAGAGCAAGCACCATGGTCTAACAGCCCAGAGAGCTGTCCCATAGGATAGTGTCCAGGTCAGGGAGAAGATGGCAACTGAGCTAGGAGATGAAGGAGCTGCCAAGGAGGACACTGTCCTTGAAAAAGCAACTGCACATGTGGTTCTCCAGGGAAGAGGGACCCAATCCCAGAGTTCTGAGGTCCAGGGTGCTGGTAGTGAAGAGGTTTCCAGAAGCCAACTGGACTTGGGAAGAGGTACAGAAAGTGCAACATTAGGAAGAGCCTGAGACACTGGGAAAATTCCAACTCAGTAGCAAAGTTGGGCGGTTTAAGAACTTACAACGGCAGAGGAGCTGCCCTAGGGGACTAGGTGGTGTCATTGGTTAGGAACCTCCTTGCAAGGTGCAGGTTGACTGGTCTGTCCCACTCACTGCCTGGATCTTGGTTAGCTCCATTCCACAACTCTTCATATTCTCTCCCTCCACTTTCCCTAGGCACACCGTGTACATAAAGCATGTGTGTACACTCCCAACGCCTTCCACACACAGAGACACAAATGCATACACATACACAAAACACACATAGACCCACAGATACACATATACAGACACATACATAGAGACACATATACACACACAAACACAGGAATGAAACACATAGGCACACACACAGAAACACACAGACACAGAGACAGACAGACAAACACACCTAAAGACACACAGACACAGACAGATACACACAGAGAAAGAGACACAAAGACACAGAAACAGATGACAGACAGACAGACAGACACACACACACACATACACACACACACATACACACACACACACACACACACACACACACACACACACACACACACACACTCTTTGCCAAAACAAGCTCTTTGAATGCTAGAATGAGGTCCTGGAATGTCTACTACCAAATCCATTCTGCACATGAGTCTGTATGTCTCCATCCAGCCCTGGGCTCCAGTGCTCCTGCTAGCCTGTATCAAACCCAGGCAGGCCTGGCCGGGCACAATCCTGCCTGGCTTAGTCACAGACCTGCTCTCACAGCAGAGACCACTCTCATTCCTGAGGCTCACAGCAGCTTCCCCTCCAGGAGCAGCTCACAATCTCCTTCCCAGGATGCAGGCAGGCTATGGACTTCTTGAGGTTCCCTCTGTTCTAACAATGTCCTCATTCTCCTAGCCATTCAGCCTGATTCCCCTGCCTGCACTCTCTCTGTGCCCTGGGCTCCAACCCAGCACCAGCAGAGAGTCGTGCTTAGCAGAGAGAGAACAGAGCTGCCCAACATGCATAAGCTGACAGACAGCAGCTAGACAGACATCAGTGTGACAGAGGAGCCCCCAGACCCAGGCAGGGGAGTCTCTGCCACTTGCTTTTGTGACTATTCTACCCCCTCAGCCATCTAGGTTAGTGCGAGGCTGTCAGACTCACCATTCAAGAAGCAAGCGCCTCAGTGTGCCCAGAGAAGCAGGTCAACCAGTGGGGCGCGTTGTTTTCTCCAGGTCAGCCCTGGGGACTTTCTGTTTTATGTTAAGATCTAACAATATATAGACCCACTGCTCAGCACCTGCAGAAGGTCATGGGCATGGTTCCAAATCTCCTTTCTCAGTTGACTGTGAACTGTTTATACCAAAAAAAAAACAAAAAACCCTTGATGAGTGTAGAGGCTGCTGGTAGCCCTGAGCACATAAGGTCTAGAGCCCTGGCCCTGAGGAACCTGGTTCCTGAGGGTTAAAAAAAGATCCCAAACATGCTGGGCTCTGGTGGGGCGTGACTCTAATTTGTCAAATCCATTTAGGGTCCCCAAGCTGCTGCATGTCACATGTGTTCCATGCCAGCTCGTTATCAGCAGGCCTGCCTCCTCCCCAAGGAGAGAAATTTCCTGCAAAATGTCATTTTATTTTATTTTATTTTTTAACCAAAATGGGGCCAGGGCCAAAGATATGGGTTCTTTTCATTCAGCCCGTCTTAACATCCTGCTAGAAGTTAATGGTTCACCTGAAGTCAAGAGCTCTGGAAGCTCTGCTGGCCGGTGCCCTGGCTGGCCTTACGGCTCAGCTTCCTCGCACAGAGCTGCATTAGCAAGAGGCTTTACTCACTGCAGAGACAAAGTAAAGCATCTTAAGGAAGAATGTGTTCGTTTTACTTCACATTTTGACCATAGAGCCCATCATGGTGGGGCAGGGTGATCACACTGCATCCATATGCAAGGAACAGCGAGTGAGATAGAGATGGATGCTGATGTTCAGCTCACTTCCTCCTTTTTAGGCAGTCTGAGACACCACCCATGAGATGGTGCTGCCCACATTCAGGGGGAACATTCCTATGTCAATCAACTCATTCTAAAAATTCTCCCATAGACATGCCAGGAAGTTGGGTCTCAAGGTGCCTCTAAATCCCATCAAAGAGAGAATCATAATTAATAATTACACCTACCCAAATGAAGCGACAGCATCAGGCTGCTTTGACCCCATAGAAGCCAAGATTTTATTGTTCCTGCGCTCCAGGAGTCTTGATACTCTTCTTTGTTAGGCTGAGCCTAAACCATCCAACAATGAAGAAACAGGCCCATCAAGGCAGGGCTAGCACCCACACAGTGCATTTACATCCCTGAGCTGCAGGTGATTTTTAACTTTAGATACAGCGCCTGTGGGAAGCTTTGCGATTAACAGATCCCTCGACCCTACTTCAAGTCTTTTTAAGGCAAAAGTGAGAGCCTAGATATCAACACTTTTCAATGGCTGCCTGTCAGAATGTTCCAAAACACCTCTGAGGTGATCGTTCTGGTGCCTTAGCAGGATGCCTATGGTACTGGGTCTCCTTTCGTGCTAAATGAGACTTCTGGCTGCTGAAGGAAGCCTGTGATTCTTTAGAGGAAGTCACCATCCTCAGCAGGCCCACAGACAGCTATGGAAATCAGCAGACAGTCAAACTCCCAGTCCTCAAGGCTCTACCAAGGGCAGCCACACAGGGACACCATGGAGTTCACTGCATAGCAATACATTCCTCCAAGAGCCAGGACATCTGTGGTTCTAGCAAGGCTGCTCCAGTCTCCTGTCTCCTAAAGTCCTGAACATCCCCTCCCCATTAGCCCTCACAGGCAGCATGCCACCCGCTGTCCCTTCAAAATTCTTGCCCAGGTTCCCGTGTTTCCTCATGCCCCTTCTCTCATCCCATCTATGCCCACTTCCTAGAGTTTCTTGCAATCCCTGGAAGAAGACGACCTTGCGAACCACCAGAGGACCTCTGTTCTCTCTCTCTGGTGCCCTTAAAGTGAGAAAACCTCCGTACATTACGAGAGGAGCCAATCTCTGCAGGCTGACTGGCTGGAGAGCACAGCGATCCCCTCAGGCTTTCACCTGCAGTTGTGACAAGTTGTTTCATTTCGTTTTTAATGAGTTCACCTCCTTCAAACCTACAAGTGGCTCCAAAGGGGCCACATTACCACTCATGCTTCCAGCAGACGTAGGGGGACACCATCTTCCACTGTGATCCTCAGTCATGCACGACCCAGGCTCCACATCAAGTGCCCTCATATTCAAGGACAAGAGCAGCAATCTACCCAACGGGGGTCTCACATGGCCCACAAGAGGCAGGAGAGACTGAAGGCAGACAGAAGTCCCCCTCACCCGTGAAACAGAGGAGAGGAAACAGACACGCTTGTCACTTGGTGAGGAGAACAAAATCAACGGACATTCCAGGCTCTCAGCCTCGTCCCCAAACACAGCTGTCCCTCAGCTACACTGAGGTCGGTGACACCCTGACCAGTTAGGGGCCGCCAGAAACCCTGAGGAAAATGACTGGGGGGGAGGGGAGCCTTGCAAACACACACTGTGCCCAAGCTGCCACCCACTCACTGTGCCAGGAGTTGGCAGTAGTCCCAAACAGATGCCAGAGCAGCACATACTGTCTCCGTGGCTCCAAGCTGGCAGCAGCAGGACCTATGGCCATCCTGGCAGAGGGACGGGGAGGCACAGGTCAGTACTGGGACATTCACCAAGCTGACCCAGGCAGGAGACATCACTGGGCCAGTGAGATCCCAAGGTGAGACATCACTGAACCTTCTAGATGGGAGTGTGGTTCCCTAGAAGCCCTTATGTACACTCCCTGCTATAATGTGAGCTCCACTGCATATGTCCAAATCCTAGCCGATGGCCCTAGGTTGGAAGATGTAACCAAGTAAGTTAACATGGGATCATGATGGACAGGGTAGACCCTGGACCTGACCCTGGTCATTATAAGAGGAAGAAATGGAGAGTTGGGGACACACAGGGAGAATATGATGACAGCAGGAACAGAAGAGTACTTCTGTGAATCAAGGGTCAGCAAGGGCAGCTGGCCACCACCACCCACTGGGAAGAGTGGAGGGGCTGCCCACCCTGGCATGAGCAAGGAAGCAGCCTTGCTTTTGCCATCTGACCTCCACACTCTGAAGCAGGACATTATTGCTCTTTTCAGCCTGACTAGTCAAAGTGTGTAGAGTACTTCTAGGGTAGGCTGGGGAGATAAACCTAGCTCCATGTGAAGGTGTGAGGGCCTGAGTTCAGGTCCCCAGAACCTTCATGAAGTAGGATATCATACTGCTCATCGGTAATCCCAATGTTCCTGTGGTGAGATGGGAGGTGTGATGTGTACACTGTGAATATGCTTTATTATCATTGGTTCATAAAGAAGCTTTTTTGGCTTATGGCAAGGCAGCTTAGAGGCTGGCAGGAAATTGAAGCAGAGATAAAGGAGAAGAAAAGCAGAGTCAAAGGAGACACTGCAGGCTGCCACCCAGAAAGCAAGATATAGTAGGACAAGGTAAAGCCATGGAGCTATGTGACAATACACAGACTAATAAAAATGGGTTGAGTTAAGTTCTAAGAGCTCGTTAGTAATGAGCCTGAGCCATAGGCCAAACAGTTTGTAATTAATATTAGCCGCTGAGAACCTTGTCTGGACTGAGGGGCCTGGACAGGTCAGAAAGCTTCTGGTTATAAAGGAGGAAATAGGAGAATCCCCCAAAGCTGAGAGCCAGCCAGCTAGCTTGGCACATACATGAACCACAGGGGTCCCTTTTCAAACAAGGTGGAGGTGAATATTAAATCTGAGATTATTTTTTGACCTTTATGTTCATGCCATGGGACAAGCCTGCCCAAACTCATACATACAAATACACATGCAAGGTTAAAAAAGGAAAAAACATCCTTCCCACAATTGGGAACAAGGGACCACCAGAGTCACAGGTGAGTACTCTACCCACAGTGTAGAAGCAGCTGTCCAAAGGTTTCCACAGGTTTCTTATGATGCCGTCACAGGTGAGTTGACAAGAGACAACTCTGATCCACACTGCTATCCCACTTCTTAGGAGACAAGTGACCTGGAACCATCACCCCTGCAGCCTCAGCCTGTTTCCTCATTTGTCATCATGCGCCATAGTGAATATGTTCATGGCAAGAATCCTATCAGAAAGAAGGCAGACTTTCTACTAAAAAACAGGTGTTTTCTCTAAGAAAAACTCAGCACTCAAAGTTAAGACTGCTTCCACATCTCTGTAGCTGGGGGTTTACATCTTCTGTGTGTTTGTCCATGACCATGTTTTGTTATGTAGCCCAGGCTGATCTTGAACATGTGGCAATCCTCTTGACTCAGCCTCCAGGGCTTGGGTTACAGACACACACCACGGTGCCTGGCTCAGCCTACATCTTTAGACTCAGAGGTGAGCAATGGACAGAGTTCCAAACACAGGTCTGTCACATTGCCAGGGGATATCTTTCCAAGCCACAAGCTGGCTGGTGTTGCTTACCTACAATCCAGCCTTGGCCAACTCTGGACATGGGCCAACTCTTCCTGTTTCTGTCAATATCTGGAGTTTAAGTTGAGTGACCTCCAAGACTCCTAATGCCTTTGGTTCCCAAGGCAAGTCCACACCCAACTCACTGGAGTCTACAACCAAAGCCTTAACTGGGGTGGAAAAAAGACAAGGACAGTGCCTGATGATGAATTAACATTATTAACTAATTAAAAAGAATTGCTCTGGCACATCCTAATACCAAGGTCTTCCTGGTCCTTAAATTATTGATCATAATATAAAATCATAGGCTGGTTTGTAAAGAATGCATACAGCAAGCATCCCAGCAATTGCCAGGTGGCAAGCCTGAGACAGAAAGCATGCCATCTCCAACTCTCCACCCTATATGCCCCTCCTGAGGGAACAAACACATCACACTTAGAGCCCCAGAAAGTAGCTCTTCCACCATGGAACCCAATGACTAGCCACAGTTTTGTGGACCATGAATGCTCATCCAGGCAGGCTACTCAGCTTCTTGTATAGGAACTCATGTGTCTAGGGAAACTCAGTAAGTCACGAGGTCATGAGGATGCAAGGCTATGGCTACCATTGTAGGGTTACTGCTCTTTGACTATCTGTTCAGAGGAGAGACTGAAAGCCAAAAGTGCTGGGGGCAGAGGGCGTCTCAATCTTTCTCAGACATCCTCTCTCATGCACACAGACTGAACTTACTGCTTTGAATTCGTGTAATTCCAATTCCGTATCAAAACTCCTCTGATGCCTACAGTCACTGTGTGTGGAGTTTTCTGTTTACCGTTCTGACACTGAGTCTCCAAGGGCATGGGCCAGGCGGTCCCTGTGAAAGGCCTGGCACAGAACAGCTATTTAGTACAAAACAGATGGGTGGGCCCTGAGAATCAGAACCTGACTAGGGTATCCGTCTCCTAAGACATGGGGATCCAGCAGAAGCCTAACTCTCCATTGCCTTTCAGGGAAATAAAGAGAGAGCCTGCCATGGCTTTGCTCTCAAAGACCATCCAGGAGCCAAGCGAGACAGCTCTTAGAGGGAGGTCAGGTCTGTCCCAGTGAAGGACCTAAAGAGAGGAGGTTCCAGGTTGCAGGAATGGAGGGGACTTGCTCAATGATGCAATGAAGGACTTAGAAGATTCAGGCTGGGAGAGGAGCATGGCCAGTCCTTGGAGCAAGAGGACAGTCTTGACTCTTCTTTCCATTAGATGTGGAAAGCACAATGCCTAGTGCCCACACAAATGTACCATTTCTTATAAAATACAATAAAAATATCTAATACTCCTATGCACGAGTTTTAGGGTGTTAATACAGCACATTAGAATATTCCTCTTTATATTAACTCAGGTGTCACAAAACACATGCAATATAAAACATAAATATATAACCCTAACCCTAACCCTAACCCTAACCCACAGAGAGAGGGGGGAAGGAGGGAAGGAGGGAGAGACAAGGAGGAGAACCCATGAAGGCAAAAGTTTTCAGGCCCTAAAAGAGTGCAGATGTGACCACAGGCTGAGTCAAAGGAGATGAAGAGAAGGGGTGAGGAGGGAGATCGCTGGGTGCCAGGGATGGACTGAAAGCTCTCTAACCTTAAGGGGAAGCACCCTGACAACAATGTAGATGTTTACAGAGCTCTGGTGACATGGTCTGCAACATGCATCACCAAATCTCTCCATTTTAGCCAAAAATTCTGTTTCAGTTCCTTCTAAAAATTCTGTTTCAGTTTCTTCTAACTACTCTAGTCAAAAGATGGAGTCTACCTGTTCTTTTTCCTCCAGATCCGAGTGACTTGTTCCTACTGTATGTCAGAGGTGAAGCTACACATGGCTGCCCCATGGCTCCCCACTCTAACACATCAGTTATCCATGGAAGCACAGATATCTTGCCTGTCTCAATGCTAAGGAACACAGAATGGCCACAGAGTGATGGAGTTGGGGCTCCCTCAATCACATGCTGACCTCCCTCCAGCCTTGGGCTGTGCACCTCTTCCAAGTCCAGGTACCAGGCCAGTGAACTGGGGATGTCTTCCAGATGGCTCCAGCCCCAGCCTCAGTCTATGTATGATTTCTCATAAGGTCCTAGCAAGAACTAACTACTTGAACAAAGAAGGTTCTTACTAGAGACAAAAACCATTTGGAGACATTTTTGCAGGCAGAAATAAATACTCCCTTAGTTCCTCATCTGTAAAGCAGGAACACCAGCAAAAGTAACCAAGTACTTGGTTGGTAGGGTCTCATCCTGGATTCATTTCTGTTGCCATGATAACAATAAAAAGTTTTGACGAGAAAAGGCTTGAGCAGTAATCTCATATCAGAGCCCATCATTTCAAAGTCAAGGCAGAAACTCAAGCATATCATGTTTGACAGTTAGTAGCAATGAGAGAATGAACACATTCTTACACTGTTCTGGACCACATACCTAGGGAATAGTGCTGCCCACAGTGGGCTGGGCATTCCTATGTCAATTAACAAGGCAGTTCTCCAAAGACATACCCATAAGTCAACCTGACGCAGACTCTCTTGTCAGGTAATTCTTCTAGGTGGTGTCAGGTGACGGTTACACCCACACAGGTCTGTACCCAGGGCAAGCAACTGTATAGAATGCCTATAGTCACCAATGGGTCATTGCACCCTTTGTGTGCAATAACAGTACTTGTTACAGCTAAAAAGAATTGTCTAAGAGGGAGAGAAAGAGAAGGAGAGAGAGAGAGAGAGAGAGAGAGAGAGAGAGAGAGAGAGAGAGAGAGAGGATGAATCTGAACTTAAATCCAGATCTGCACAAGACTCAGCTTTCTCCCTGAGAACAGCTTCAGGCAACAGGTGCATAGCCCTGGAAGTAGATGTGACAGCATGAAGAATCTTGCTGGGGAACTGTCACTCCAAATGTGGGACTTCAGGTAGAGGAACCATCGGCCAAGTGGAAGGGAATCCAGGAAGTGGCTAGGAGGGCCTTGCCCAGAAAAAGCAAGCTTAATAATGACATTCAAAATGCCCTTTTTGTTTTCTTCTTCGTTTATTTATTTATATTCTGATACAGGGTCTCATAATCCCATTCTGTAGCCTTGGATGACCCTGAACTTCTAATCCTTCTGCCTCCACCTCCCAAGTGTTGAAACAAAAGTCATGTTTCATCATGTCTAGCTACAATCATCTTAACCATAACCACCTGCCTGGCACTCACATTGTTTTTACAACTGTCTTACTATTCTTAATTTTCTTTGGGTTTTTACCCCAAGAGGATAGGATTTTGGTAACTGTTCTCCTTTCTCTGTTCTCCTTTCTTTAAAACAGGGATGAATAACATTGGCAAAACAGCACCATTTAGAACCGAGTAGATTACTTCCACATAGAACTACAGTAACCAACCAATGAGCCCATCACAGAGATTGGCCAAGTTTGGGGATAATGACCTGGGAAACCTTGCAAACAACTCCTTCATGTTCTGAAGCACTGAATTGATTATCAGATGGGTGGAGACTTTAGGCACAGTTACACCTGTAAGGTGTAAGGCCCCTAGGCTTTGACTATATTCCCCCAGCAGAATGAATACCCACTTCTCCCACAGTTAGGAGGATGTATATGAGATGATAGAAGGCCGTAGAGAGAGCCAGGCCACTGAGAAAGTCCAGCGGGAATTCCTATGAAGCCTTGCAGCTCTCACACAGTCATCCTGGGTAGGCAGCAATAGCTAAAGGCATGAATCAAATTTGTCCCAGGTACTGGGAACCCAGAGAATAGGGACTCGGGAAGGAGGATAGCCTCAGAGGGTGATGTCCAGAAATAATCCAGGTGGACCTCACGGTTGGTGCAGGGACTCTGGCAGCCAGATGCAAGGCTGCCCCAAAATCCAGTGGTGCAGCCTGAGACACTTCCCTCACCCAGAGCTCCAACCTATCTCTTTCCAGACATGGGGATTCTGGCAACTGGAATTCTGCTTTCATCACTGGTTACTGAGTTCTCTTTGCTTGCATTAAAGATCCATGCAAGTGTTAGAAACCAAGGAGCAAATAAGGGGCCATAGAGCCAGAAAGCTGGAGGAAGATCCACCAGGAAGGGAAGAAAGTGGAGTTCCAGAACCTGTGGGCGGTGTGGTCACATGAGCCCAACTGCCTATTATCAGGTGGACACAAGCCAGCTCTGAGCCCCAGCCACCCTCAATAACCACGATGGCTGCAGAATGACTAAGCCCCCTTTTATCCATAGTGACCTTGGGCTGTTTTCTCCCCATCTCTGGTCTTTAGTTTGTTGACCTATAAGGGGGCCTATGGTTGACTATGGTTGTGTCTTATTTCTCCAGGTCCACAGCAGGAGATGAAACCCTATGGAGGGCACCGCTTCACATGCCTGTTACTCTTGGCATGGCAAGGTTGAAGAAGTCTCTCTGCCAGGGCTATAATCCTCAGAAAACAACTTGTAACTTGCCCACTGGCTAGTAGGGGAGGCTTTTGGGTGGGTGAGTGGGTGGAATAACAGAGGTGGTTAGTTATAACCACCTATGATCCTGGGACATGCTTCTTGTTACTGCGAAAGTCATCCACGCCACTGAGCATATTTATTTCAAATTAACCACTTACTTAGTCGCATGGACACTGACCCTCTCTTTCCATCTATCGTGGCCACTGTCAGGGCAAAGTTCCCAGATGCTGGTGCCCTGCAGTCCCTTAGCTGTGGCTGTGAGTCTGGGAGGCTGTTTCCAGACCAAAAGCATCCTGAATGTATTTGCATAGACACAGGGAGCCCCATGGCTCAGTGAACCAGGCTGGGACACTGCCCACTCCATTTCCTGTTGGCTAATGTCCACAAGAGCTGGGCAGCCAGAGCTATAGCCAGCATCTACCTGGCTCTGCCTGCAAACCCCAGCAAGGTCAATGGAGCCAGGGTCTGGACAGCAAGACCTTCCTGGAAGATCAGACAATGGGAACAAATAGCGCAAATAGATCACAAATAGAACAGTCAAGTTCATTGCTGTTCAATAGTTTTTCTTCAACTTCCCACACACCTTTGCTGTTCTATACTTACATTGCAGAATATCAGGGATTGAGAACACCATACATTGTTTTAAAACCCACACTCTTACTCCAATATCTGATGATGCTCTTCGTCTATAAGATAGGGAATGGCTCTTAAACTGGTGTTCAAAACTCACTTCCACCACTGGAAGACTGACCCAGCCTTTCTCTTCCTGTGTAATCTTGGTCCAACACTATCGTCTACAGTGCACTTGCCCCTGCCCCAGCCCCTGGGTCTCGCTCCTTCCATCTTATTTTCCCTTCAACCAGAAGTGCCTTTCCCATTCCCTCTCTGCTTGACCAACTTCAGCTCAGCTTGCATGCTCCCCACACAATCCAGACGCTCCCTCTCCAGGCATGCCAGCCATTCTAGCTACAGGTAATTCCCTATCAGGTTTCTCCAAACCATCCCTGAGTCTGCTGAAAGGAGATATCACCTCATTTACCTTCATCCTCCACAGCATCCTGCCTCTGGCCTCTCATCACAAGCAAAATGCAGCTTCCAAATTGGCAACCTGGACAAGATCAGTGCTAAGAGGAGTCCATACGATGGGGCTCTACACATCCTGTGTGTGTCCACAAAGGACTTTAACTTGACATTCCACAGAGACACATCCCCCACCCGTTTTTTGTAGCACCACACACAACATCCAGGATATAGAACTGGCTCAGATGCTCCTTGCCTGAGGAAATGGTAAAGAAATCAGAATTTTATTCAACCATAAAAAATGAAATTGCGTTATTTGCAAGAAAATGGATGGACCTGGAGATCATTAGGTTAAGTGAAATAGGCCAGACTCAGAAAGACAAATGTTACATGCTTTCTTTCCTATGTGGAACCGAGATTTAAATGCATTCAGATTTAAATGTTACATGTTTTCTTTCCTATGTGGAATCAAGATGTAAATGCATCTAGATTTAAGCACATACACATGCAACAAGGTATAAATGGGACTACCCTGAGGAGAGGTAGGGGGAAGTGAGGAGGAGCAAAAGAGGAAACTGAGGGTCAGAATATGAACAGAATACATGGTGTACGTGTATGAAAATGTCACAATAAAACCCATCATTATATTAAATAAAACACGAATTAAAAGGCTGAGGTAACAACTCAGTCAGCAAAGTACTTGCTGAGCTAGTCTGAGGACTTGATTCGATCCCTAGCACTCACAATGTGGTATAGACATGTAAACCCATCATTGAGGAGGCAGAGAAATGTAGCTTCCTGGAGCTCACTGGCCAGCCTGACCAGCCTGTTGAGCAAGCCCTGGCTCCCACAAAAAAACACAAGGTAGAGGCTTCTGAGGAATGACACCTGAGGCTCTGAGGCTCTGGCCTCCACTCTTACATGTGCAGATGTGCGTGTGTGTGCATGCGCGCTCGTCACACACAAAGATAAGCTAATGAAGTTTCTTTTTATGTCAAGGAAACTCATTTACATTGAGTGGGAGCCGAAGGCACTGAAGTATCTGTGGCCTTTGGAGGATGCCCGCTACTGAGTGGGTAGGTAGCTTCCAGGCACCAAACCCTACTTGTTATAGACACATGTTTCACCTCAAAGACTCTGTTTCCCCATCATAAGCTCCGAAGACCGATGTTGAGTCTCTGAGATGGCCACCAAGTGATTAGTCAGAGTGTGGCTTGTTCAACCAAAGCACCAAAAGGGTCCCTGGTGATAAACAACCAGGGGAGCACTTTCTTTGTTGGAGAAGCCAGAGGGAGACTCTGAGCACCTGCATGAAAGCCAGAAACATGGCTGACTTAAAACTTCAGATTATATCCAGGGCCCACGTCAGTGCCCAGATGTAGCAAGTGACCTGTGATGGATGAATGTGGAAGGAAGAACAAAGTTAGAGCCACCGGGGTCTGAGGCAGCTGAAGACATAGTCTAGCATAAGAGAGACACAATCTATTTCTAGAAACTCTTTCTGAAAGACACTTCTAGAACCACATTGGCAATCCGGCCCTTGGAACGATGAGTCATCCTACAACACCATGCCGGAAATTAGAGAATCACTTTGAAGAACCACTTCAGCTGGGATAGTGACCCCAGATGCTGAGACTCATCCCGGGGGTGCAAGAGGAAAGGTTCTGTGGATTTTCATCAGTGGGGCAGAAGATGGCAGTTTCTGTCAGATGGCCCTGCCCAAGGTTCTCAGAGGACACACCTGGGCAAATGGGTGAATTGAAAACTTTCCAAGAGGCCAGTGTGGCTGGAGTGAGACCCACAGCCGGATGGTACAGGGACCTACAGGGGGGACCCAGCAGGCATTGGCACTCCCTGAGGCTGCTGGGGGTGGGGGCACAAGTCCACTGGGTGTCCCATGAGTGCCTGCAGTGAGCAGAGAGGGAGCATTGAGAGTGGCTGGGAGACAGCCTATGCTATCTATGGTGGAAAGCAGAATGGAGGAAAATCCCAAGCATGGGAGGTTATCCCAGGAGGAGCATTTGGAGAGAAATGGTCACTAGTAACCGCATCCGTGACAAGCTGTAGGCTGGAATCTCACCATACCTGAGATGACATTGATCTGGAAATCATGTTAGAAACAACACAACTGATCCCTCAGAGGTTCTGATCCAACAGATGTGTGACAAAGCCAAATAATCTGTATTTGAATAAGCTCTTCAGAGCTTGCGTAGACTGGATACCTGGTCCCAGTTAGAAAATGACACTGGACAATGTCAGCCTCCCCCAATGGAGAGAGAACAATAGTGCAGGGCTGGCTTTTCCTGGGGCACCTAGGGAAAATAACAGAGAAGCAGGGCTCACAAGCACACCACTAACTCTTACCCCAGTCCTACTCAGCCTCATCCAGCCTGCCTCCCGGCCCCATGTGACAGCTAATCTCTCCAGGCTTTAGATAGCTTCTCTGACAAAGAGCAGGGATGATGTCCCAGGCCTACAAAGGCAGCAGCACAACACACTGAAGCTGTATGTGTCTACCATGGTAGCAGCCTCAGCATCAAGCAAAGCCTATGCATGCTAAGTTATTGCAAAACTCCTGACACCTGCCATGTGTCTGAGAGGAGGGAGATGGTGTGGTCCAATCACCAGGCAGTACTGAGGTAGAGCATGCCACTGGTGGAGGAGATGGTGCCAGGCCTGCACAGATGGATACTGTAGCTCCAAGAGGTGCCACAGGGGTGTCCTCAAGCAGGCCTGAGTGTAGAAGCTGAGCCCACAGGGACTTTCTGGACAGAGGTGATGTTGATCTTGTCAGTAAGAGTGAAAGAGGAACAGCCTCCACCTCTCCTTTCTGAAAGCAGGAGGATTTTTCCATTTTTGATTTTCAGAAGGCCCAGGATGTTGGCATTTTACTTTTACATTCAGATTTTAGCAATGCAGAGCAGGGCTTACTGTTTTAGAAGTATTCAATAAAGCAAACAAAAGAGAAGACCCTACATCCACAAATCACTGTAAGCTCGCATGTGAAGCTTTACTTACAAATCCAAAAACTGTCATTTTCCATCATCAAAAGACAACGATCATCGTTATCATGCGCTTAGATCCCCAAGTGGGCAGAGACATGTCAAGGCCATTCTGAACTCTACTGGCTTCTCTGCAGCTGGACAGAGCATGTGCCGTCAGTGAGATCCCCAGATTATATTAGCAGATCCAGGCTGAGAATCAGGGGGTGATGGGAAAAATGCTCAGGGCATTCCCTTTGCTTCTTAGCTTCCTGATGCTAAATGAGGCATACAGAGCAGCTCATGGCAGATCAAATTATTAAGAAACAAAACTCACTAGAAATCCATCGACCCTCTCAAACACCACCTCCCAACCTTGAGATTTGGGCTTCCACTGTGTCACTGCATCAAGCACTAATGCACATCTCTCTTATGGGGGGAATTGAGTAGGTGCAAGCTTTAACCTCAGAAACAACCATCTAGAATGGCTTAGCTGAGTGAATCCTGTGATGATGTTAGACGTGAATGTTAAATCAAGTCAACTTACAGGTTTTGGGTGATTTCCAGCATCCAGACACTGATGTCTCTGCTTCTTCCCACTTTCTAATAGTCACACATCCTAGAAATCTCACTGAGGCTACCAGCACCCGTCTGTTCTCTCAATGTTTGGGCTATCTAGTCTCGCTGGGAGCATGTACTAGGATTCCTCACTTATAAATACAAACTCCATGGTGAGTTCCAGGAGGCTGCTGGTGTTTTATGGATCACAGATGAATCACCATGACGTTTTTTTTTTTTTTTTTAACTCAATCTATTGGCTTCTCCACCTACCCTCATGAATCACCTATGATGAAACTGAAGGCTTTTGGCATCAGAGCATCTTGGCCGTCCAAAGGAGGTGGAACGGGGCAGGGATTCTATTTGTTAAGAAATCACCAGGAAAACAGAGGCCAGGCTGTCACCAGAACTGGACATTCAGATGCTAGACAAAATATTCGGGATGAGTTTTCATTCCTAGAACGTAAAGCCATGTAGAATATTCTGTATTCTAGTGACTTCTCTTTATTCTCTTTAAATTGTGGGTTGCAGAAGGGACCTGGACGTCTTGGTTCCTGGGGAGGGTTGATCTGAAGGAGTTCTGCAAACCCAACAGCACAGAACATTAGGACCAAAGTCTGGATGAACCTCCAAGGCCTCCTAGATATCTGCCTCACCTGCATCCTGAAGCTCTTTGAAGGAACACACACTTTCTAAGTCCTGAGCTTCCTCAACACTGGGAAAACTTTGAAAGCTTTACTTACATCCCCCATTATGTCTGGGAGGATTAGCTATCTGTCACCCTGGGGTGGGGAGGAAAACCGACCTTTGAAAGTCTCTGTTATGTAACTTTTATTCTGTGTCCCTTGTCAGCAGGTATGGGCTCAGAGTGGACTAAAGAGACTGGGGTGTCATCCTGCCTATTGCTTCCCACGGAACCCCAGGGGCATGTGGAACCTGGTGGAGTTATTTTAGCTCTCCCCAAAGAACAACTAACACCAGCCTTTTTCAGGTCACACCTGGCTTAGTTCTAACTCTCTTTGGAGACACATGTATTCAGTATTATGTGGTTTTAAAGAAATCAAATGTTCCTTTTAAAAAAAAAAAAAAAAGTACAATTCAGGAGTCTATCAATAGCTGAATCACTCCATATGGTTTCCACGTCAAATCTTCCACATGCTTTTTTTAGTACAGTGGCATTATTTTAAAATTTAGGAGGAAAAATGCACTTTGTATAGCAGACACTCTGCAGCCAGAGGACATAAGCTACATTGTGGGGTGGTTTAAACCCTCCTGGTGTACTGTGAGCATCACGCCCGGTCATACCATTTTGACACCTCTGTACGTTTTGAAGACTCTTCAACACTCTGAATGCAGCTTCCTCATCTAGTACAATGGTGGACAATGACTGCTCTGTCAGGGACAAGATGTTTATGGTCTGGTGGCTGCTTTCTCTTGCTCTATGTGAAAATGACTTCAACAGGAAGCCTTGACCCCCAGGCAACATGTGACCTACCTACATAACACAGGAGGCCTGATTACACAAAGAAGCTGGCAGAGATTCCTATCCACTGTACCTTGCTACTTTGAACCTTCCACTGAGTTCAGGGCTCTAATGAAGTACTTTCAATTCTCAAAACAAATGCAAGCACTAATTGCAATCTCCTTACCTTCCAGGAATAGCCCAAGAATGAGGCAAAATCCCCAAGTCCCTTGACTTTGGAGCTCTGCAGCTAGAACGTCATGTTCTTCCTACCCCACTGACCCAAATTATATAACCCTCCTGCCACATGTATCCTAGAGAAGGTCACGGCTCATTCCAATGTTCTCAGATGTGTTCAAAGGAACTCCCCAAGGGACACTGGCATGTGTCTTTCAGGATGGGAGTTCCATCACCATGTACTCAGGGCACTGAGATTTGACCTAAGCTAACAAACGAATCTTGTAAAGTGACTGGGTCTTCATTGTTTATATGGATGTCTAATTGAACGCGTTACATAACTTGAGTGCACACAGCATTCTGGATCTATTAATAACCAGCTGGAGCCAAACTCCAAGGATTCTTCGAGTTTAGAGTTGAAGGACCTCATTTGTTACTAACCATACACATGTATATACAAACATAAATCCCCATCATACAGAGTTGAGCCCAGATCTAGAGAGTGGGAATAAACCATCCTAAGCTAAAAAGCCACCTTCACAAGGGGATGAAGGTTAGTTTCCTGGACTCTTCCTTCTGGCCATACAACCATTTTCAGTGGCGATCATCATGTAGAATGTAATACTCACAGTGCTAAACACTTCCCACCATCAAAGAAGCCAGTGGTCTCACTCCTAGTAGACAGGGCAAAGCCCACAGAAAAATCCCCTTCACCTTGCATTTTAATTGTGCACCATACATATCCTTCTGGCCTCCCACAGAAATCTAGGCACCTCAAATGTATTTACACCAGATGCCAGCCTAGGTACTCAGAGAAAGAGCTCAGCTTTTGAGATCTTTTAGAAAGGAAGTGGGTTTAACAGAGCAAAACTGAAAAAGGAGAATCTACCCTGCATGGGCCATTTTCAGGGTGTTGTGCATATGTTTGTAAGGAAAAGCCCTAAAGATGTGAGAAAATTGATGAATTAAAAACTAAATATCAGAATGGGGATCAATGGTGTATTGTGTAAACCAGTTTTGGGTGCTAGCAGTATGATATATAATTCAAAAATCATTATTTCATAATTATGTTGTCATCTTCAGGAGAAAGTTAATGAAGATCGTTTCTCTGTGTTCATTTTTATTCAAAACTGTACCCATTAATCACGGGGACCTAAAACACACAATTCTGAGAATTTTTAATATCACTACTAAGAAGCCTTGTTTTCCTTCCACAGACATGCCAAAAAGAATAAAAGGTTTTTTTATTTTATTTTGGTTTTGGTTTTGTGGATTTCCAATAGCCACCAAGCCCTGCTGGGAGGCTGAGTTTCTGGGAAAAGGTGGCATGTGTCCATTTGATTTGGAAGTCTGTACTGCTTTAAAAGGCTCATTAATCTACATCTTTAAAAGACCGGTGACATCCCATTAACAGCCCGTAGGTCAATGTGATGCATTCAGCTCTAATAACAGCCTCAAATAAAGTAAAATAAAGTGAGGGTCTGAACCCCTTGCTGGCCACCTTCCTCATCACAGCCTCTCTGAAGGCACCTGGTGGACGACACCTGTCACTAACACCAGCAGGAGAGAGTAGAGACCAAGTCACTACTCACTGTGGTTTACTCACACTCATGGTTCAGGCTGGGATTCGCTGACAAAATCTAGCTGATTTTTTTCAGAGGGCAGAAAAGCTTGTTAGCCACGCTGCTTCCCAGCCCACTGTTCGTCAAGGTGATACATGAAATTTTATCAGTTCTTAGGGGCCAAAGTCATCTCTCCAATTGAAATGCCTAACCTATCCCATATCCCCACTCTGGAATCTTGGAACATTTTATAGCCGTTATGCTTTTGCCCAATAAATAATCCACTAAAGCAGGGGCATCAGCTCCTTTGGCTGAACCTGACTCTCATTGCTCTTTCAGAGTTCTCTTCTTGGAATCCAGCAATCTATTCAGTCCATAAGTCTGTGACTGATGGTCCCACACCCTAGGTCAGCCTTATGACCCACGAGTTCTCATACTCAGAGTCCTGGAGCTGGAAGGAATCTGAGACATCACCTAACCCAGCCCTGATCCCTCTGTAAACATAGACACTGAGGCCTCTGTGGCAGAAGGTCTTCCCTGCACAACACCATCACTTTCCACATGGTGTAGACTTAATATCCAGCCCCTTAAACAAGTGCTCAGAAGAGGACCAAGCGATTTCCTATGGCCTCCTAGGTTAGCATCACCTACATGCATTTAGAGAAAGAGTTGCAGGTTCTATGAGGGAAGCTGGGCAGAGAGCCTCCTGTCTGGAAGCATATCCCCTCTCCCTCTGGACTAAGAAGTGTGAAGTTCTGCTGACACACAGAGGGATAGCAACTATGAGTCAGGACCCAAGTGGCTTCTGCCTTACGGCCATATGGAATCAGCCCCCAGTTCCTGTCTCTAATATTTGCACAACTAGCCCAGGTGCTGCTGCTGGATCTCACCCAGGGGAAAGGCTGACAATGCCATGTGAGGGTGAACTTGCTTGGGGCACACAGCACAGAAGCTGTGACACATGGGAGTAAGTGAAACCCGTTCTCCATCCTTCAAAAGCCCTGGAAAACAGAGCCCGGAAAGAAAGCACAAGGAAAACGTATTGACATCCCCTCCCATATACACACACTACACCCCCAACTGAACTAAGGGGAATTCTTCACAGTTACCACACACATCAGGATTGGCAGCATTAAATGTAGGAGTGAATGGAAAATACATTCCACTAGCAATTTATTTCATCTCAACCATCATTGGAAGGAGTATGTTCACACACACGCCGTGGCTTTGAGACAGAAGCTGCTAGTGGAGGAAATGAGGCAAGCTGTTTGTGACCAAAGGATCAGTTTGATGAGGTGGTGAGCACCTTGATTTCCACCTTGTGACCTTGATTAGCACATTCAATCACTCTGGGCCTCAGTTTCTCAATCTGGAAAATTGAGAAAGGAAACCCTACTTCTCGGAGTGGTTTGAAGATACCCATCAATGCCTGGACACCCACCAAACATAATGGTCCCCCAAGTGACTAAGTCCAAATCCAGGTTTCACACATAGATCCTTATCTAGACCAAACAGGTCTCTTGCTTGCCTGTGTATCAAGCCCGCTGCTGTCTCCCAGATAGCCCAGGAAAACACCAGGTCTTGAAGACACCTTGGCAGTTCAGATTAAGGTAGGGCTTGGGGACAGATTCCAGGCACTGGGTGGTGATTGGAGAGGGGGCTTGGAGGCCTGCAAAGGGGCTTTGTTTCCGAGGCGAAGGGCCTGGCTTACCGAGAAGAGCATCCGGAGGCAGGTGGGGGGCGCGCAGGGCACGCAGCAGAGCCACAGCCCGGCCCGGGCCCGGGGCGCGGGAGCCAGAGGAAGGCGAGAAGAAGGAGAGAGAGGTGGCCGCGGGTTCCTGCCTCATTCTCCCAGGCAGCAAGGACCCACTGGCTGCTGCTGGCTGAGGCTGGCCGCCGGGCACTGGAGCCCGATCGTGCTGCTCATGTCCCCGTCAGCGGCTGGCGAGGTGTGCGCGTGGCAGGATTGTCTGCAGGCGATACCCCGGGGCTTCTCATGCCCCGCGCCTGGGCTCGGAGGGAAGATCTCTGAAGGCAGAAGCGCCCGGAAAAGGAGAAAAAGAAAGCGTGAGAGCGACTGAGCTGCGCCCCACGGGGCCAGGGGCGGGCAGCTCCGCGCGCCCCACCCACCGCGCTCTGCGCCCCGCGCCGTGCACCCGCTGGCCAGCGGAGCCCCAGAAACTTTAGCACATGGCCGGTCCGCGGGCCGCGGTGGCCCGAGCTGCCCCGCTGGTGGCGTAGTCCCGCCCTGGCCTCAAATCACCGCTTACCGGCCGCCACCGCAACCGCAGCGGAGGGTCGCCCACCTGGCTGCGGGGACAGTAGTGCGCACCAGTGGGGGAGAAGGAGGGGGCGGAGACGTCGGGGTCCCCGCAGGGGAGGGACAGCTCGACGGAGGCGATCAGCACCCTTAAGACGTTCAGAGGAGGGACTGCGAGCCAGCCCAGGGGTTTTTCAGGCCCCTGATAGGGAGGGTTCGTGCGTCCCCCGCCCCGCGGCGCAGATGCTGACGACGCGCGCGGGCTTCCCTGGCCCGGGTCTGCGGAGCCAGCCTTTTTTTTTTTTTTTAACCTAGCTACTCGCTCCGGGAAGCCCACGCTGACGCGCTAGGAGCTGGGCTGCGGCAGAGGGGAGGGGAAGAGCAGGGAGGGGAATGAAGGGGGAGAGGAGGGGAGCTCCAGTGGGGGAGGGGGCAAGGGAAGGCTGATGTTGCGGGCCAGAGCTCCTCCTTCTACCTCTACGCTGCTGCTGCTGGGGAGTGGGCTGGGGAAGACGTGGCCTCAGCTACTGGAAGAGGATGGATGGAGGAAAAATGGTGATGCAGGTTCCCCAGTGTTGGGGTTACAGCAGCAGGTGGCGGCGACGTGGCCCGTGGAGGCCTGATGCCCATAGAAATGCAGAGATGAGCCAGCGAATGTGGCTCTGTGTGTGTGTGTGTGTGTGTGTGTGTTCCCCACCCACGTGGGGGACTTGGGTGAAAGAGTTGCCTTCCTTTCCTGGCCTCCTTCCCTCTTCCTTGGCATTTTGTTCTTGCGTTGTCCTCGTCATGGAAGCTCTGGTCGCTATGTCAAGGTTCTGGACTCCCCCTACATCTTGGAGAACCCAAAGATGGCTTAATGAGGGCTCTGACCCCCGCCCTTTACTTCCCCAACACACCTGGTGTCTAGCTGCAGGAGTTCCAGGGTCAGCCTCCAGGTTCCCTCCTCTTTATAGATTTGCTGCCTTTCAGACCAGAATGGGCTTCAAGCTCTGATGAGTTCAATTATTTGCAGCTTATAGAACGTTTCAAAGTAACTTAACATCCTCACTAAAATGGAGTTTTCATCCCAAAAGGTCATAGCAAAGTACTGGTCCCCGAGGTACATGAATGTGAGCACTCATTTTCTGTAAGATGTGCAGGACACCTTCTGGTGCTGCAGAACCACTCCAAAATACACCCCCAAGGTTTGGGGGGGTCCCTGTCAAAGCAGTCAGGGGCCACAGTCTCTGAGCATTGTGAAGCAAACTGCCAAAAGCAGTGGGTTCCTCTGAAGAACGCAGGCCCCTTGGCTAGCAGATTCTCAGATCTCATCACCAAGCAGCAACTGGGTGCAAGGACGTCTCCATATTGAAAAGGCTGGAACATGTACAGAGATACTTTCCTTTCCCTCCCAGCCCCAGATGAGAGCATCAGCCATCTTCCCAGAGGACCAAGTCCCAGCTCCACCCTTTACCCTTTCCTGGCTGGTGTGAATGAAGAAGGAGAAGCAGAAGGCAGACCTGACAGAGAATCATACCTACTCAGTACCCTCATCCTAACCGGGTACCTCCCAAAGAGTGCAGTCGCTCCCTCCATGAAGACTTTGAGAGGGGGGGGGGTGGAGGAGGACGCCACTGAGGCCTTTCTTGGTGGTGGTGGTCTGCAAACCCGGCTGCTTCTCCAATCATTTATTCATCTATATCATTGAACCCCCTTCTAACCCTCCCAAACAGAAACTAGACAGGGCCCCCAGACTGCACTTTTTCTAGGGAAAACAGCTGTTATTCCTAACCCCTGGGCAACAGTATGTTCTGACATTTCCAGCAAAATTGGGAGCAACATCTCCCAGTTTGCCCCCAGTTTTTATGGGTGATGGCAGCTCAACATGCCATTTTCCTCAGTGCTAACTTCTCGCTTTGGGGGGCAATTTGACATTTCATTTGGTCAGGGAGCCGAGTGCTTAAAATATACAAAACTTCAGAGTGTCTATTCCATGTCCAGCCATTTGCAGGCCTCACTATTGAAGAAAATTGAGACAGTGAGGAAGCATGATTTGTTAGTGTGCCTTGGTCATGGTTTGTAGTAACACAGCAAAAGAGACTAACACTTTCATTCTCTCTCTCTCTTCCCCCCCCCCATGTGTGTGTGTGTGTTTTTATAAGGTGTATGCATATGTGCATGGGAGTTCATGTGCACATGTGTGCAGAGGCCAAAGGTTGATATGCCTAGGTTCTGTATCTTCTCTGATACACTCTGCCTCTGTCTTTAGAGCCAGAGTCTCTCACTGAACCCTAAATTAATCTAAGATGCTTGATCAATGAACCTCAGAAATGTGCCTGTTTTTGTCCCACCCACCAACCCATCTCTCATGCTGGCATGCACCACTATATTTGAGGGATTTTTCCCAACATGGATTATATGTTTGTATGACAAGTGCCTTAGGAACTGAGCTTTCTCCCCAGCCCCTGAACTCTGATGAGATCTACATATCCACATTCATGAAGCAGCATTCCAATATAAACTCAATCTAAATGTTCCACAACACAGGAATAAACTGTGGTATAGAATACTATATTAAATCACAAAAAGAATGAAAACTTGCCATTTGTGACACCCTCGATGAGTCTGGAGGATATTACATTAATAGAAATGAGTCAGAGACAGTATGTCAATCAGGACTCTCTAGAAAGAAAGGATTAAAAAAATAAATAAGTATATTTTAAAAGGGGATTTATCATATTGACTATGTAATATGGTCTGGGCAGTTAAACAAGGCCTATCTTCCCTCAGAGAGACTGAAACTGAGGAGATGTTCAGTCCATGAGGCTGGATGTCTCAGCAGTCTCAAACCCTGTGTCGAAGACCCTGAGGACTTCTGGAGGGCTGGCTTCTAGTCCACAATGGAAGCCAAAGTTTGGTCCTAATATCAATGAAGGCGGCAGAGCCAGCAACAAAGTAGATGAACATGCCAACAAGAGTGAAGGCAAGCAGGTAAAAAGCCAAAAGCAGAAACAAACAAGAAAACAACAAGAGAGAGGAGCACTAATATTCAGAATAGGTCTCCCCCTTCAAATGATCTGATCAAGAGAATTTCTCACGGGAGTACCCAGTGGCCTACAAAAGGTAGTTGATTCCAGGGTCAATCAAACATCACGTATAAGTAGACAAATACTGTATGGAATCTAGAGATGCTGATGTCACAGAAGTGGAGAATACAGTAGTTCACAGCAGACAGAGGCAGGAGAGGACAGGTTTGAAGTTACAGTCAGGAGGAATAATTGTCAGGGTTCTGTTGCACAGTTGAGTGACTACACATAATAATTTCACAATGCATATTTCCAAAATCTATGGAAGAGAATGTGAACTGGCCTTCCTTCCCTCCCTCCCTCTTTTCCTTTTGACAAGATCTTTCTATGTATCTCAGACTAATGTAAAACTCCCAACCCTCCTGTCTCAGCCTGCTGAATATGTGTACAGGAGAAAGAATTTCAGATGTGTTTTACCACACTAAAAAAAAAAAAAATGTTTGACATAGTGGATATGCCTGATCATATGGTGGTGTCATGCATGCAAGCATCAAAGTCACCCTGGGTACTATACATGTGTGCAATGATCACGAGTAATTAAAACAAATGTGCAAGATCAGCTCTTTACCTGTTAATGGCTTTCATTCCCCAGAGCTCGTAGCTCTTGAAACATCCATGTCCCCGATGACTGGATTCTGTCACCCACATAAGTGGTGGAACACTACCTCAGTCTCACAGCCAATCTCAGGGCAGAGTCCCTAACGTGATTCTATGCTTCTTCCTGGGTAGTGTGAGATAACCCTTTTCAAATCACCTTCCTGTGTGTTCCTTGCTGTTCCCACAACTTCAGCTACTGTGGGATAAATATCATAGGGAGATGAGCAGAGCGTCTGTTAGCCAGAAATGCAGAGTGACTGGCAGGGCTCATCCTCACAGCTGCAGGCCCTCGACTCACAAAACAAGGAACAGTGTGGAGAGTGACAAGCCTGGCCCAGATAGAGGAGAGGAAGCAGGAAGATACCCACGTTGTTCAGAAAGGGAAGTGTTGGGGTCCACGGTCTTCTTTTGTGATGTTCACATCAAACGAATTAACCACTTGACTTCATTGCAGAGATAAGAAAAACCTGAAATGGACACTTGGGTCAGCCAAGACAGTGGGTGCAAAGAAAGAATCTCAGAAAGAGGTGTTGCCAACTTCCAGGGACTGTCTTGCCTGGCCTATGTGTCCCCTACAGGTCGATCCAGGCCACCAAAGACATAGTTGCATCTCTTTAGAACAAGGAAGATCACTTTCATATTAGATCAGTGGTAGGAAAATTATACTTCACAAACCAACTCAGAAATGACTTTTGTTGACCGTTATGTGGATTCACAGCTGCCTGTTCATTATGTGATAAAGCAGAGTATGGAGACTTATTACTATCCAGTCCCAGCTAAGCTTAACGCTGGATGAGCTGCTTTGGTAGGTAGTGAGTTCCCTGTCACCTGTGACTTTCAGTCCAAAATAGAAGATCTAATAAACTGTGACTTATTGAAAAGGCCCCAAGAGAACTGCCTTAGAGACTCTGAGAGTCCAGCCTCATGTCAGATATTCTTCACGTTTCCTTGCTTTCTGATCATCAAGAATTAAAACTATAGGTGGGTAACCCCTCTATAGAGTGCACTCGGGAGGACCTGCTGCTTCCCAAGACATTATCTGATGCCTCATGATAAGTGCACTGGCTCTCACTTGCTACTCTGTGGGCCACCATTATATCCAGGTGACTCAGGTGACAATCCCCTGTATTTAAAAAGGATTCGATTTGGTGTCAGGGAAGACAGTTCATTGAGCTTCTCTTGGGGTTTGCAGGGACAACATTCAGCATGCTGCCAGACGCTGCACTGGACAGAGCTCTTTTCCTTAAAGACCTGACCCTCTGGCACCCTGGACAGCTTGAACAGATTTCAATGATGATTTAGAAGTATCAAAGCAAATGAGATACACAGCCCAGCACATGGATCCAAGGAGATTGGTTGACTCCCAGTGCTATTAACTAGAAACTTGCTTCCTTTCCAAGTGGGAGCTAATGATCTCTTGGGGGAGAACCCAAAGTCCGTGGTCATTTTGCCCCCTCCCCCTTTTTAAAGCTAGAATGAATACAAAACAGGTTAAGTCTCTCCATCCTAGACAGTCTGGAAAACACTGGTGTGATAGCAACAGAAGCAAAGATGTTTCCTGCCATAGATTATGGCAGTGACTTCTCAACCAGCAGAGGAGACTGTCCTTTAATGAATAACACTGGCAAAGGCTGAATTGATTAGACTAGTTTGTGCTGTTTCTGTGCACAGACCTGCTTTCTAGTCCCTAAGTGGCTCTGTCTCACCCACGCTGCAGCGAATTCTAGGGACCAATTTTTCTACAGTCCTTAGTACTTGATTCCTCTCCCTCATCAAAGTAAAAGACAGGAAGAAGAAGCTTAGTCTGCTTTGCAGTTTGCATTATTCTTATCATGCTATTTCCAGGTTCTGGCAAGGTGTTGGGTCCTTCAGATGCCCCCAGGGTGGGGCTCTCCTCCTGAGAGGCACTGAAGCTTATTCAACACCAAGGCATTCATTCGCTGGCAGTTAATCATACTCAAGACCTACTTAAACCAAGGCACAGCTTGCTCTCTAGCTAGGAGAAATCTAAATGTTATCTAAGGCATCATTAGAATTGTATAGGACCACAAAGAATACCAGGGGCTTCCACCCAGCGAGACTCAAATTGAGCATCATGAAAAGCATCCCTGGAAGCCTTTGCAGAGATTCCCTAATCCAGACATTTCAGTATTTCCTGTTCCCATTTATCTGTGACAGTGATTATCTCGTCTCAAAGCTGGGATGTCACCTCTAGCTTCTCCTTCCTTTCTGGCTTCTTTACAGGACACATATTCTTTCTGCCTGTTTCACACTCACATCTCCCACAACCAGATCTCAGACAATGTTAAATTCTTAAGTGAGAGGTGATTTCTTATTTTTCTGCTTCTTTTTTCCTCTCATGATAATGTGTGGTGTGAGAGACAATAAAACAATAGCCCAGTTACCACTGAATTATAAACAAAACCCATTCCTGGATATTTTATTTATGATTACTCAAAGTTGGCTTGCTGAGTTTGGACTCTTGAGGTTAGATCGGAAAATATTGTGAAATTAATTGCTGTGTACACACTGCATTCATTATTTCATTCCAGGGATTAATATTACCATAGTAAATTCAGGTCTGCTGGGAGATTGTTCCATAAAATGGGCATTTCCATAAAATTGCTAAAAATGTGAAGGCTGTCACACTCCCTCATCATTCCTATTCGACTCGAATGCTCATGTTAATTTCTCCAAAGCCTGACAAATGTTCTCTAATGATGTGGGCGCCATGGTGATGATGAGATAACACACCATGGAGTTAACATATGATCTGAAGCCACTTAGCAGACCTGCCCCCTCCACCACACATTAGTCACACTTACAGAAGACATGTCTTGAGTACCTGGAAGGCAAAGTTTCTCCACCTTGACTTTCCACTCATGATCTTTACAATAGCTTTATTTATTCTAACCAGCCACAGGCCAGTTTGCTCCATTAGAGGATGTGTGTAAACAGTACACTTTGAGATTCTTTAGCGATAACAGAGGAAGGACATCTGGATTGCCTTTGGAAAGTTGATGTCTCCTGAGACACAGAAAGAATGTCGGGCAACAAGAGTAATTATACTGATAACCTCTTCTGGAAAACTCCCAAAGATGTGTCACTGAGGAAAGAAAGCTGAGGCCTGAGATCAGGATGCAAGCATCCTGCAGGGACCCTCACCAACTATCATCATCATCATCATCACCATCAGTCATCTCCCGAGTTAATCAAGTCACAGTTCTGAGACAGTTCCTTTCACCTCAACCCACAGTTCGTGAGCAAGTACATTTCATGACCTGTTTGGGAGACGGAAACACAGTGATCTCAGGAACCTAAGACCACCTTTATCTTCCACATTCTAACCTATCAGAGGACTATGCCAGACACCGAGCAGCTGTCAATCACACGCTAACAGCAAAACAGACTCGTATCTTATAAGTCAGGGGATCTCACTCATAAAATCCAGCACTTTCCACCCCTCAACAAATGTAAATGAAGAACTTTAAAAGAAGAACCAATCCCTTTCCTGAGAAAACAAAACAAAACAAAAGTTGCCACCAACAAAACCCAAAAACCCTACGACTGAAGGACATTCTCTGTCTTGTCTAACCTCTGTCACCTCAGAGCTCTCTCATTCATCACACTGTGTCATCACACCTACGTTTGGACAAAGAAAAAAAAGTCTTTTTCCATTTCTTCTCCATCTTTATTTACTCAACCATCAGTTTTAATTGTAAGAAAACTTATTAACCACATCATTGGAATGCACTGTTTTCAGAGATCATTGAAAGTACATGTCAGAGGCTGACAAGAAGGCTCCTCTGTGAATAAAGATGCTTGTTGCCAAGTCTCACAACCTGGGTTTGATTCCCCGGACCTATATAATAGAAGGAAAGAATTTACTCCTGCAAATTGTCTTATGACCTCAACATGTGTACTACGGCACATGCCTGCGAATGTGTGTATATAAGTCCACCCATGCAAATAAATAAATAGCTGTAAATTTTTTAAAAGAAAATATATGTCCAATGCAGGACTGGGAAAATGGCTCAGTGGGTAGAGTGTTTGCCCTACAAACATGCAGACCTGAGTTCAGATTTCCAACACACATAAAAGTCAAAAATGATAGGGCATGCCTGCAGTGCCAGGCAAGCGGGAGGGTAGGGCAGAGGCAGGAGGAACCCAGAGAATCACTGGCCAGCCAGTCTAACTTAATCAGTGATCTGAGGGCCAGTGACAGAACTTGCCTTTAAAAAAAAGACCTAAAAGAGGTGGAGAGAAAGTGAAGAAGATGTTAGTGTCAATGATTGCCCCCACCCACCCACCAAGATGAACCCCACACACACAAATACACACTAAGCACACACATACAGAAAGGAAGGAAGGGAAGGAGGGAAGGAAGGAGAAAGGAAGGAAGGGAGAAGCATATCATAATGGTATGTCTCCATAAGTTTCTTCTTTGTACCAGTCATTCAGAGTCCCTCCAGGGACCCCTTGCTAACCATGTGTCACAGAAACTTGTCTGAAAGTGTATAGTCCTCAAGAACATAAAAGCTAGACTGAAGTGAAACTCATGAAAAAGAAATGTGTCATAGGTTTTCCACATTCCTGTCACAATGTCACTAATTCAGAAGCGGATGGGGGTGCCTTTGTGAAGGTGTGTGCATGAATGCTCATTCACGTTAGGTCCCTAATTCAGGAGTGACAGTTGTGTAGGCGTATGCATGCATGCATGCTCATCCACACTCAGTCAGATGGCTGGAGAAACTACAGAAGGCGAGGCATGTGAGTGAGGGAGCAGAAACAGCAGGCAGTGGTGGGTGATAGCTGAGTTAATATAGACAGAGCAAAAAGAGAAAGAAAACAGACGGTCACACATAGAGAGCTCTGTCATCAAGACTTCAGCTCTGTTGAATCAGCCACACTTCTCCAGAAATGCGGTAGAGAGTATGTTCAGCCTCCTTGTTTTGTCTCGCAACTGCAAAGTGTTGCGAAGTGACACGCATCCACCGGCTGTTGTGTTGAAAGCTGAGAGGGATAGAAGCGTGAAAAAGAAACGACAACACAGATTTGGGAATGCTGGCTTCAGAACTAGCTCAACGCTGCCCTTCCCTTCCCTGACAAAAGCTGACTAACCAGGTTTATGATGACCCTGTGAGTGGGAACAGACTATGATGTGTACAGAGTCAGAACCTATGAGGGGTTACAACATTTAGAGATGTGCCCCCCCCATCCTGGAGTGTAATATCGAGACTCACAGAGTCATGAGCATCCCCCCAATAAACAAGAAAAGATACACAACTTATACAAAAGTCTATTGCAGTTGCTTTCCCTTTATTTGGGGCTGACTGGTGACCATGGCTCTAGTGAACACCTGCTGTAAACTTTGCAAAATGCAGGTATTTCACAACCTGTTTTATTTAACTAAACCCAAGAGGTGGACCACGTGTACACTACTTACAGAGAAGTAAGTCTACTTACAATCAGAGATGGTTGGGACACATCCAAAGCCAAAGTACTGGTCAGCTTTTCTGGTAGCCACAGCACACATTTTGCGTCTGGGTGTGAGTGTGCACGTGTGTGTGCATGCACAGGAAGGCCAAACAATGATGTCAGGTGTCTTCTACAGTCTCTCTCCACCTCATTTGTTGAGATAGGGTCTCTCACTGAACCTAGATGTCACCAATTATGTATGCTGCCTGGCCTGTGTATCCCAGGGGTCCACCTCTCTCCACTTCCCCAGGCAGGGATAATAGGGGTTTCCATATGGATACCAAGGATTAAATTTAGGTCCTCGGACTATCACATCCATTTCTCTGGCTTGTCACTCAACAACACACTTTATCATCTCACAGTTATTGTGTTAGGGACCGAGGTCCATCTTTTCTCTCAAGCATGCCAACCAGGGCTGGGATCCCATCAGAGGGTTCTGTGGGTTCATATCCACCTCAGCTATTGCTCATGGCATCATTGGAAAAAAGGAGTTTCTTCAGAGAAGCTGGTCTTGCTTTAGCATTTCCCAGCTGACTTTTCCTAGAGGACACTCCCAGTTTCTTCCCATGTGGGCCTCTCCATCAGCTTGCAAACTGTGCAAGTTGAAAAGGCAATAGAAAGGAAAGATGAAACCATAATCTTACATAATCTAATCACTAGCATGGCATCCTCTCACCTTTGCTATGCTTTATTGATTAAGAGCAAACTACAGATTGTACCTGCAGACAAAAAAAGGAGATTTTACAAAAATAAAAAGACTGAGAATCTGGATCCTTGGGGACATCTCAGAGCCTGCCCAGCATCCCAGCATTTGGTTCTAGTAAATGACCCTACCACCATCCTGCCTTCTGGATGTCCCTTCAGGTTTTCTCATCAGATCTTTCTATCCTCAAAGGCACTCAGCTCCCGCTACACCTTTTCCTCCAGAAAACATGCTCAACCATTCCAGCCTTCTTCTCTGGTTTTTCCTGTGGACCATAAGCTTTTCAGGAGCAGTCACAAAAATCATCAAACATTACCATGACTAACCTTTTCTGGTGGAACCTTCTTGGTGGACTCTCAAGACACATTTTTGTGGGATCCATCTCATGCCATAAATCATGCAGCTCCAGAGTTCTGAATGGATTCTTTAGGGCACATCTACTGGGTAGAGAAGGAGGGCAGAGTTATGAACTCAAGGTCACCATACTCACTGAAACACCACCCTTATCAGTTTTATGATGGGGTTTAAGCATCCACGCTCAGCAGAAGATTAAAAGAGATATGTCAGAGAAACAGCATTACACACTTTCATTAGGCTCCTCCATTTTATCCACTATTATACTATTTCTTTGGGGAAATGCATTAAAAAATAATTTTGACCCTATGGACCAAAGGGGAGCCTCAGAAGGTGCCAAAATGAGGAACAGGGAAATCAAGGAGGTATATTAAATATTCTACCTTCTTCAGTGAAAAAGCTTGTTTCTGTGTCTCCTAGACTTTATCTAGATGCATTCCATAGTCCATTCCCATTGCCCCAACTGTATTTCAGACACTCAGCATTCTCATTTGAAAGTTTCAACAGGCTCACATCTGGATCCTTAGCATCTGGCCTCTAGCCCTTCAATTTATTATCTACTGTGTAGGCCTAGTGATCCTCTGTTATGCAGCAGAGGTTTCCTAAAGAGACACAACACACACACACACACACACATCACACACACACACACACATGTCTGTGTGTATGCACATGCATGTACACTCACAGGCACATGAATCTATTCTCTTCAGATAGGAATCCCATGACAGACCAAAGTACAGATATCATCAAAGTCCAACTTGGCAAAACAATGAGTTTTATTATTTACAGAAATACAAGTGTAGTGGTTTAAATAAGAATGGCCCTGCAGGCTCATATATTTGGATGCTTGCTCATTAGAGAGTGATACTATTTGAAAGGACTAAGAGAATTAGGAGGTGTGGCCTTATTGAAGAAAGTGTGTCACTAGGGATGAGCTTTGAAGTTTCAAATGCTCAAGCCAGGCCCACTCTCCTCCTGCTACCCCTGGATCTAGATGTACAACTGTCAGCTAGTTTTCCCACACCATGTCTGCCTGTGATCTACCCCCAACCCCACCCCTGCCCATGATGATAATGGGCCAAACCTCTGAAACTGTAAGCAAGCACCAGTTAAATATTTTCTTTATGAGTGGTACCTTAATCACAGGATTTCCTCACAGCAATAGAACACTAAGAAAATGTAAGAGAGGTTACTTATAGGAGCAGAAATGGCTCAAAGACAGTTTATCATTAAAGCCTATTCCAGAATGGTGACAGCTCCCAAGCGCTGAAAACCTGAAATACATGACCTGCAGGCAGCTCAGTAGGGTGGAGAATGACTTTTCTAGGTGCCTCATTTTGTCTGGGCCCCTCTAGACAGCTTTTTGAAACTTGATTTATCTGAACAATGCTCAGCAGACTTTATGTACTCTTGAGAAGGTAGGGGTCTAGTGAATCTGGTCAGTTTCAGATACTTACTAATGTTAAGTTGTTTATTTACCTTCTTAAAGCTTTCCTTCTGGTTGGAATATTTCAATCTAGAGAAAACTGTCACACAATTTGTCAAACCATAAAAGTAGCCATGCCATTCCTTGCCTTAAGACTTTTCGTTGATGCCACCATGACAGTGGTAAAACCTTTGCCTTGTTATTGAAGTACTCACAGACAGCTGTTACTCAGTGATGTCTCATACTTTTTAAACAACTTCTGCATACTGACAGTATCTACAAACAATTTTACACATTCCCATGATGGGTGTGGTGGTTTGAATAAAAATACGCCCTATAGGCTCATAGGGAGTACTACTATTAGGAGGTATAGTCCTGCTGGAGAAAGTATGTCTGGGGTAAACTGGGGGCTACAAATGCTTAAGTCAGGCCGAGTCTCTCTCTTCCTGCTGCTTGAGGATCTGGATGTAGGACTCTTAGCTACTTCTCCAGCATCATGTCTGCCTGTGTCCCACCTTGCTCCCCAAAATGATGATAATGAACTAAATCTTTGAGCTATAAGCCATCCCCAATTCAATATTTTTCTTTTTAAGAATTGCTATGGTCATGGTGTCTCTTCACAGCAATAGAAATCATAGCTAAGAAAGTAGGAATAAAAAATGGCATTAGCAAAATGTCCCAAACTCATATAGGTAGGATGCAGGTATGCGCCCACCACAGATCTTTCTAATAACATCCATCCAGCAAAAAAATGAGATGGTGTGGTGAAGTTGGATGAAAAACTAAACATGCCCCAGCATACCCCGAAAAGGTCCTCTTCTGTCAGGTAAACAAGCAGAGTATCTGCTTCTCTTGTGATAGCTTCTGGTGTCTAAATCCGGATTATTGGATGCTGGCCACCATGCTGGTGCAGTGAGATGTGTGTTGGTCATAACTGCATAGCTCTGACTGCATGTGTCTGACTCACAGTGGAGCCTGCAATTTGTCATCAGAAACCCTAACTAAACATGAGGTCTTTCATGTCCCTGTCCTAACAATGTGTTCATCCTCTTTCTTGGCACTTTTTTACATGTTCTATAGTGTGAGTTCATTGTGTTACAAATATTTCTAACCCACCAAACATCTCAGTTTTCCTCTAGCTCTTCAGTTCCTCTGCTGCATGTTCCCTGTGTCTAGACATTCACAGCTTAAAAGTCCTTGTTTGTCTAGATTACTCCTGTTCAGTTTTTAGTCATCCTTTTAAAGCTCCCTCTTTGAATCACACTTCCTGCAGCACATGGATGATTGCATTTTAATTGGCAATTAACTCATCTACCTCTATAGGAAAGAAATGTTTTGTCTTTGTTGATCATTTGCTGTGGGAAGCTCATGTTTTGCTTGTATATAAGCTTGCTTGCTTTTATACTAGGAAATGTCCTATTCAGTCAGCTACTGTGAGAGTTGCTATACTGCTGTCTATATTCATCCTCATCCTCATTGGTTGGTGGGAAAGAATGCCTGACATAAACTGAGCCCATTGGAGTCTCTCATTTAATCTGTATGTTGAATTTGTGGGTCTAAGAACTTTGGGAGCTTTGTTCATCATGCCATGTATTTTCTCTTTGATAAGTTAGCACAAAACTAAGATTATTTAAAAACAAATGCCCTCCCTATTTCTTTGGGTCAGGAATATGATGCAGCTGTCTGGGACCTCTGCCTCCAGGTATCATCAGAAAGATGTAATCAAGAAGTCAACTGATGTCCTCACTTCATCTCAAGGCTCAAGTGAAGAAGGTTGTCCTGCCCAGTCCACTTTAATGGCCCTATGGTCTTTGTATGTTGGTTGCTGTTGGTATGGCATGCCTACAGTTTCTTGCCTGATTGTTGGCCAGAGGTTGCCCTCAGTTCCTCACCATATGGACATCTTTAGCATGTCCACTGGTTTCATTTAAACCAACAAAGGAAAATATGCCATGGTTTAAAAAAATAAAAGAATTGCTACAAATATATAATGCTTACTGAGCACAGTCATTTAATCCGATTAGCCCTGTTTGTTCACTAGACAGTTTCACTTCTACTTGATCTCTCTCTTTCTCTCTCTCTCTCTTTCTCTCTCTCTCTCTCTCTCTCACACACACACACACACACACACACACACAAGCGTGCATGCATGGACACACAGACATACAGAAAGATACAGACACACATATAACATAAATTTATACAGAAACTAGAAACCACAAATATGAGAAAACATCTGACTTTGTCTTTCTGAGATGTCTTAATTCACGTACTCTGATTGTATATAGTTGAACTCATGTCCCTGTAAATGGCATATCTTCATTAATCTTCATGGCTTCCAAACACTTCCACTGTGAATATAAGTCACATTTTATTTATCCTTTCTCCTTTTGTTGGGTATTATAGTACATAGAATGTGAGAGGTGGCCTTTCATGGCATTCTGTTGGATCAAATCAAGAGTGTTCAAATACTGGACATATGTTCAAAGAGTTGCCAGTTTAAAGTCATCAAATTATTAGATGTTAGAGCTTTTGAATATTTTCATTTTATGTTCTGAAGAAGTTAAGAATGAAAAGGGAATGAGTACTTTGTCCTTGGTCTCACAACTAGCAATATAAAGGCAGCGCTACTACATGGTTTTAAATTCTAACTGTACTTGGCTGGACCAGATGCCTCCAGTCAACAGCCCAGCAGGTTTGGAAAGGTGTTTTCTCACCATAAACAAAGGCCCCACAATTCTCTCATCCCCGAGGAGCTGTGGGGAGATGTTTCAGCACAGTGGACAACAGTCTGTCAAACCTACCCCAGGAATGTTGTTCAGCACCATGGATAGAGGCCCTTCAGCGCCTCCGCCTTGGAACTGGGAGAATGGATGGGTCAACATCACTGACAGAGGCCCACTTCACCTCCATCTTTGACAAGCTAGATAGATGGATAGCTCAGAACCGTGGACAGTAGCCCTATTTTCACCTCAGTGAGGCTAGATTAGACAGGGATGATCCGCAGCACCTCCACCTGTGAGGTTGTTAAAAGGTGCGTCAGAACAATGGACAGCAACATTCTTGTTTTGCATTGCATTTCAGTTGTAGCTGGCCAATGGCTTTTGGGTCCATGCATTAAGAATTGAAATAAAAACATCTGGTCTACCAAATAAAGACTTAGAAGAGTGAGATGATTTATACTCTTAATATATATATGAAAGTATTCCTCTTGTGGCTGTGAGGAATAACATCTTTCTCAGTGCTTGTCAGACAAGGAATTTAGTTTAGTTGCTATTTTTTAACAGGCGTTCAATAATTCTTGAGAATCAGTTTGTTTCAGAAAGAAATCAGCATTCTTGCAGCTCAATGATCTAAAAATATGCTGTGGGAAAAATTATTTTATAGCCTAAACAGAATGCCTCTCTCTCTTCTTTTTCGCTGAGTAAAGGTTCTCTGTTCTTGCAGAGTCATGTGCTTATTCCCCTACTGGTTTGGTTCACACAGCCCAAATAGTTGAGGCATTTTGCTTGCTCTTTTTAATATTTGAAGGCTGTCAGCATGCATTTTGGCACAGCAGGAAGTGGCCCTTGAGGGGCCTCTCTTACTGGATCTGAAAAGGAAATCTTTCAAATTTTCTATTTGCAGAAATTGGAACACAAATACTTCCAAGGAAAAAAAATAGCCATTTAAATGTCCCTGATTCTAGATTTGAAGGTTCAAAGTGAGACAGTCATTTGTCCACATTAATGGCTACTTGTCCTTATTAGAAGTGACAATGTTATTGCTTTAGAGCAGTTTGGAGGTGTTAGGAAGCAGAAATGCACTCTTCATGAGGCACACAATAAAAGGCCGTTGGGAAGAAGATTAAAACATGAGTTTTGAGAACAAAAGCTGGGGAAAGATTGCTACACACCCGTTGGGGTTCACCCTTGAGTTAATGGTTGACCCATCTTACCCACTGACCTGGTTTGGTGTTCTGTTGTTGTGATAAAACACTCTGCCCAAAAACAACTTGAGAAAGGAAGAGGTTATTTGGCTTCCACTTCTGGGTCACAGTCCATTATTGAAGGAAGTCAGGGTTAGGAAAGTGAAGCAGAAACCAAAGAGAAACACAGCTTCCTGCCTGTCTATCTCTGGTTCATGCTCAGCTAGCTTTCCTTTTAACCCAGGATTATATTCCCAGAGCTGGTACACCCTATGGTGTTCTGGATCCTCCTCTGTCAATCATCAATCAAAACAATTCCCCACAAACATGGCCACAGGCCAATGAAATCTGGGAAATTCCTCAGTTGCGGTTTCCCCTTCCCAGATGACTCTAGGTTGTGTCAAGTTCACAGTAAATGCTAACCAGTGTGGCCACCAGATGCGGCAGACTCTATGGAGCCAGAAACTTCGCCATTCATCTTCATGTCAGTCCTGCTCCTGTGTCAAACTCTGGATTCCCGATAAAGGTTCTGTGTTTGGAAAGGAATAACTCAAACGAAACAGTTCTTCATCGTACAAGAACTGAACCTGCCTTCTCCAAATCATGCTGTTGCTTCCACTTCCTTTTCTTTCAGTTTTTGTGAAATATCAACAGCTGGAAAACCCCAAAAGGAAACTGCTGTAACTCGTAGGGAGTTTTGGAGATGGCAACAGTGGAGGGAAAGCCTGATGAGGGAGTGAGCAAACGGGAATTTATTATGGTGTGCCATGTGACATTTAATTAAAATTATGAGGGGATTTTGATGTGAGGATCTTTCTCAGGTGCTTCTAAGTGAAAACACATTTGTCAAAAGCTGAAAGCTGTTCTTACTGTCCTCTAGCGCATCTCGGCGAGGTGACGTCACTCACCTACAATGCTGCTGCATGATTGGCATTGCTTCACTTTATGCTGCAAGTGTCCACATGAAGCCAGTAGTGGTTTCCTACCTTCTGTCCCCAACCATGTTAGTTCTGCAGAATCTCAAGAAAAGAGAAGATGTCTCCACTCTTCACTGGGCACAGGTTTACCAGAGTCTCAGCTCCTCACTGTGAAAAATATGCACCATAGGCTCTTCCCAGTGGCCTCTTTCAAAAAAAAAATTCAACAAATCTATATGAGGCCACTGTAATTCCTTCCTCCTTCCCTTCCTTCCTTTCTTCCCTTTGTCCTTCCCTCTTATTCTCTTCCTTCCTTTCTTTTAGTTTCTTTTCTTTCATCCCTTGCTTGTTTGCAATTAGTTTTTGTGTTTTAGTAGAATCTTGGTTTAAATAGTAAAATTAATTTTTTAAAAAAAACAGAAGAAGCAAGATCCTGAGTGGATTCAAGAACCCTTGGGGCCTCCTGGTGTGCTTCTGTTGGCATCTGCACTGCAGGGGGAAGATCACTGAGAAGGTGTCTGGAGAACTTCACTCTGAAGAGCTGAGGGAAGACCCCAAGTCCCACCCTGCTGTGACAATGCTGACACTCTGGGCAAATCTCTTCTATTTGCTGGGCTTCAGCTTTCTCACCTGCTCAGGGCAGCAGCTGATGACTGAGGCCTCATGGCGTGTGAGATTGTGGGTGCAAAAGGCTTATAGGAACCATGGAACTCATAGCTAGAGAGATGACTCAGTAGCTGAGAGCACTGGCTGCCCTTCAGAGGACCTGGGTTTGATTCCCAGCACCCACATGATAGCTCGCCACTGTCTGTAATTAGAACACCAGGAGTTCCAACACCTTCATGCAGACACATATGCAAGCGAAAACACCAATGTACATAAAGTATAAAAACAGTCATTTTTTCTTAAAATGTAAAGAGAACTCACTCTACAGAAAAAATGTAGAACTCTCTCTATGAAAGTGCCAACAGTGTTCTTGTCAATAGTCACTATAGATCTTGAAAATACTCAGAACATTTGAACCTAAAATTCAAAAGAAGATGTTAAGTGGACATGGTGAATTACATCTGTCCTCAGCACTGGGGATACTGAGACATGAGGGTTGAGTTTGAGGTCAGCCTGAGTTAAAGAGTGTGAGTCTCAAAGAAATCTCAAAGAAAACAAAATAAGAGCAAAGTATTCTCATTTTCTTTTCTGTTGCTGTGATAAACACTGCAGTCAGACCAGCTTCGGAAGGAAAAGGTTTATTTGATGAACAGGTTAGAGTCCATCCTTATAGGAAGCTAAGGCGAGATCCTGAAGACAGGAGCTGATACAGAGGCTATGAAGGATGCTGCTTACTGGCTTACTCCTCATAGTCTCTCAGCTGGCTTTCTTACAGCACTGGCTATGACCTACTCATGGGTGACATTGTTCACAATGATGCAGACCTTCCCACATTAATCTTTATTGAAGAAAATGCCCACAGACACTCCCATGGACAAGTCTGTTAGAGACAATTATTTAATTGAGGTTTCATTTTCCCTAATGATTCAAATTTGTGTTATTTGGACAAAAACTTGCCAAAAAATAAAGAAAATCCTTTTACTTCAATATCATATTCCCAGGGCAGTGTCTAAGAGTGTTGTTTTATACACAAGTAGCCAGGAGCAGCTGTGAATGAATCCCATCACTGACAGAGGGATGGTTAGAAATGGAAGTGTCCTTCTGTTTCTGCACTCTGTGTTTATCGAACATCTGCTATTGCCTGGAAGAGACTGAGCCATTGGAGCAGCATGAGCAGGATCTGCATCTCATCCCCAACAACAAGAAGTTGAAAGGTGCCTCAGGAGAAAAGACGGTGATGCATTGGTGACAGCTGGATCATAGATTGGATAGTTCTTGCAAGTGAATTATATCCCTATATTGAAACTAGTGTTTATAGGAGTCCCTGACTTTTACCTTTCTTGTTATGTTTTTATTGCATTGCTGTTAGATACTGGCCACAGGAAACAGCAAACTTGCTATTCTGCAGATTACTAGATAAGTTCTGACCTCATCATCCACCCTGAGCCACAGGTGTTGTTCCCAAGACTAGACAGAAACACTAGGGATTTAAAAATTGGGAAGTGGCTTAAAGCAAATGTACTATAACTTTTTCATCTTCCAGAAATGTCAATCCAAATGCAGAAGGCTGTTGCATGACAGAACTTTTTCTGGGAAGCTACAACGAACATCTCTACTCACTCCAGAGAGGGGCAGACCAGAGTATAGATGCACTAATGTCCAACTTGGTGAGCCAATGAGTTTTATTGGGGTTACTTAGAGAAACAGAAATGACTCAGACAGTTGTATTACCAAAGCCTACCCCAGTACGGGTGACATCTCACAAAATGCATTAAACCAATCACTTAGGAAGGACCCTTCTCCACCCTGTTTAGCTAGTTATCTGCATTTTGTGACAAGGTCCTGCCTAAAACTCTTGTTCTTATCTAGACTGCCTCCAGCTCTGAAATCAGATGGCCTTCCATTCTGGGTACAGCCTTGCCCTAGGGTGTATTCCTCAGCCACCCAGGATGCAAGCTTAACTCTACAGTGCTCTGGCTCTTCCAAAAAATGAATGAGATGATGGCATTGTGGAAAGACGTGGTTATGGTTTGATTGTTTGGCAGTAGGATTCCTAATTGTTTTGGGCATTCTATAAACTTAAAAAATATCCTAAAACTGAGCTAGCTGAGACAGCACACCCCTGCATTCCCAGCTACAGGAAGCTGAGCCGGAGGAGTCCTCAAATGCCTGCAAGATGCTGAGAAAGATGAGAAAATCCTGAAACCAGGGAAAGCCCAGCTTATTGCTGACACTGGAAGATGTTAGAAAAAACAGAGGCCCAGGAGCTCTCACATCAGGACCTTGCTGTTACTCTTCCCTTTGCTCTCCAGACAACCTCTATGCCGTCTGGAATTTTTTGGTTCATTCATTGGTTGGATGGTCCTTCAGCTCACTCAGTTATTAAAGCTGGAGATTATGTAGTAGGCTTTGTGGAGAGGCCTTGTCTTTCAATGGAGGGCCCCTGGGAAGCACAAGTGCCTAGAATACATGCATTGCTGCTGTTAGGAACTGGGTGTACAGAGTGAAACTGTACCAGGTGGGGCAACTACGAAGGGCTTTAGTGAAAATGCAAGTGCAAGGAAACATGCTTAGGAAACAGGTGGATTCCAAAGTGGTGTTTGCACAAGTACTCACTCAGCCATTCATTTATCCCCCTATCTATCCATACAGCCATCATCTTTCCACCCACCCACTCATCTCCGTCTACCCATCTATCTACCTACCAATCCATCCATCTATTCATCATTTCATTTGTGTACTCACCCATCCATTTATCACTTTATCCATCAATCCACATGACCATCATGTAGCCACCTACCCACACATCCGTCCATGTACCCACTCATTCATTACCAGTCCTTTTATGCATGCACATATACACCCATCCTCTACCCACCCACCCCTCATCCATCCATCTATCCACCCACCTGTTCATCCATCCATCTATCTAACCACCCATTATCCATCTATCTGCCCCCTTAAATCAACGCATTTGTTCATCCATCTATCTGCCTGTCCACTTACCATTCACCCACCAATCTATCTATATATGCATACATAAACCCACTCATCTATCTACTCACCATTCCACCCATCCATCTTGCTAATACATATTTATGGTGACCAAAGAATACAGAGATAAAAAGACAGGACTTCAATAATACCACAAGAGAAAAGAAAAGTTTAGGGACAGCCAAGAGTCTCTTTCTTCTTCGTGTCAAAGTCCCTGTGTGAAGAAGCAGTAGTAGGACAGTCTGTAGTGGGGGCAGGGACTCATCTTTAACTGAAGCACTTAGGAATGGCCACAAGTTGGTAGCCTAGAGCAAGGCAGGAGCTCTTAGAGTGGGCAGAGAGACACTGTTTGCAGCAAGTGTTTGGAAACTAGTTCTTGGTGAAGTGTGAAGGAAGGGGGTGGAATAGGATGCAGTAGAGGCAAGAGAATCATTGAGGCGGCTGCCACTCTGCCAGAGGGGCAGAGCAGGTGGGCAAAGGCCATAGCTAAGGAGAGAGGAAGTCACAAATCAATATTTTACATCGTGTGGCAGTTTTAATGAGAATGACTCCCATGGGCTCATCTGTTTGGTCCCTGTTAGCGGAACTGTTTGGGAAGGATTAGGAGGTGTGGTCTTGTTGGAGTAGGTGTGTTCATGTTGGAGGAGCTGTGTCACTGGGGTCTTTGCCCACTGCCTGTGGATGGATATCAGTCACTACTCCAGCACTACGCCTGTCTGCTTCCCACCTTAAAACTGTAAGCAAGGCACTAATTAAATGCTTTCATTTATGAGTGTTACCTTGGTCATCGAGTCTCTTTTTAGTATTAGAATAGTAACTAAGACACATGACATTTTCAAAAGAGAAAACTGAGAGATAATAAGCCCTGCCCATGGCCACAACCCTGTCCCGAATTATTCTATATAGGCTGTAATGTGTGTTGTGGAAAGCTAGTCTCTGGGCCACATTTCCAAAGAAGCATGCTTCAGTGTCTTCATCAACCATGGCTGAGAATTGGGTTGTCAGTCCCCTGGCTTCACTTGTGACTTCTGTGTCTGCCCTTTGGCCTCTGTGTCTACCCTTTGGGTGTCAAAAACAGGTGTTTGCTACATCTGCTTGCTCTGAGGATGTCTTGGGTCTTGCAATGCGGACAGTTTTCATAGCTTGGCTCTGTAGGAAAGACAAAGGCTGAAGTGTGGAGTATCAGGGAAGCTGAGAGGAGCAGGTAGGCCTGCCTCGGGCAAAGTTGAAAAAGTATCACCCTGGCAAGAGAAAAGCCACATGGAGAAGGCAGGATACTGTTACAGGGCAGCCCACTGTGGGTGGTGACTATGGAGGACACCAGCCATGGATATAAGTTGTTTGATGGAGACCTTCCTTACCAGGAGTCATGAGCTGGGTGGGAGGAGAGGAAGGAGAGGGAACTATCCCAGAAGCCTCTGCTCTGAGAGCCTTGACAGGGACCATCTTACTATATGCTTGGAACATTGTCTTGTCCATAATCCAAGTCTTCCCCAAACCTTGTTGGCCAAGGCTGAGTCTGCTGAGATGTTGAAAGAAAGGTGCTGGAGAAGTCCTTAGCATGTAGGAGGTGCTCAGGAAAAGCTGCCCATCAATGTGTCAGGAGGCCTTGGGTTTCCTGGCCTCTCTGAATCCAGACACCCTACCGTCACACATGCGGTTTTCTGCTCACAACTTCTTGTTCAGCCTTATGCATTTTGTATGACCCCCCCTCCCCCCGCCTCGCCTTCACAAAGTGGATTTTCAAAATCAACGCAATTTAGAGTGACATACTTTCTCCCTCACAGGCTGCATCTCCACAAACCCTGTGTGGCTGGAGGAAAACGAGCCAGGGTTTCTCAACGAGTGGGCTGTGGAAATCCTTGAGCTATAAATAGCATGTGTGTGTTTTTTTAATATGATGGACTCATTTTCTCTGATCATAAAATCTATGGCTTCTATTTATAGCCATGGTGCCGCTCCTAGTACTGAGGGATTGTAAAAATAGGTTCCAGGAAATAGATGTGCTTGGCCAGTCTTCCCAGCATGAAGACAGCAGAAGGGGATGGCAGATGGGGGCCCCAGGATTCAGGCTATTGGCATTAACCCCATGCTGTCTGGGAGCAGTTCTCAGTTCCAGGCCCCTCAGGTCTCCAGCCTTCAGCTCGAATTGCATTTGCTTGGATGAAGAGCTGTGTTCATTCACTCACTGAGAGCCCGAGTCAGCCCAGCCCTGCTGGAAGGCTCCTGGGAAATAAATGCATTTGTATAGCACAGCGGCTGACTGAAGCAGGAACTCTGGTGCTCAGCATGACACAGGTGCGGTGTGAATGAGAGCCCAGGAAGCCTCCAGAAGCTGCATCAGTGCTGCCCAGGGAAGCCCCAGAGCCACTAGGCAGAACAATTGTTGGGGTCACTTTATGTGAATGTCCATCCAGTGTCCAATTGCTTCTGTTAGGACATGTATCCCATCTGTGTGGCCAGTGCCCCTGCCCTGCCTCAGCTAAAGCTTCTACAAGGCTGGATTGTCCTAGGGTGTGGGTGTTTGCTTTATTTAACTATAATCTCTAAGGACCCAGAAGATGCCCAAGGAGAGGCTGCTGGAACAGGGGGACCAACACTATTGCCCCCAAGTCATGCCCCCTAGTGGAAGTGTACTTGTTTAAAAATTATTCCAAGAAGCAGGGGAGCCAAAAAAAGCCCTGAGGGCAGAATCTGTGACCCAGCATCCTAGATAAAGAAAACCAATCCCAGCACCAGGGTCATCTGGGGTCAACCTCACAGGATACCAGGAATCAAGGGGTTTGATCGAATGCTAGAAAGAGAAGTTGCCTTAATCCTATGCATAGCCTGGACTCCAGATGTCACTGTTGTTGAACTCAGGGGTCACAGCCTATGCCCCAAGCCAGGTTTAGCTACACACCCTCAATAATACAGTTAAAAGAGTCAATAGTGGGAAGGAAAAAGCAAAGGCTTAGTCAATGTGGCTACAGTGACTTTAAATTCAATATTATCAATGTGCGTGTGTGCGTGCGTGCGTGCGTGCGTGCGTGCGTGCGTGCGTGCGTGCGTGCGTGTGTGCGTGTGTGTGTGTGTGTGTGTGTGTGTGCGCGTGTGTGTGCGTGTGTGTGTTGGAGGGTAATGCAGCCTGGAGAAGATTTTTTTAGTCACTGACTTTGAACATGTTCTTTGTGTCACACTCAGGAACACAGGGATGTTTTTTCTGCCATAACAAGGAATCAGACAGGAAGGCGGGGGCCAAGGAGGCTGGCTTCCCTGGCATCCATGTGGTCCAGAGTAAGAAAGAGGTTTAGCTGAGCCACAGTTGCAGGGCTTTGCTCCCACTAGGTATGTCCTTGGGTTCAGTGCAGGTGGAGGGAGGAGCCTCCCACCAGTGCCACAGGAAGGCTCTGTGGCCCGACTGTGTGTGCTCTGATGTCTAGCTCTGAGTTTCCTACTTAGAGATAGCCTGCCTTAAAAAAGGTGGAAAATAATCCAGATAAAATAACCCGCATTTCCCAGCCCTCTTTCTAATAGCTTCAGCCAATGAGATTGCTGCAGAAGTTTGAGTTTCTGGAAAGTTCCTCAAGGATGGAAAATTGTCTTATGTGCCTTTTCTTTTCTTTGGTGTTCCTGCCTGGAATACAGATATGGTGGTAGGAGTTTCTGCAACCATATTGAAACCATGTGGGTGGGTGGGGCACCTCGTCACTAGCCCTAGACTCATTATTTTTGTTACTAGTTTTTTGCTTTGTTTGTGTGTGTGTGTGTGTGTGTGTGTGTGTGTGTGCTGTGTGTGCGTGTGTGTTTCTCTTTGTTGTTTTTGCTGCATCCCACAAATAAAAATGACCAAGTGATAAATGCTGCTCAAGAAAACATCAGTCCGGGTGTAACCTGATGTAGATTGTGTCTAAGCACAGGGCAATGACAAAGATAACTGCATGAGATACAGAAGTAATCAAGTTGTAGGCTGGATGGAGGACTCTCAGTCCCCTCAACCAGGACCTGCATCTATCTATCTACTCCCAGTTGTACAGCTGTGTTGGCAGTGAGTAAGTATATAATGATGGTAGACTAAACCCCTGAACTGTAAGCCAGCCCCAGTTAAATGTTTTCCTTTGTAAGAGTTGCCATGCTCATGGTGTCTCTTCACAGCCCTAGAACACTAAGACATAGGGTGTTGCTACCTGCAGACAGCATTGCAGATTTCCAGAACATACTCATTTTGTATAACCGCAACTTTATATCCACCTCCATTTCCTCTTCCCCTCAGTGCCGTTCTATTTTCTATCTCTACAGAATGGACTGCTTAAGTACTCCATTTACATGAAATCCTACAGTAACTGGCTGGTCCCCTAGCCCCCTTAGCATCACATCCTTTGGGGTTTATGCAGCCACAGGTGGCAGTCTTTCTTCTTGTTAAAGGGCAAATAATATTCCATTGTGTGGATATATCACCCCTTCTTTATCCACTCATCCAGTGATGGTATTAATGCCGAAGCCACATCTTGGATGTATTGTAGATAAAACTTGTGTGAGTTGTGTGAAAATCCTATTTTAATTGTTTGGTTGAGGTGTGTGTGTGTGTGTGTAAGAAATAGGATTGGTGAAACTTCAACCATTATAGAGATCAACAGTTCCATCAAAGTCTTTATTTTGAAAAAAGAAAGGATGCTAGTATTGTAAACATACATTAGAGAGAAGGTGGATAATACAACCACCATCCTCTCTGTTTTTCCTGGCTTCAGCCCCAGCCTCTTAGATGAGCCTGAAGCCTCTCTCCCCTGGGCTTGGCATTGGTGTAGATCTCTGTGGACTGAGCTGCCTTCTGTAACTTTACTCTTGGTCTTCATCGGTGCCCAGGACAGCGTAGCCCCGGGGGAATCTCCCATATGGGTATGTTCAGTGTTTCAGTCTTTTCTTCCTTTGTTGGTGTTGCCCTTCTGAAAGTCACTTAGAGTCTGACCTTAGCTTCCAATCCACTGTCACGAAGATTCAAAAGCCAAACCCGAGTGTCCTTCATGAGTAGGATCAATCACACAACTCTAAGAGGATCTAACCTTCCTGATGCTGCGACCCTTTAATACAGTCCTGGTGTTGTAACTCCAACCACAGAATTATTTTCATTCTGCAAATTTGCTACTATTATGAATTACAATGTAAATAGCTGTGTTTTCCAGTGGTCTTAGGCAACATTTGTAAAAGGGTTGTTTAATTCCCAAAGGGGCTGCCTTGCGCCCTGGTGTTCTAGCATGTTCTAACAGTCTGGTCTGCTCCTCTTGCCTGTTATTTGCATCTACTGCATGTCTAACCTCAGCTTTGTGTTCTAGGACAAAGGGCTCCCTGCCTGCAGGTCAGCTCCCTGCCACACACACTGTTGCTGTCTGGGACCCTGATACTACAGATGTTTGCTTTGGTCTTAGTTCCTGCGCCCCATACAGCCTTGTCACCCTTCTGTCTTCAGAAACATTTGTTTTAACATCGTCCCAGAATGGAGTCTCTTTGAAGACATTGCAAGTGACAATTAGGGATCCAATTTAAGATAAAATTCAACCCTAGGTGGTACTGCCAAGTCAAATAACTCACAGAAGGTGACAACACCTGACAGGCAGAGGCTACACTGGCACAGGAGACGAGTTCTTTTTTAAAAAATCAATGCTTGGCTCCTGCAACGTAGGACTGTTGACATTGGAAAAGACAGGATTTTATAACCGGAGAAATACAGCGCAATAGCTGTCAGGTGCCATTGACTCAAGTTAATTCTTTCCAAATGCTACATTAGATATGGGCGTGACTCAAATTGCTAACCCTCTTAAGGCCTCTGCTTGGTTCTCTGAGGTGTCTTTAGTGTGTCCTCTTGCTCTGCTGGCTCTGACCTCCATCAGGCAAAGATGGTGGGGAAGGCTTTGTTCCTGCTTTTCCCTGCATTGTGGTGACCATATAAGTGACGCTCAGGGAGTAATGTCTGATTGACTGTTAAATGACACCTCCCCACCTGGATTAACGATGCTGAGATTCTGTAGCTAGAGTCTATAGAGGTTGGAAGGCTGGGGAGAGGTTAAAGCAGAACTGAGTTTGATCCCCCAGAATCTATATGAAAAATAAGTTGAATATGACAGTTTATAATCCCAGCATTGGGAAGGCAGTTCCTGGGGCTCATTGGCCAGCCAGTCTATGTGAATCACTGAGTTCCAGATTCAGGGAGAAACATAGTTTCAAAAAAAAGGAGTGATTGGGGTGGCACCCAGTGTCAGATTCTGCCCTCCACCCCACATACTTGAACATCTACATAGATGTGCACACATATGAATGCAAAATAATAGTTGGGACAGTTGATCTCTAAAGTCATGCATTTCTGTTTAACTAGCCTTGGAAGGGTAAGTAGAGTAGGGTGGGCAGCAGAGGAGGTGTATCTTGGGGAGGGGACAGTTGTTCAGCCAAAAGAATGTCACCAAGAACAAGCACAGAGAAGCGGTGAGGCCAAGTGAGGATGTACTCTTATTGAAGTAGAATGTTCCAGAAGGCTGGGGTGGCAGAAATAACAACCAGAACAGGACTTTCTCTGCCGCACTTTAGAACAGATCTGTCCAACACCATTTGTCAGAAATTTCAGAGTTCTGCGGTATTTGACCTTTCTCTCATGCCATTTAAGAGGGCTTTCACACAATCAGGCCGCACAGGCACTTTTGCTGAAACAAAGTCTTTAATTTCAGACTAGCCAGCTAGAATATCACTTCTCACCTTAAGTACCACTATGACATTTTGTGCTAAACAAACTCCAAGGCGTACTCTAATTACCATGATGCTGCCCTTTCCAGCATCCCCACCTCCCTGTGACACCACACACCAGCTTGCTCCTGGGTCTCAATGGCCTCCTGTTCTCTGATTTTGATGGTTTCCAGGCATAGTTTGCAATACCCAGGCCCATAATATTGAAGTAAAATGGCTCATATGCTTGACCAAATAGAATTCACCTGCCTTAGCCAGCCTCTCCCAGGCTCTCAGTGTTAGTCTGAGTCGGTGCCGTGTAACTGAACACGCGACTTGAGAGTCTAATGTGAAGCTGCCGACATCAGCCTGGGAGGAGGTGGGTTGTGCTGAGTGACTCCTAAGCAAGAATGTGGAAGGGTGAGAGCCTGAGCAAAGTGGGGGGCCCACCCTCTTGTTAGTACCCACAGCCCCGAGAACCTATCCCCTATCTGTGCATGAGAATGGAGCCCAGTGACCTGAACACCTCTTAAAGACCCTGCTTCCAACACTGTTCCTGTGGGGGAGTGAATTTCCAACACATGAGCCTAATAATAGTGAAGTATGTTGGCTTGAGTTCCCCCAAAAGATACATTAAAGTTCCAGTTCTTAGTACCTGTGAACATGGCCTCATTTCAAAATAGAGATTGTACTGTCTAGTCTTTCGTTAACTTGACACAAACTTGAATCATCAGAGAGGAAGAATCGAGAAGATGCCTCCGTAAGACCCACCTGTAAGGCATTTTCTTAGTGATGTATCAGGGAGAGTCCAGAGCATGGTAGGTGGTGCGATCCCTGAGCTGGCAGTCCTGGATTCTACTAGAAAGCAGGCTGAACAAGCCATGGAGAGCAACCCAGTAAGCAGCATCCCTCTATGGCATCTGTATCAGCTCCTGCCTCCAAGTTCCTGCCCTTACTGATTTGATGATGAACTGTTCCATTTAACTAAAATAGGGATTTTTGTTGATGTGATCAACTTTAACTGAGGCCATACTTGGTTGAATTAGACCCTAATCCAGTGTCTGGTTCCCCTATTAGAGAAGGGAATTCTGGAGACAGTAAGTGAGATACAGGAGAGAAGGTCATGGAATAAGGGGCAGTATTCGTGGGATGCCAGGGATGGCCATCAGGTAGAAGAGAGGCAGAAAAAGTTCCCCTCACGACCATCAGAAGGAACCAACATTACCAACAGCTGGGTCCTACATCTGCCCTCCAGTCCTGTGGAAAACAAATTTCTGTCACCTTAAGTGTTTGGCTTTTGTTCACAGGAAATTAATTCAACTGAGAGCCCTCTGAAACAGAGTGGCTCACCCTTAGAGCCGCTGTCAATGTGGAGATGCTCAGATGTCCTGGTCATAAACTCAACTCAAATGTCAGCAGGTGTTCACCCCCTACCAAGTTCCACAAATCCCTGTGTTAATTGGAGGACCAGAAGCCATGTGCACAACCAAGCACTGCAGATCTTCCTGGCCGTCAGGACACACCTCTTTCATCTTGTTTGCTGGTCTCCATGGTGGTCCTGGGCTAAGGAGTGCAGAGCCCGTGATCATGGCACTTCAGTGAACTTGGGTTTTGAGCCACCACAGTGGATTGCTGCCTCCGCTGCTTCCCTTGGTCCCCAAGAGAGACTGAAGGGGACAGGTGGGGGCAGATCCTCACAGACAGAAAGTATCTTACTTACATCAAGCACTTCATAAATGCCAGCTGTGCTCCTAGAATGTGATCAGGAAAAGTGCCAACTGCTTGCTTTGGGCAAACACAGAACTCTTAAACCCTGTGCACCCGACCTTCCAAGACCCTTTGCACCAGGACATGCTAACCCAGTCCTGCCTATTTTCCAAATAGAATTAAATGTTGGCTGCTCTGAGGATAGTCAGCAGAGGCCAGGAGTGGAAAGATGGAGAAGGGAGAGATCAGTGACACATCTCACAGTTTCTGATAGAAGAAATAAACTTTGAAGACCTGCACAAGAGTGCTGGGGGTGTCATTCAGCAGCAGAGTGCTTGCCTAAGAGGTGTGAGGCTCCAGGCTTGATCCGCATCCCTGCCCAAAAGTGGCTATCACTAATAATAATGGACTTTTTAATCTCAAAATTTGAAGCCAAATTTCAAATATTCTCACCACGAATAATGGTCTTGGGAGGAAATAGGTTGATAAGCTCAATTTGATCATTCCATGTGCACATAGACTTCAAGATGTCACACTGGGGGCTGGGGAGATGGCCCAGTGAGTGAAGTGTGTGTTGTATAAGCAAGAAGGCCTGAGTGAGGTTCTGTGATTCCAGCGCTGGGGAGGTGGGAACAAGCAGGTTCTCGGGAACACTGGCTAGCCAGATGAATCTAGTGAATGTACCCCAGATCCCAGTGAGAGATACTGTCTAATAAAGCAAAATAGACGACTCCTAACAAATGACGCTGATGTTGACTTCTGACCTCCACAAACATGTTTACACACAACACACACAAACCCCTCCAAAACATACAGTTGGTCAAGTCATTTTGCCTCCAGTGTCGGGCATCAAGCCTTGAGCCCCACACATGCAGCCTAGATGTACCCCTGAGAGATGTTCCAGCTCCTTTTGTACATTTTATTTTGAGTCAAAGTTTTCCACTCTAAAATTCAGGTTGGGCTTGGACTTACAATACCCATGTCTTAACCTTCCAAGTGACTGGGATGATAGGCCTATACCACCGGGCTCTGGAAAAAAATAAATAAATACAAAAAATTTAAGAAAATCCCCTTCAAAAAATTCAACTATGCCATCAAAAACATAAATGATAAAAATCTCTGGTAACTGTAGTAACCAAGATCGAACTGCAGTTTGATGTGGGGTAGCTAGGCCACACACCCTGCCCTGGCCAGCCCTCACTGTGGGATCTCTGTTGTCCCAGGTCCTGAGGTCACATAGTCATTCAATTACCTGTTTTTACCTTTACAGGGGGGAATTCCTTACAAAGAAGACCAAAGTCCTTTATAGGCAAAGTGAGAATAAAAATATTAAAAGTTCTCAAATTAGAGGAAAACTTGAAATATTTATAAATTCATCGTTTTCAGCATCTAGTCCTAAAAGCAGGTTTATAAAAATGACTAGGCTAATTAGAAAGATTGTGGACTGCAGGTAGTCCAGGGTAGATGAGAAGACTAGGAAAATGGCAGAGAGACTATTTCATGGCCCTTCATGTGACTTCCTGTCATGTAGCTGGGATTACAGTGGCTGGCAGAACAATTCGAGAACAGGAGCTGACATGGTCCATGGTTCAGAGGATTTCGGTCCATCAGAGCAGGCACTTGAGACTAAGAGGAGTTCCTAGTGGTGGGAGTGGATGGCGCTGCTTTCCACATCAAGGCAGATCACCAGTTGAGTGTAAAACAAGAATCCTGAACCGCAGAAACATCAAAGACCTGCTCTTAATTACAGACTTCCACCAGCCAGATCCCACCTCCCAAACACTCCTCAGCACCCTCAAAATGGTGCCACAAGCTCAGGACCATGGAGCCCACACAGGAGCCTGAGGGGGCCTTGTCAGGTTCAACCTGTAATAGGAGGGTCTGGTTCTGCTTGCTCAGACTCACACACTGATCAGGGACCTGGGAGCATGTGAAGCAGAAGTACTCAACTCTAAAAGAACAGTCAGGGGACGCCTTACGCCCTTCAAAGGTGGCCAGGGACCACTTTACTCCTGTAGGCCCTTCCCAAAGTCTCTACTGAATCCCTAAATGGCATCATCAACTAAAAGTTAGGGACTATGAATTCCAAACACAAGACTATGGGGACAGTTAACCACCAGTGGAGGATGAAGGAGATTTGTAATAAATGATTATCTTGGATAATGAACCAACATTCGGGAGAAAAAAAATTTCCCGTGTCTTCTTTTACACCAAAGTTATCCCAGATTTTTTTTAAGGCAATGTAGAAATAAGATTCACAAAACCATTCTACCAAGATAGGACTAAGGAGATCAAAACCCAAGCTGATCCTTGCCCTAGGCAGTCCCTGGTACATGGCAGTGCTTAGTGAATATTTGTGCAGTGTGTGTGTGCTAAATTCTCTACATGTTTTCTACATTTAAGCTTATTTAATTTTCCTACTATGACTATTGATCATGATAGAAAGCAACACAGATTCAGAAAAAGAGGCAAGGAGAGGCCTGATGGTCCATGAAGACCCCCAACCCAGCAACATGATGGTGCATCAGTAAAAAGAAGAAGGAGGAGGATGATTAGGGCAGGTGTGGAGACAGTGTCTGTTGGACCCATGGACTGTTTCAGCCCACACAGCACCTAGCCCATGCTCCGTACCTAACAAGTAGGAATTGAATACATGAATAGATTATTCCTGGCTTTGTGTTCAGCCTTATCCATGTTTAATTCCTGTTTCTATGATAAAATGCCCTTACCAAAAGCAATGTAGGGAAGAAAGGGTATATTAGGTTCAGAATTCTGATTTGAAGAACCTTGAAGCAGTTAGTCACATCTACACTGAAGAGTAGAAAGAAATGCTTGCTCACTTGTGCTCAGCCCCAATTCAACACTAGACAACCCCAGAACCCAGCCCAGGGAATGGCACCACCCACATTCAGGATGGGCAGATCCCACCTTTACTAACTCAGCATTAAGAAAATCTTTCGCAGGCTTGCCCATAGGCACCAACCTGATCAGGACAATCCTCCACTGAGCCTTCCCCCCCCCCCCGTAGGTGATTCTAGGTGTGTCAAGTGGATGAATAAAACCAACCATCACACATCCAATCTCACAATTGCCCTTCTTACATCTTACATAGCCAGATGCAAGGCACTTGGTCTTCCTCTATGGGAATGTGTGCTGACTTTTGACACACTTCGGCATAACAGGGAGGCATGGCAGCAGGCACAGTGGCTGGAACAGAAGCTGAGCCCTCACATCTTGAACTGCAAGCAGGAAGCAGAGAGAATGAATTAGAAACTGAAGGAGTCGTTAAACACTCAACGCTCATCTCCAGTGATACACTTCCTCCAACAAGGCTGCACCTCCGAAGGCCCCTCAAACAGCACCACCAACTAGGTACCAAACATCCATCCAAATACCTGACACTATGTGGGACATTCACTTAAAACACTATGTGCAGTGTGGTGCCACATACTTATAACCTCTGCATTTTTGAAGTAGAGACAGGGAGATCAGAAGTTCAAGGCCATTCTCATGTGCACAATGCGTTTGAGACCAGCATGGGATAAGAAAGAAAGAAAAAAAAGATCATACCTCTGGGAATGTAACTAACCCTTAGGGTCCCCAAGTTGTGGTTGGTGATCCATAGCATCTAGCCTGGCTCTCCTGTACACCAGCTGCCTGATCTTGAACATGTAACCCACCTCTCACCACCCCTGATTGCTGCTGTTCATCTTTAAACTAAAGATGAGGGAAAATGGTACCCACCCATCTAGTGAAGGCATTGGAAGGATGCTATGTATTAACATCCACAAGCAAGATTCTGAAGGCAGCTCTTAGGACACAGCAAGCCTGTCATAAATGCTCACTGCTCCTGTATGAATTAGTAATATTGGGTAAACAAACCAATGTGGTGTATGTTCAAAGGTGCTGTTAAAAGGATGTCCCCAGTGAGTGGCTAGATGCACAAAAAGTGGGAGCATATGGTTCGCCGGCTGAGTCACAGACCTTCTGAACCATGGATAACAGCTTTGACCTTTTTCCACATGATGGAACTATTTCACGGAGAATCCCTTTGCCTTAAGGTACTAAGAAATGTCTCTGGGAACCATGGCTTCCCGATAGAGTGGCTGTTTAGAGCATGGGGTCCAGGGCATCAGACCCTCTATGTTCCCATCTCCGGCTAACTACAGCTTATGTCAGAAGGAAATCCGAGCTATGACCAGCTGTGAATAAAGCTTGGGGGCAGCTTGTCAGCTAAGCAGAAGCAGAGAGGCAGGCATGAAGCTAATGACGCAGGGAGACAGAAATAAATGGGGAAACACCACACTCTCTTGCTTGAATACTCTCTGCCCGGCAAGGGCACAGTGGAATCTGTACCATCTCAGGGTGCCAGAGGTGAGCATTACCATTGAAAGACAAGGTTCATTCTGTTACCATCAGCAAGAAACTATGTACCAAATACTGTCCCTAGTTGGACATCCCAGAGATGGTATAGCCTGTCTGCATCACAGAGACATGAAGGAAAGAGAAAAGAACCTTATTTCAGAATACACAGAAAGGGTGAGGTGTGGTGGAGCTGCCTCACAGGGTGAGGAAGGCTGTACAAGGGAAAGGTGATTTGAGCCAACCCTCAGTAGATGAAGAACTTCTTCTCAGGAAAGCTTCCCCAGCAACAGACCAACAGCATGTGCAAAGGATGTCTGGAAACCAACTGTAGTCTCTGCTACAACAGAAGGGAATACCTATTTGGACAGACATGGGGCTGGGATGAACGGGGCTATGAGGGAACTCACAGTCTATTCTGCCAGCCATTGTAAGTTTATGATACAGGAGGGCACAATATGGCCAGCCCCTCACCCCATTCTCACAGAGGAAGAAATATAATGACTCCCCTAGAGCCACTGAGTATGCCCATGCTTCCCCCAAAACCCAATTCTCCAGGCTCCATTCAGAACCTCTCTAATGCCTGTGATAAACCCAGGAAATGTAAAATACACCACAGCATGACTGCATTCAGGGAGGTGGAGGCCAGAAAGGGATAAGACACTGGCAGGGTGATCAGGGATGAAATTCTGTTTCACTCCGTGTCTCAGAAGTGAAAGGGAGGGAGACAGACATTGTACTTTCCCTTGGAAGACTAAAGGGAACGAAACCACGAAGATGAGGCTCCAGAGATGACTCAGTAGGTAAGGGCACTTGTCACTAAGCTTGACAACCTGATTCCCAACCCTGACTTCAGTCCTTGGATCCCACTTTGTAGAAGAAGAGAAGAAATTTCCACGAGTTGTTCTCTGATATCCACAGTAGCCCCTCACAATAAATAACAAATTAAGTAAATTAATTAAGTAAAATGAAATTAAGATGACAAAGACATGTGATGTTTAGAACATTATACAGACCATCCTACAGCACATGTAGCTGTTGGGAAATGAAATCTTATTGTCAACCCCTTTTAGTTGCCCATCTTGACTTAAAACGATTCTGAATTTAGGATGGATTTTCTAGAAGGATCCTCAGACATATGCTCAGATCTCGGCATTAGAAGTTGCCTGGGACACGCTGTATTAGATTCCTGTCCTGTTGCAGCGTGACCAAAAGTAACAAGGAGAAAGGGGTTGCTCTGCTCATAGTCCCAGGTTACAGTCCATCACTGTGGGGAAATCGAGGCAGCAGGAACTTGAGACAGCTGGTCACATACACCGTCAAGAGCGGAGAGAGAATGCACACACGAGGACTACTCAGCTTGTTTTCTTCACTCTTACACAGTCTAAGATCTCCTGCCTGGGGAATGATGTCTCCCACAGTGAGCAGTTCTTTTTTTTTTCACACCTTAATGTACTCAGGCTCATAGACATGCTCATGGGCCAATCTGATCTAGAAAAGAGAATCTTGAGATTCTCTTCCCAGGTAATTATAGATTCTGTCAAGTGAAAATTAAAACTGATCATCATATGCACCCATCTCTGTTTGCCAAGGCACAGGGGGAGGATCCATGCCTATCTCTTCATGCAAATCTACCCACATGGCATTGGCATTCCAGGCGGCATGAATTCTCTGGGATGAACATCCTCAAGTTATCCGGAGCTCTAATTTACATTTTATGGTCACTGTGCTTTGCAATGGCTCTTTGTTTTTGGCACAGCAGACCTGGTGGAGGAGGAACATAGAGAAGAATGTCAGACATCTTAATTTGTAGTAGGAGATGGACTCAGCCACGCCCTGAAGTACATCTCTGAACCCAGGGATACCCGGTAGCATGGTCCCTCCAAACCTGCACTCGGGCAGCTTTCACCGGTAGCAAAGCAAGAGGCTGGGTGGGGTCTGAATGTCAGACAAACCAGAGGAGAGGAAAAGAGACACCTGATGAGCTTACTAATTAGAGGGCAGTGAGCCTCTTCTCAAATGACCGAGGTCATTGTTCTGAGAACACGGGACCTCAAAGGGCCTCGAAAGCCTCCAACTCTCTTCTCTGCCTCGTGACAGTGGTACCTAGTTGTCCTTCATTTTATTTTTTAAATTTAATTATCATTATATTATTACATTTTTGAGACAGAAACTCACATATTCCAGACTGCTCTTGAACTCCTATTATCTGAGGGTGACCTTGAACTCCAGATCCTCCTGCTTCTGCCTCCAAGTAGGGGAGTTGCAGGCATGTACCATCATGCTCATCTTAAATACCTCATTTTTATTTTTAAATGAAATGGAATTGAATTTATTATGATGATTGATGTTACGAAGACAAGGTCTTGTGTGTCCCACACTGTCCTTGAACTTGATATGAAGCCAAGAATGTTCAAGGAAGCCTTGAGCTCTGATCCTCCTCCCCCACCTGCTAAGCATGGAAATTACAGGCTAGTAACTTCATCAATCTTTCATCTCTTTGGCAGTCCCTGTCTGTCTGTCCTCAGCCCAATGCAGTCTGGCCATTGGCAGTTTGTATAATTGTCTTTTCTAGCTCAGGGCCTGGACCGGGGGAGGTGAGTGAGCCACTGGTCTCAGATGCAAGTATAATGGATGTTGGAAGACACAGAAGTCACAAGAAACACCATCTTAATGCAGGCTGGACTGGGGCTCAGTTGGTAGAGTGCTTGCTTAGCATGCACAAGGCTGTGGACTGGTCCCCAGCACTGCATCAACAGAATGAGATAGCAAATATCTGCAATCCCAGCAACTCGAAAATGGAAGTGGAGGATCCAGAGTTCAAAAACATCCCTAGCTATATACAAGTTCAAGGCCAGCCTAGACTATATGAAACCTCGACTTCATAAAATTTTAATACAAAATCCTCTCTCTCTCTCTCTCTCTCTCTCTCTCTCTCTCTCTCTCTCTCTGTGTGTGTGTGTGTGTGTGTGTGTGTGTGTGTGTGTGTGTGTGTGTGCAGGTGAACTAGACCATGAAGATAAGTATGGAAGCCAGAGTATGTCTTCCTCAGTTTCCTGCCACCTTATGGGGTGAGGGGGAGGGAGTTGTGTGTGCACAGAGACATGGCACATCTGCATGTGAGGTGTGTGTGAGTTGTATGTGCACAAGCACATGGCACTTTTGCATATGCGATGTGTGTAGGTTGTGTGTGCACAGAGACATGGCATCTCTGCCCTATCTGCTCTGATGTCCATCAGGTTGAGCATGGTCAGGCCTCTGTCTTGTGTTTTGTATTCTTCTGTCTGCCCGGATAACAGCAATAGCTAGAGCCTCCCACTTCCAGCCTTCACTCTCTTTCAGTGTTAGCATCAGTCTGCTTTCAGTCACTGTAACAAAACACTGGAAGCTCGGTGTAGTAGTTTCAATGTCATTGGCCCCATAATCGCATAGGGATTATCTCACTATTAAGAGGTGTGGCTTTGTTGGAGGAAGTGTGTCACTGTGGGAACAAGCTTTGATGTTTCCTGTGCTCAGGACACTGCCCAGTGTCTCAGTTAACTTCCTGTTACCTGCAAGATGTAAGACTCTCAGCTACCTCTCTAGCATGTCTGCCTGCACACCCCTGCATACTCCCTACCACAGCGATAATGTACTGAACCTCTGAAACTGTAAGCAAGCCACCCCAATTAAATGTTTTCATTTATAAGAGTTGCTGTAGTCATGGTGTCTCTTCACATGATAATAACTTGTATTACCAACCTAAAAATATCTTTCTAGAACCTAAAACTTTTTATTAGACAACCTAAGCTTTTATGTCTCTCAACCTTATAAACTTTACATCTCTTTTGTAAGTTTCTTTTCTAAGAAAACAGTATAACTATCTAGTTTTCAATCCCCATTGGATACCAAAAAAAGATAAAATATTACCTGAGCAAAAAGGAAGTGCAAAGAAAGCAACTTTCAAAACTTTATAAATGACAGAAACAGCTCGCTGCCTGGATAGTCACCCAGGGTTCCTCTACAGTACTAGGGCATCCATCTTCTAACTACAGGCCTAAAATATCTCACAAACTTTTCTTTGAAGCAGAAATTTTAAAGGACTGTGATACCTTGTCTTGGAAAAGTTCACCAGTCCCCTTATTTTGTATCCTGCATGTTCAATTTGGACAGCACATTATCAGCAGTTGAGGCAAAGAAAGTTTCTTGCTCAGTGGAAGCAAACGTCATATGAAGGTTCCCGATGCCCATCATCTTCTCTGAAGTTGATTGATGATGCCAGGAGCAGACATATCACTGTCATGAAAAGCTTTATGTTATTATAAATGCTATACTCTGGACATTTCTGAAGTGTTTGAAGATGATCTGTCTTATTAAACAGATAAATGTATCTATTTAATTTTGAAAACATACCTACATGACTATAAGTCTGATTGTTATAGATAACTAACTACTAACCTACATTTCTTAATTATCCTAAATAGTTTGTAATAATAACCTTTAAGAACTAGAACTCTACATTACATTTTAAAATGAACTGCATAGGTACAATATCTTAAACAAGATTAGAAACATACATACAATATGTTAAAACAAAACAACCTTAAATTTGTATCAGTATACAAGTCCATACCAAGAAAGAGATCCCTGAATTTAACCTACTGTGTTTAGATTTTTCTCTGACCATATCCAGTAACAACTTATAACCAACCCCCACTAAATGGTTATATAATTTATAACCCACAAACAACCAAAAGCAGCCCATTCCATCTCTCAGGAATGTGGATGTTGTGTTCTCTAATCCTTTTGTCTGGGATCGATAACATCTTTAGGGAACCCTGAGAAAATTGGGATAATGGCCAAGACCTGGGGGAGCTAGCTGTTGTCCAAATTCAGTGTGTTGGGAAACTGCAGGGCTTGTCTGAAGTTTTAGCTTGAGTACTCTGTGAGGCTGGACCATCTCAGCTAGTAGCTTTGAAGTTGTTCTGGATGCAAACTAACGAAAAACCTGCAACAGAAGCATCTGAGAGGCTGGATCACCTGGGACTTGTCCTCACTGGTATCTGGGTCTTCCCTTTTCTGAACGCATACAAACTTTTAAAGGTAATGTGTGTGTGCGTGTGTGTATGTGTGTGTGTGTACATTAACACAATTATAAAATGTGTGGTGTGCACAATTCTGCTAAAGATGATTTCTGTTTTATGTTTGAGCTTGTAAAAGGCATTGGGCAAGTTTGCTTGGACTGCGTAACCATACTGGAATATAAATCTCTATCCATGTCATTAGATGAAATACGAATTCTGGCTTGTATTTAATGGAAACTCAGAGTCAGATATTGGGAAAAAGCTGGAATATCAGAGAGAGGAAACAGACCACAGTGAAATCTCATCCAGCCAACTTCTCAGGGTAAAAGCTATCTTCCAGAGTCCTCAGCCTGACTCGTCGCTTGTACAGAATACCACACCCTCTGCCTATGCCTGCCTTAAATATCTTCTTTGCCCAGTTTTACTTCTGGGTTCAACTCTGCATCATAATTCTAGAGTTAGGATTAAAAGTGTGAGCTACTACTGTTTGGTAATTAGGCCTTGAACTCACAGAAACACAGAAAGATCTGTCTCTGAAGATATGGGATTAAAGGCATAGGTCAGCACTCAGTCTTTCCTGTGCTGGGATTAAAGGCAAGAATTACCACTCTCTGACCCTCTTGGCTTGACTGTGGGTGGATCTGTTCTCTGATATTCCAGGCTGATTTTATTAAATATAAAATATATCACCACAATAAGAAAGAATAGCATGTAATAATAAAGTCATGAGGACTCTGCAGCCAACAAGATTCATCATGTCTCATCCAGCCTCAGAGCTGTTCCCATGCAGAGGGATGAGCATACACATCACCTTTCCTGTAGTCTTTCCTGGCTTCCTCAGGGGCTCTCTCTCATGGGCATGGCTGCAAGGCACCATCAAGGAAATAGGAACCCCCTTGTCCACGTATTCTCTGGAGACAGCCTGCCTCTCCCCTATCTTCTAGCTCAGCTAACACTTTCTATAAGGAGTTACTGGGGCTCACTCCCCAAGGGCCACCTGATGAACAGAGCATGAAGTCACAGTGAGATGCTATATCAGGCATTCCTCCTTGGGCAGGCATGGGAAGGATGGGAAATCCGTCTGAGTAATAGATGTAGCTTAAGACTCCTGGAACGAGATAGTCAGAGCTAGCTATGAGGATTGGCCAGCTGGGCCCTTGTCTTAATGGACCTCCAGTGAGGTGAGGGCCTGCCTCGAGCTCTGTCTCTTGGCCTCACCTATCTCTTCCAGTGGCCTTCTCTCTCCCATTCTCTGAGAACTCCATGTTCTCCTAAGGCTCTTGCAAGGAGGTAGAGCTGGAGCCTTAGGATGGCGTGTGAGTGTGTGTGTGTGTGTGTGTGTGTGTGTGTGTGTGTGTGTATGTGTGTGTGTGTAAAGCCTCAAGTGTGTTCTGCCAGCTGTGCAGACCATAGAACTTACTCAGTGTCTCCGAGTCTCAGTTTACCATCACAAATTATACTGTAATTGTTCAGGGAGCCACAGAACTTTCCATGATAAAACACCCATTTGTTTATTGGCTGACCACACTTGATTTTCTAGGCTTGAAGCAATACACTTTATTTATCAATATCATTATTTTTTTAAAAAAAATGTAAAATTCTTTGAGAATTTCACACAATGTGCTTTAATTCTATTCACTTCCCCTAGATTCAGAATTCTTCCCTATCGCCAACTGAGTATGCGTGCTGGGGCGGGGTCCACTGTGTGCTGACTCTACACTGTTGGATGCGTGGTCTTCCGCTGCAGTATGGCTGACTTATAGGAGAAATACTCTTTAAAAAAAAATAAAACTATTCCTCCCAGAAATTATCAATTGTCAATAGCTTCTTGGCTAGGGATGGAGCCCTGTACCCATTTCTCCTCTTCATGCTAGACTTTGGTCTGTCCTTTGCTGGCACAGGTCTCATGCATGCTCTCAAAACCTCTGTGGATGTGCATGTGTAGATGCTTTGTCCAGAAGACACTGTTTTCTTGCAATCATCCATCACCTCTGGTCCTGACACTTCTCTGCCTATCTTCTGCTGGGATCCCTGAGCCTGGGAGAAGGAGGGTATGGTGCAGATGTTCCATTTAGGGCTGAGCATTCTGTAGTCTCTGCTTCTCTATACTGTTATCAATTTCAGATCTCTGTTAATCACTGTGTACTGCAAATAAAAGCTTCTCTGGGTAGAGACATTAATCTATAGATATCCCAGTTTTAAAATTAGATTTTGTGGGATGGGAATCTTTGGTTTATGAAAGAGGAAATGGATGTCAAGGAGGTTAAATGAAAACCGTGTATAGTCAGTCACAGCTTTTGAACATCCACGCAGTACCCAGCTCTCTCCTTCTCAATGGAACCATGATTTTATCCACAAAGCTCTCTCGGAGGATCCTTTCGCACTCAGAAAGACAGGTGTCAATGTCCCTGTATTCTGAAGCCTCACGGGGCATTAGGGGAATCTCATAGCCTATGCAGCTATGAGCGGGGAGGATCCCTGAGCTTAGGTCCACCCTTCATCTGAAACTCTGCTTTTACCATTAGTGCCTGACACATTTACTCTCTCTCTTCCCATTTCTCAAGCCAAGGCTTTCTCAGGACCTGTAATGGGTAAGGAGACTACATGCTAAGTTTCCCAAAACACTCATTATAGAAGACAGCTCTCTTGCTTTCTTCATCTCTGAGGTATCAGATACTAGCAGTGGAGGGATTCTAAAAGCTGGTACTTAATAGGTTATATGTTGAATGAATGAGTAGTAAGTGTATATCTGTATGCTGGAGGAATGGGTCATCCTAGTTTTCACAGATGACAGGCTAACCAACCCACTTGAAAGACATTACATTATTAATGATGGCTTGCAATTGTCAGAATAAATACCCCTGGGCTAGCTCACAGCACTCTGTGTTTTCTAAATTGCCCGGGTATGAATAGCTCAGAAGTCAGAACTCAGGATGATGGTTTTTGTTTCCTAGACTAGAGATTGGACCCTCTGTGTTTGCACTGGCTAAAGCCCTCTCATAATTCTTGTTTCAAATGCCCTCAAGTCCTCCAGCTGCCTGCCCCCATGCCAAAACACATCTTACTACCTGGAGCTTTCTGACATAGTTTTTGGAAAGGACTTGGGATCCCATCAACTGCCCTGCACATTGACTCAGACATGCTCCACACAGCAGGCATTTGCAGAGGGGTAGTCGCATGCAGAGCACCATGCTTAACACTCTGAAATCCTGGTCCAGACTGGAAGAGGTTCACTGTCCTTCAAGGGAGATGACTAACTGCCCTGTGGTAGATGTCTAACATGGGGGAGGGGGTGACACATCTACAACCCATATACTGGGTGCTCATCTCTGTCTGGGGGACGGGGGAGGACATGTCCAGATAAGACCCTTGAAAGAACCAATAGGTGCTATCTGGAAGCTGCAGATGTGGAAGGGCATTGTGACCGAAGGGATCAGCATGGCTGAGGCTTATAAAGGTACAAAGAAGCCTTTGTGGAGCTACAAGATATGAGGAAAAAAACTGAGTACCAAACCAGGCAGAGATGTGACCTGGAAATCCTCAGTGTCCTAAGATCTGACTCTCTATTTTGTGGGTTCCAACATGTCCTTGGAGGGTTCTAAGCAAAGAAATGTTATGGTCAGAGTGATGACATAGGAGGATGGCCCTGCCTGGGTGTCAAGTGTCCCTCACAGGGTGCCGTATTCTCAGGATCTCAGTCCTCTGTCACCCTCAGCCTCTCTTCCACGTTCATTTTCTAGTCTTGCACTTCTTCTTAACAACTCACATTTGTCCTCAACTTCTGCAGTGACCTCTTGTGTTCTCATAGCCCTGAGCCTTTCCAAGTGAGTGACCGGCAGGGGTGGGGTGGCTAGAAGCCATGTCCACCAGAACTCCGTGGTTGTGATCTGGATGAGTAGAGGATGAGGTAACTAAACCAAGGGCCAGGGGTCTTCATGTACATGGTTACATGCTTATCAATTCCGAGTCTGTCTTCAATGAACCGCACTGTAGTGCAGAAGGCTCCCCGGGAGGGCTGGCCCGGCTCAATGTGAATGCAAAGCCTACTCCTGCAGGAAAAAATTCCTCAAACCAGCACTAGTGAGACAGAATTTCCAAACGCAGTGGGGGTAATCAAAAAAGGTTGATTTCAGTTTGTGCTGAGTATACAGTCGAAAGCCTTTCATAGTGGGGCAGAGAGAGACCCCTGAGCCTGAGGAGAAATGGCTGGAAAAGAAGAAAATACAGGGAAGAGCTGTTAGAGATGGGGACTGAGTGGGGGACTCAGAATACTGCCCTGGGACAAAGACAGCCCGCAGCATTCTGGGTGTGCATAGCTATAGGGGTGCACCAGGCAGATGACCCCTCTGTCCACCCCACAAGATTAGAAACAAAATGCAGTCATGTTCATGCTAAGATGATCCCAGCAGCTGACTAGATCCCCCTTAAATTCTATTAAATTAATGTGTGCAGAGCCCCTGCGTTTTAATGGATGGAAGCTACCTTCATTTTCTAGATTGTCTGAAGGCTAACATGATGGGATATGGGCTGAAGAGCTTGCCAAGTTCATTGAGCATCTCCACCTGGAAAAGCCCTAGCTGAAAAGATTTGTCCTCCAGCCCAACAACTGTGCCAGAAGTGACTTACCGAGTGGAGTCTGGGAAATGTAGACCTGACCCACCCACTTCCTTCTGATCCTCCAAACTCACTGAGAGCAAGGAGCCTCACTCAGTCTCTGGTGACCAGTCTTGCAGTTCCTCAGAACACAGAAAGGCCAGCATGGTACATATCCAAGCTCCTCTGGTTGGGTGAGCAATGGCTGTAGATGCCAGAGGGGTGGATAGAATGTGGTCATCCAATACTGGGCAGATGGTCCTTCTGCACAGGCAATCTGTCCCTTTGAGAAATACTGCAGAAGTGATGTACATACACAAAGGAGAGGTTTGGATCTGAAGCCAAGCCTGGTGGTTAGCTGTTTGCTGTGGGCATGTGATTACTCCTACCTGGGCTTGTTTGATGTCTACATAGTAGGGATAATGGTGCCATCTTTGGGTGCTGTGATGAGAGGTTCTTGAACCCACATGGCAGGAATGTTAGTGTCTTGAGATCCAGATGCTGCTTGGTAGTTCCCAGTCCCACCTGCTTGTTCACACATTCCTATCCCTTATGTATCTTCCCCTGAACAAGACTCTGTACAGATCCTCTGCACACAGTCCTCTGAGGGTAGGATGCTCCTTCTTTGTGGAGATTCCCAGTTATCCCAGAGATGACAATTTATCTGTATCTCATGTGTCTGGCTATTCAGGACTTTCAAAATGGCCTCAAATTAGCACACCCTTTCCTTCAGGGAACTCCTGGGCCACAGAGTCTCTTCCTACATCCCTGGTCTTCATCAGCCCTGAAAAGTAGAATCAATACATTGGAATAATTTCCACCCTGTGGTCCAGCTCATCCTCAGACTCATCTTATCATACATGTAGTGCTGTCCAAGCCCAGCTCATGCTATACTTCTTCACACTTTGTTCTCTCTCTGTCTCTCTCTGTTTCTCTCTCTCTGTTTCTCTCTCTCTGTTTCTCTCTCTCTGTCTCTCTCTCTCTCTGTCTCTCTCTGTCTCTGTCTCTGTCTCTCTCTCTCTCTCTCTCTCTCTCTCTCTCTCTCTCTCTCTCACACACACACACACACACACACACCTCTGTCTCATAGGTTCTACTGGCCCCTGGGATCCTCAGCAAATACAATCACTTCAAATCTTTAGAGCCCTAGGGCCATGTTGCTTTTTCCTTCTATTCCTGTAGAACCAAGCTTTTGAAAGCCATTGGGGAAATGTTTATTCACTCTAGCCAGATGAAATATCTTTCTCCTCTTACAGTCTTTATTCTAGGGCCGTCAGGACAAAAACAGCACATGCGTGCATTTTCTCACATTGCTGGAAGCTGGAGGTCCAAAGCCAAGCTATTGGCAGGTAGCTCCTAAGGCTGGTCTCCTCGGCTTCCAGGCGGTCACTTTGTCACTGTGACCTCACATGCTCTTTGCTTCATAGACAGGAAACCCTGGAAGCTCGCTACGTGTCTAAACTTCTTATTAGTAGGATATCAGGACTAGGATCCTTCCAATATGGCCTCATGTTAACTTAATCACATCTCTGTCTCAGCACTCGGGAGGCAAACGCAGGAGGATGTCTATGAGTTCAAGGCCAGCCTGGCCTACAGATAGAGATCAAGGACAGCCAAGGCTAAACAGAGAAACCTTGTCTCAAAAAACAAAATCCAAAACTCTAAAGATACAGTCACATAAAATGTGGGGATTTGGGGATACAGTTTAGTGCACACCCTCACCTGTTATGGCTTTTTACTCCCAGAACCTTAGGCTCAAGTTCATTTCACCTTAAACCTGAGGTTACAAGAATGAGGTTCTGTTCCCATGGGATTGTTGCCTTTATCAGAAAAGATGACAGAGAAATATTCCTTCTCCATGAGCAGAAGTGAAAGACTGTGTGAGGAGAGAGAAGCTGAGTGTGAGTCAGAGAACCCGTCCAAGGCCTGTATTGACCAACATCTTGGTCTAGGCCTTTCAGGCTTCGAGGTCTCTGGAAAACCAATTTCTGCTGTTTGATTTTTCCCATCCGTGATGTGTTGCTTTGGTAGCTTAAAACAGTTGACTAAGGCCAAGATCCATGTTCTCATCTTCTGCTAGTCAAGTACTGAGATACACACATCATATGCCGTGTAAGTGCACAATTGTTTTTATATATTTGGAGTTACACAACCATCACCATCTAAAACATGATAAAACATTTCTTATTCAGAAAAAAGCCTCTTGTCCATTAATAGTAACAGTTTTTCCTACCAAACCTCAACCCTGAGCAGCCTTAAAACAAAAACAAAACAAAACAAAACAAAACAAAACAAAGAAAACATCGAACTACTCCATATCTATATGTTTACCTTTTTTGTGCATATTTCACAACAACAGATGTTGCCAAGTATTCCAGGTAGTCTTTGGAGCCTGGAAATATACTCAGCCACCCTCCTGGAATTTGCCTGCTGTGTATGGCTACAGGGATCTACATAGGGGGAGGTCTCTAGGGGGTATCTTGGTGACATTAAATAGGCACCCTTCCCTTCTTCCATTGGTGCTGAGGACCTCAGGGTATGGGCCTTTTGATGCTGACTCCAGGCTGTGGGTTTAAATCCTCTCTACCCACACAAGGTCACCAGGCTGGAACTTGGGGGCAAGCTCAGACATGGGCAAGGGTGCAGCCTCCTGAACCATCTGATAAATAGTCCTCTGGATCTGTGGCAGAGCCTGTAAGGACATGAGGAAGGGATGGTTAGTAACTTTTGCTTCATGAATCTTTTGAAATGGGTACACTGGACCAGTAGGAGGACAATGGGTAGGAGGTCGGCCTGATTTTCATCCATCCTGAAGATGCATCTAAAATTTCCTTTCTATTCATCCTTTTTACCTGTCTTAAGCCTTGTGAACTCTTGTAGATACAATGTAGTTTCCAGTTCAACTTTTGGAAGCCTTTCTTGGTGACTATTGACACTGTCTCCATTAGGATGAAATAGGCTTTCCACATATTCTGAGAAGGTATCTGTGAACACTAACAAATCATTATGCCTAAGAACCATGGGCTTGAGCTCTGAAAAGTCCACTTCCCTGTTTTCAGAGGGTAATTCTTCAGGCACTGGTTCCTTCTGGGGTTTTTTTCTTCTGTCTTGAGTTTCATTTGCACACAAGTGACACATTAGAACATAGTATCCTTGACAAGATTATCCATTTGAGGCATGTAATATCTGGGCATGAACAACAGTTGTAGTTGCCCCCAGACCGGTGGCCTAGTGGAGTTTGGTGACTCTTCCAATATCTTCAGGGAGTATGGGTCTTCTATTTGGTGAGACCCACAACCCATTTGTCCCATTTGGCATCTTTCTTTTCTGTCCACTTGGTTTCTTCCTGTGTATAGGTTGAATGCTGGAGTAATTCAGGTTCCAGGCAGGGTATCTAGAGAGGGCCTACTGGGCTGCCTCTGGGCCACCAACACTTGCCCTGTTCCCTTGGGCCTCTGGGGACTTCCTTTCAGGTGCTCTTTGCAGTGGACAATGGCTACCTCTCTTGGCAGTCATACGCTCTCCAAAGCGTCAGAATTTCTTGTTTAGTTTTAATTTCCATTGCAGCTGAGTTGAGGAATCCCCTCTCTATGTAGAGGGACTCATGAACATGGGCTCTGGAAACGCAGATAGACTGCCTGAGCACACAGTGATTACTTTGCCCTCTTCCCCATCCCTCCATCCCGTATCCCCCCAAAAAAGTGCCTGGATAAGTGTCAGAAGCTCAGCTCTTCGTACTGAAGTCCCTCAGCTGTGGGACTGGCCCCACACCATCCTGCCCAAGGTGACAACTTTGGTCCCAGCATACTTGATTCAATCTTAAACAAAATTGTTCATTAGTGCACAGTATCTCCTCCACTTCTCCCAGCAGGACATCTGTTAGGTCAAGTATTGTCCGATTGGACCATTAGTTGCAGTTAATCATGGGAAGGCTCTGATGGGTTATGGTCTGGCAGGAGACTGGCTGGCTTGACGACTGAAGTTTTACAAAATCTGATATGAGGCTGGTCTGGGAAAGTGCGTGATAATGCATCACTCAGGCATCTCTGGGGTGTCCCTCAGGAGGGCTTCTATCGAGATCTTTCTGCATCCACCTCAGGGTGCTAGAATTCCAGGCATGTGCCACTACATCCAGCTAATGTGTGTATTTGTGACACAGAAGCGGGTTTCACCTCTTATTTCCCTGAAGAAGAAGAAAAAAATAACATAGAAGCAACAAGGGAAAGAATGCCCATCTTCCCACATCTAAATCAGCCAAGTGTTTTGTGACATCCATCCATCAGAACAGAAGGATCTTCTGATTGCTTTAGTCTGCTTCTGTTGTTACTCCAACAAAATACCTGATGCTGGGTAATTTATGAAGAACAAAGATTCATTTCTCAGTTCCAGTGGCTGGAAGGCCAAGATCCAGGCATCTGGAGAGGACAAGTTTCCACTTCACAGTGTGTCTCAAATGCTGTCCCTCCAGAGAGACCAATGCCATGTCCTCTCCTAGATGGGAGGGTGAATTCATCCCGGCAAGTCCATTAAAGAGGAGATAATCCTCTCCCTGATTGTGGTGCCCTCATGCCCTAATCACTTTCTAAAAGGCTGTTTTCATGCTGTTGAATTGGGGATGAAGTTTCAACCTAACTCTCAGATGAGATGGAAACATCAGAACCTCGCGGCTTGCTTTTTCTCACCATCTGCGACTCCAGCATTATCTGCTTGTTTGTTTGTTTGTTAGTTTGTTAATGTATCAGTTCATCTCTGTCCCCAGGACAGGAGCTCATGGAAGCCTTATCTCATCTGTCATTTGCTCTCAGGACTAAGAACAGAGCCTCCCTTGTCAGAAGCAAGTGAAGCACATGTTGAAAAAAGGGATGTGTGTCTGTTTCTGGTACCCACAGCATCTTTGTTCAGTCGGGAAAGCAGCAGGATGCTACAAAATCAAAGCTCAGAGTTCCATGTTATTTCTGGCTCCATTCTGGACTGTGGGAACCCAGACTGAGACACACGTTGGTATGAGCATCGATTTGTTTTCATGAAAACAAGTGGGATGTCGGTTTAAATTTCTTCTCCATACACTTCCATCTTGGATGACATCACATGAAGCTGAAAATTTCCTCTACTGGGATTTTAGCAACACCCTTTAAATAACCCCATCTCCTCCCGGCAGTCCTGTGCCCTGTAAGTTGATGCTCTTTGGAGAACAGCACCTTGGGTAGGCAGCTTGTAGATGGCAGTAAGCTTGAGAGGAGCTGAGGAAATAATTACTCCATCTCCTTAGAGACGTGATGGCCTCCATGCTACCACCCTCCCATGATGGTGTGAGTCTTGAAGATCATTAAATCATTCATGTGCCTGTCAAAAGAAGCCACTGTCCTATAAATATGACATGGGACTGCTGTCCAGTATGCTGGGTGATAGGGGTCACTTCTTCAAATATATAGTTTTAAGTCTGTAATTGTATTCCCTGTGCCACCTAAGTTATATGCTATGATATTAACAGCAGGCAGCAGGAGATGGGTTTTCAGGATCATGGGGGATCACCTTCAAGAGGAACTATGGATAAAGTCCTAGTTCTCTCCATTTCAGCTGGGAATTCTGCATGTCTCCACATTCTTGGTGGCTTCTTGGCTCTGACTAGGGGGTGAGGAAAAGCTGTTAGCTATCAGTTTGTGTTTTCACCAACTCACACTGTTTAAACGTCTACATTTTGTATTTGTTATTATGTGTGAGCATGTGTGTGCAAGGGCCGGCATGTATGTGCTATGGTGTGCTTGAAGGGTCCTTGGATATCTTTCAGGAGTCAGTATTTTCCTTCTACCATGTGGGTTCTAGGAATTTAACTCAGATAATTAGACTTGGTGGAAAGTGCCTTTGTGCACTGACTGAGCAATCTCGCCAGCCTCGGGTTCTCACTTTTGATGTGGAATATACCAAGTCCCAAGGGTTAGGGCTGAAACTTCTTCACACATGGCTTTGGGGAGAGTCACTATCAACTCTTTGGCTCAGTTTCCATCTGTAATATGAAACTGTCGGTGGGGTACCACATTCTCAGACTTCCAGAGGAGTGAGGAGGTGGACGCTAGGGTCCACGTCTGGGTATGGTGACACATATCTGTAATCCCAGCACTCAGAATCAAAAGCAAGGGGATCACCATTGTCAGGAGTTTAAGGCCAGCCTGGGCTACAGAATGATACCCTACTAAGAAAGAAAAAGAGGGGGGAGGGAGGAAGGGAGAGAAGGAGGGAGAAAAGGCAGGGAGGGGGAGAAGGTGGAGAGAGAGGGAAGGAGAGAAGGTAGAGCGGACAAGGGGGTTGAAAAGGAGGAAGAGAAGAAAGAAAAAAGCAGATCCAGGAGTTGTTTTCATCTTTCAGGGTGTACCCTGGGAACTTTACATTTGTCAGACTCACTAATAAAACAGCAAGCTTTTTTCCCCTTGGTGTGGAATAATGACACTTCTGTGCTGGCTTCAATTCCCTCATGCTGATCAGAAGTATATGAGGCTCAGTAACATCACAGGAAACCCCATGGTGTCATTTTACTATCTGCTGGGCTGTGTGCCTGATCTATAAATCATGTGGGGTGGAATTGGCCACTTAAACCTTAAGGCTTGTAGTCATAACCTACTAAAGGTGGATTGTACAGGAAAGTGAGCTGAGCTGGCTTTGGAGTGCACGCTGGTGGTGATCCCCACACTTGGGAGGTGAGAGGAAGATCCAGAGTTCCAGGCCGGTCTGGACTACATAGCAAGACAGCATCTTTAAATGTTTGTGTTTGCATGCACATGTGCCTGTCTGTGTGTGTGTGTGTGTGTGTGTGTGTGTGTGTGTGTGTGTGTCTGTGTGTGTCTGTGAAAATGAAGGAGGGAGAAGAGGAAGAAAAAAGGGGTAAGGAGGGTAAAGAAAAGAAGTGTGCATTGCCCTGCACCCCATCACTGGGTGACCTCTGTGGTTTCCTTGTCAGTTCTAAATTCAATATTTCAATATTCATGTCCCTGCCAGAATGCCTTTCATCCACTAGAGCAGCAGAGTGGCGTGGATACCGCTGTCTGTTTGCTTTTGAAAACAGCACCTTTCATAATAAAGCCACCCCCAGGCACTAACAGAAAGGCAGGCAGGCAATTTGTTACTGTGCATAAGACAGAGGCAGCCAGGACTGCTTTCTCAGAACAAAACAAAAAGGAAGCATGGCATGGGTTTTAAAAAGATGTCTTGTGTTCAGCTGCTGTTGACTCTGCTGTGCAAAAACAAAGCAAAACAAATCCAGGGGACCCCAAGGATCTGGGGATCTGTAAATTAAAAGTAAGGCATGTTGAAAACAAAGCACTTTTTAAAAAAGAAAATGGAGTACCAAATTCAGAACCCAAGTGACCCCGTTTCCTTTCAGTAAATTGTTTCTCAGATCTCAGTTTCTCTAGAATAGAAGTGGGTTGGGCTACAGTAGATGCCTCATTGCAGCCATCTACTGTTGTGGCTGGTACTCCAGTTCTTCAACCCAGCCATCGCTTATTGCTCTCCTCTCCGCAGAAGAAGCCCCTCCCCACTATAGGAAACCACTTCATAAGAAAGTTGTACCCAACTCCAGTCCCCAGGAGGGGACAGCCTTCAGCCAAGAACAAATTGACAGGTATATGAACCCTGTCTTTATCTCAGGGTGGGCCCGGATTTGGTACTGGGCTCCCTGTAGGATGAGAAGGTACTATCCTCGCTTACCTCCACCCCTGACCCACACTCTTTCCCTCCTCAGTACAGTATGCATCCCAGAGTCCCCATCACTGCTCTAGACTTCAGGCACCACTGCTTCAGCCGCTCCCTGGGCTAACTTCTTGATGTGCAGGTCTTCCCATGGGCTTAGCACTTTCTAAATCTTAACCAACTCTCTAGGTCAATTCAGAGGAATTTCTTGGGGTAGTGGGAGAGTTGCTTGCTCACAGTCTCACTATCAGCGAGGCGAGCTGGGAGACCAGAATCCAAGGATGTCAGTCCTAAGACCTAAGTTCTTTTTTTTTTAAATAACTTTATTTTATTTTGTGTGCATTGGTGTGAACAGGACTTATAGACAGCTGTGAGCTGCTATGTGGGTGCTGGGAATTGAACCCTGATCCTCTGGAAGAGCAGCCAGTGCTCCTAACCCCTGAGCCATCTCTCCAGCCCCAAGACCTGAGTTCTTTTACTGAGATCCAAGGTCCAGTTATGTCAGCCCCACAGAAGCCCGAGCATGGATGGTTCCTCTCCCTTGACATCCTTGAAGGTGCACAGATATGCAAGGAGCATCGCATCTCTGGATCTCTTCGAGAGGCGTTCAGGTGACCTACTTCCTAAACAAGAGTCCACTGAACTCCTGCCAAACAAATTAGAGTAAATGCTGAGTGTCACAAACTGCAAACCTGACCCCTCCTGAGACTCTTGGCCCTCACTGGGATGGAATGGAACCGCTGTAGGGGTTACCGCCAGCAGAGGGCTGTGTCAGGGCTTGCTCTCTGCAGGAGCTCACTGCTCTTCTGCAAGCTACAAATGCTCCCGGGATCCCACAGACTTGTACCCACACCCCTGCCAGTGGCTCCTCACCATGCTCTGCCAGTGAGCCCAGAAAGCCATTGATTCTCCAAGGTGAAGTTTGGTGGAATTATATAGAGCCATTATATGAGCTCCAAAGGGGTAGACAGAAGCAGGAGCATCTGGCATTGGGGTTTCCAGCTTCCAGAACCATAAACTAAACAAATGTCTGTTGTGAATTACCCACCCTTATACAGGGGATGGACAAAGACATCTAGAATGGAATTCATGAAGGTCTAGCTTCTCAATGACTGCTTTCAGAACACCCTTGCCCAGCACTCTCCCAGAAAAAGCCCACAGTCATAGCCAATGGGAGACTGCCCTCCTTGGATATCAGATCAGTTGGACAACCCCTCCCCATGCTAGACATGGAGCCCTAACCTGAGTCCCCTTAATATATCTCACAAGCCAGTCTGGAGTGGGCTTATGTATGTAGACACATCAGAGGTAGCATCAACCCGATGATGAATAGCCTCCCTAAGCATCTATCACATGGATGATGTCACACTTGAGGCTGGGGACAGAGAGGCACACAGGCATGAAAAACTGAATGCTAATGATAAAGTGCATGATAGAAATGAGTTCTAGGTGCCCTGAGAACCCATAGAAAATAAAAAGTAATTCTGGCTGGGATGGAAAGGGTGCTTTGGTGACCAAGCAGTCAGTGGTGTTGTACATAGTGAGATGCAGAAATTTGGAGGTCATTGGGGTCAGCCTGGGTGGCCAGGAGGCTCTATTGAGATCTATATAAAGAGATCAAAGGGCCTGGGTGGCCTGTGGATGAGGGGCAGTGGCAGTCCCTGAATCAGGTAACCCAAGTAGAGGGAAGACTTGAGATTTTGTGTCCTTGGCTTTGTGAGGGCCACCAACCAAACAGATTGTGTTTGATGAATTTAGAATAAGGTCCATAGTTCTTTGTGAGATGACCTCAGTCCTGGGCTATGAAGATGGCTCTGCCATATAAGCATAAGAACCTGAGTTCACAACCCAGCAGCCATGAAAAGAGCTGCTGTGGTGGTGAGCACTTGTAATAGAGTTCTGTGGAGCCAAGAGGATCCCTGGAGCTCAGTGATTGGTCAGCTGAGTCTACCCGGTGAATGCTAGGCCAATGAGAGACCCTGTCTAAAAAGAGATAGATGGTGTTCCTCATAGTGACCCCTAAGATTTTTCTTCAATGTATACACACATGTATATATATGCTCACATGCACACACACAAGCATGTGTACACATACATGCATATGCAGGCATCAAAAATATCCTTAATCTTCTTTTCTTAGCCTGCTCAAACCCCCCTTGTTCCCAGACCTGCTCAGACATTCCTCCTCTGCAAAGACGTCATCAACCCCTGTAGGACTCATTACCCCTGTCTGGGGTCACTGCTGTACCCACTTGTTCCTCAGTGACAGCAGATCACTGAGAAGAGAGCATGCCACACAGGCTCTAACCCCCTCTCTAGGACTCTGGCACTGTTTCTCTCATCCTTTGCTTGTGCCAGTGTCCAGTGCCACACCCAGCACATAGCAATTACAAATGGGTATTACATTAAGCTAAAATCACAGGATTTCTGCTTAAGTAGGCCAGGGAGCAGTGGAAATTTCTAGAGTCCTCACCTGAAGCTTCAGAGGAAAACCAGCTAGGCCACAGCTCTTCCCTCAGATGCACAGATGAAATCAGGCCTGGAGGAAGGAGCCTGAGCACCATGTCTACTCTTCAAACTGTCTGCCTTCAAGGGCTTTCCTCTGTGAAGGAGACTGGCCCCTAAATGGAGGTGACAGGAGCCTGGCTCGGGCCACCCATGTATGCAATCTTGGCCCGATTTCTATTGCAGGCAGAATCTGAAGCCTGACTCTGGGCACAGAGGCAGCCCTGGGACAATCTGGAGCACTGAGGCTCAGCTTTCTGCACTTCTGTCTGGCTCTCTCTGTCTGTCACTGAGTGTCCCTTCCCATCCACACCTATTTCACCCACCACCCAGGCTCAGAGTGCCCATCTGTCATCGTCAAGCTGCCTGGGTCCAGTGAGCATTGCCACTGTCCTAGGGTCTTCACATTGGGCTTAGTCTCTCTCCTAATATTAACTAACCATCATGCCACTCAGTAAGGCCTCCTGAAGTATTCTTAAACCAAACCCTGAGCTTAAGCCAAGCACCCTGCAAGAATGAAGGCCTCACTACACTTACAGAATGCAAAGCCTATCCATCCCAGCATCCAACATGTGGTAGATGTTCAGGAAAGCTTGTTGAATAGATGTTGAGTACAGGAATATAACCCAGCAGCCTCCATCCTGGAAAAGACTGGCATCTGGCAGACAGTGGAAGGGGCCTGCTGGTGACTTTGGTCTCTGTGTGCCTCAGTTTGCTCACATTGCCTCACAGGGCTGTTGAAAGGACTGGTAAGATGACATCTGAATGTTGCCATACAGTTGTGTGAATACATGAGTGACTGATCACAGGAAGAACAGATATGCTAAACTGTAGTGGGATTATGTTATGTTGCTACTGTTTCCTGTCATTGTAGATATTTGTCCTGCCTATGGGTTTAATAAAAGCTGATTGGCTTAAGGCAGACAGGAAGTGTGGGTGGGGCTACTAGGCTAAGAAAACTCGGGAACATCGCAGAGTACCAGAAACAGACACAGACACCAGAAATACCACAGAGCCACCAGAGAGACAAGGCAGATGCCAGGAGACACAGAGGAAAGAAGCTGAAATGCTGCTCTGAGAAAAGGTACCGAGCCGCATGGCTGAACAAGATGGGCTGAGTTCAGATAAAGGAGTTAGCAAATTACATGCCTGGGCCCTACATCAATCAGTGTAAAAACAATACAAGCCTGTGTGTGATTATTTGAGGCAAAGCGGGGCTGAGAGTGGGACCAAACCTCTGGTCAAGACCTGGATAGTCCAGGTCACAACCCCATACAACACTGTACAACATTCTGTATGCAGGTAGTGGTCTTCACTGGGTGGAGCCGAGAGGTTAAGTCATCATTATAGTCCAGGCAGAGGCAGAAAGAAGCACAAGAGTGTAGGGCCATTGGAAGGAGTCAGTGGCTGAGTCTGGCTGCAGCCAATAGCAGAAAAGAGAGAGAGTGTTAAGGGGACAAGACACCCAGTCAGGTAGGGATGAACAAGTATGATACTGCAAAGGAGATCTGCCTTGGAAGCAGGCGGTGCCAGAACAGGAAGCAGGTGTAGCCAGAGAGCTGCAGATAGATCCACTGCCAGCCTCGTCTTCTTCACCCTGCCCCACCAGGCTCTTGGCAGAAACATCCCTGTGAGGATAGGCCAGGATGGCAGCAACAAAGACCTGTAAGGCTTTCCCACCGAGCCTTGGTACATGTTACCATATCTAAGGTTGACTGGAAGCACAGGGCTAAGCAGCTCATTCTCCCATTCTGTGAGTGAACCTAGAGGCCAGAGCAATGCAAAGCAGCTTCAACAGAAACAGCTGGAGACTTGTATCCCCAAGGCTCTGATTTCACCTTCACTTGTCAGCATCACCTGAAATGAAACAACTGAAAACCCACCCATGATTACAACACACATCATCTCACCTTTAAAGGGGGGTGTAAATAAAATTCCATTGTGTATATGGCTGGTATAGCTGCTCTCAATAATCTGCCTGGCATCAGACTCTCTAGACATGTGATCCAGCCTGCTGACTAAGTCAGCCTGAATCAAGTTTATTCTCACCTCTCTGCAGATGGTTTCCTTTTCTGCCATGACACCCACAGGGATCCCCCCAGCCAACTTTGTTTTTGGTCTTTTAGATGTATTTACTTTTATTTATATGAATATGTGTGTCTCTATGTGACTTTATGTCTGCCACATACAAGCAGATGCCACATGCAAGGAGGCCAGAAGAGGGTGTTAGATCCCCTTGTATTGGAGTTACAGGCAGTTGTGAGCCACTCAGGTGCTGGGTGCTGGGAACTGAACCTGGGTCCTCTGCAGCAGCAGTAAGCACATTTAACCTCTAACCCATCTAGAGCCTTCATTGCCAACTTTTTTTCAGGTACAGCTTTCCCTCAGCGTGACGAAAACAGTTGGTCTCAGTGCACATAGATCCAGGTACCCTGGGGAAGGGATCCTGCCAGGGCCAGGGCCTATTGGAAAGGCCAAAGTGATGTGATTTCTTGTCCAGTATGATGATTCAAGACCTGTTTAAGGGATGTGGAAGCTGTCCAAGGTGCTGATCCCTGAGGCCCACTGTCATTCAAAGACAGTCATTTCTTTATCTCTCCCCTGTTCGTTTGTGCATTACACAAGTGTTTCTGAACACAACACTGCAGTGGCTGCTAGAAACTGCCTTACTGCCACAGGTCACAGGACTGGCATGCTATATTAATTCTGATATTCATTTTCACTACCTCTGAGCCTCAGTTTTGTTACGGGTAAAGTGAACACCCCAGGTGCTGCATTTGGCATTAAAACAGGATAGATAGATAGATAGATAGATAGATAGATAGATAGATAGATAGATAGATAGATAAAGATACAGAGCATCCTATATGCAGAGGCTGTGATGTGGGCTCCCAGACTAGTGTGTACAAAATGCCCTACTCGTGTGTGTTTTTATCATCGCCCTTCACAAGCTCCAAGAAAGATTCCAGGTTTGGGGGAAGTTAATTATTTCCTTCTGATAAATATCACAGTCCATAAAGGCTGACAGCAACCACTGGCATGTCTGACATTTGAAGTCATTGAATCTCCTTGTGAAAGCATTGCTTGCTGTGCTGTAAATCAGGAAGCCAGGAGCCTGGCCCCTGCTGCAGGTAGGGAGGTGTGAGCTGTGACAGCAGCCATGATGTGGTGATGGATAAGGTAGTGTCACAACGCATCTACTGCTGTGCTCAGGTATCAGAACACTTGAGTGAAAATGCCAAACAGCTTCCCCATCCTGAACTCACCAAAGACTGGGGTGGCGGCAGGGACAGAATAAATAAGGAGGGTGCTCTAAACAATGACAAATGTATTTTTAAAATGACTTAATGGGCTCCTTGTGCTTCACAGCCCTGCCTGCCCTCTACCCAATCTACCAAGCATATTGGGTAAGCACCATGGATAAACCAGATGGCCATGGGTGGATTACTCAACAAACGAGGGCCACAGTCTTTACCCAGAACTAAGAGTCTCCGTCTGAACTTTTCATGAGGATTCAGTTATGTGAGGAGTTTATGTTGGGCCAGTAAGATGACTCAGTGGTGGGTAAACACACTTGCCATTAAACCTGACAACCAAAATTTAATTTTAAGTATCCACACAGTAAAAGGAGAGAACCAGAAAGCTGTCCCCTGACCCCCATACACATGCTGTGGTGTGTGTGCATGCACATGTGTGCGCATGCACACACACAGATACACACTCACAAATACACAAAATAAAATAAATTAAAATGTAAAAGAATCTGTTGTTAAATTTGCCTACAATTAAAAATTTTGAGAGGGGGTATAGCAATTAACCTTTAATGTCGATTTGACTAGATTTAGAATTGCTATGGAAACACCTTTGAGTGTGTCTGAGAGTGTTTCTAGAAATATTCTACTGGGGAATGAAGACTTAAACTGAGTATATATGGCACCATCCAATGGGCTGGGATCCCAGACTGAATTAAAAGGAAAAAGTGAGTCAAGCATCAGCGTTCACCTCTCTGATTCCTAACTGTGGATGCCATATGGCCAGCTGCAGCACTCATGCCTCCCCCACCATGATAGACTGTACCCTTCAAATTGTGAATCAAAATAAACCTCTTCCATCTCATAAATTGCTTTTGTATGGGTTTTTTAAAACAGAAATGTGAAAAATAACTAAATCAGGGGGCATTATGGTCCCATTGATGCCTTAGAAAAAATACTGTCAGGGGAAATGTATCATTGGGTTTGGCCAAAGACTAAGGACTGGCTTCCAGGGACCTGACCCATATCTTCTATTGAACATGGGGTCTACAGGGCATCAGTGTCAGCCTTCTTGCTTAAAATGTGACATTTTAGGAAACACCAAGAGATAATGACAGTGTACATTTGGGCTCCATCCCAGATGACATACCCACATCCATATCTTGAAGGCCTGAATCAGAGAACGGGATACTGCAAGGGTCCAGTACCAAGATGGTGAGGACTGATCCCAAACAGGAGAATGAGAATTTAGAGTAGAAGATAGATGTTGTGGAATGGACTGCAGAGTGAGAAATGGGAGCTTAGAAAAGCTCTAGGGAGACATAATTGGCGTGTAGCATCTGTATAAGCATCCTTGATCTGGCAGAGTTATCAAAGGGATGGTCTTAATAAGAGTTCTCACCTTTGGAAACAGACTGGAGGGAATTAAGTACCTGCTTCAGGTCCCACACTTAGAAACTAGCAGAATGTGGCTGATTGCAAACCTTGTGGCTTTGAACCCTGGATGCCTAAAATCTTCATGGTATGGCTGTGTCTGTCTCAGCAATGTTTTCTGTGACCATCCATGTGCTGCTCGGGTGTTCCTTTAAGTCATCCTCTTCGGTAAAGCTTTCGTCACGGCCCTTGGTCATTTAAGGACAAGCCCTTGAAGATAATATGCATGTGCTTAATACAGGAAAAAAAATGTATGGAGCTTTTTCCATCCCCACTAATTGTAGCTCCTCACTATCACTGGCTAGACCGTCTCTCAGTCTTAAACATTTCACTTGTATTTACCCACTCATTGTAAAGGATACAATTTGGGCACCTGCAGGTGGAAGAGGCTCCCAGGAAGAGCCTGAGGCTAGGGAGGGAGCAGAGAGCATCCATGCCTTCTTGGAATGCATACCCCTTCTGCAATGCAGACCTTCTCTAAGCCCTGTAGCTCAAGAGGCTGCATCATGTAAGCATGGTTACTGTTAGCTCCACCTCCAGACCTTTGATCTTTTGGGGAGGATATTCTAGATACACCTGATATCTGCTCTTTCTGGAAATATCCTCATATATCCAAGAGTTACTTTAGTAAAACAAAAGATGTCTGTTATCACCTAGGAGGGCTCAAGAGACCAAACCAAATATTGGAAGCAAGGACTCACCCAGTCTCCACACAGGAAATTAAGACATGGGCCACTGAGACTGCTCAGGGGAAAAGGCATTTGCTGCTAAGACTGGCTCTGGGGACCCATATGATAGAAGAAAAGACTGATTCCTTCAAGCTGACTTCTACCATTGCACATGCATTTACACACACACACACACACACACACACACACACACACACACACCAGAAAGTTACAGGACTTCCAGGCACCTTCTACTTCCAGGGATGAAGAAGCCACAGTCCTCATGTGATAACTAAATCTCATTGTCAACCTGAATGGACTTGAGTTACCCAGGGAACCACCTTCAGTATGTCTGTGAGAACATTTACAGAGAGATTTAACTAGGAGGGAAGACCTGCCCTGGATGTGGGATGGGTGTCCATCCTGAGTAATGGTGGGAGAGGAAGCAGAAAATATGAACAGCAGCAAAATATGAACAGCAGCACCCCCGCCACTCTGCTTTCTAACTGTGAACACACTGCGACCAGACACGTCAACCTACCATCACCGTGCCTCCCCTGCCATGAGGGGCTGTACTCTTAAAACTAAAACATAATAAATAAATAAACAAACTTGCCCTTAGGTTAATATTAGTTCTTTTTACTGCAGTGATGGAACACCATAACACCATGCCCACACCCACTTAGAGGGAAAGCATGTCTGGACTTAACATATGTGAGCGCTAGAGTTATGATGGCACCGTGGAGGCATGGTGGCTGAAGGAAAAGCTGGGGCTCACATCTTGAACCTGAAGCACAAGTGTAGTGTGTGTGTGTGTGTGTGTGTGTGTGTGTGTGTGTGTGTGTGTGTGAGAAAGAGAGAGAGAGCTGAAAACAGCGTGGGTCTTTGAGCTCCTTAAGCTGACCTCCAGTGACACACTTCCTCCTGCACCTCTTAACCCTTCCAGACAGCACCATCAACTGAAACCAAGTGTACAAATGCCTGACACTATGGGAACAGCTTATCCAAACCACCAAAGTAGCCTCTTGCCAGGTATTTGGTTACAGTGATAAGAACAATAACTAATATAGTATATTTGCTATTATAAATAACATCACAGATAATGAACCATGTTATTCTTGTTTAACTGAAGGAAACATTACTCATGACTAGACTGGTAGTGTTAGAAAGATGCTAATAATGATAGAGAATCACGTGAAAATAATTCTTAAGGATGAAGTGGAGGAATCAATGCTGGACAGGGTGGCTATGTGACCATAAAGAAAGGTCCTAATCCTGCCGCTGCCACCTGCCACTGTGTAACTTGGGAGAAGCTTGTTTGTCTCTGGATTTCCACTTTCTCTTTGTGGAGTGAAACCATCTCAGCTGTAAATCAGGGGGTTTCTATTAGACATTGGCTGTAAATGGCTTTTTTTCTTTTTTAACACATATTTACAAAGAACATTATATAAAGAACAACTCATGGGAGGTGAAATATGTACAGTAAATAAATGTCTAGGAAGTGAGCCAAAATACAAGAGTGGGCGCTCTGTGAGAGACTCATTTATTATGAGATGGTGGAGGAAGATGTGAAGAGCCCTCGGGGCTCCAGTGGGCAGATGCAGGGTGGGACGGGGGAGGGGAGTTTGCTCACTCATCCACTGACTGGTGTTCAATATTCATCCTATTGTGAGAAAACAAGAGGAATAAGTTTTCACCCTTTGCCTTCAAGGAGGCAGAGCTATGGACACTTGAGCAGTATTACAGAAATATGATCGAATACGAGATGGGGGAAGATGAGATCTGTCTTTTGTGAAGACATGGAAAGAAGCTGTATAAAATGTTGAATCTGAGATGGCATTTGGGGGCTGTCTGAAGAAAGGGGACAGAATGCTGAGCAGAGAGAGCATGGGATAAGACAGACAGATAGAAAAGGGAGGGCCTGGAAGAAGTGTGGTGAGAGACTGAAGCATCCATAAACATGGAGGTCAGGAAGGGATGGAGAGGAGAGGACGGGAGAGAGAGACAGAGGGAGGCTTCTATGCCATAACAGTGAACGTAGGATGTTTACTAGCCCTGAGCCTTTAAAAAGATCACGCTAGCCAAATGATAGAAATACAATGACATCATAATTTTTGAAAAAGCAAATATGTCTGAGCAGGTGCAGTGGGGTGCACATGTACACAGAGAAGGAGGAGTCCACGAATAAAGTAAGATAGTCCAAACAGTGTCCCTGGCATTGAGGCAAGAACCGCTGCAATGAACTATTCAGAACCACGGACAGCTCCCTCATCCCAAGTCCTTTTACCTTACACTGTAACAACTGTTTTTAAAATGGGTATGTATCATTTGTAGGATCCCAGGAGATTTGCATAGTGTCTTATGACATCTCTGAAAAGCATCTTTATTGGCCTCAGCTTGCTGGAGAGAAGAGATTGGATCCAGTAGGGAATACAGCTAACACCACTAAACTTCTGTCTCTTTTTTAGGATGAACTCATTTCCCTACTTTTGTTAAATGAGAGACCATAGGTCCAAGCAAAGCAGGATGGTGTGCACCTGCAATCTCAATACTAGGTAGATCGAAGGATCACAAATTTGATGCTAGCCTGTGTTAAATAGTGAGATCCTGTAGCAGTGTTGGTTAGAATGTCCCCCATAGGCTCGATATTTAAACACTTAGTCTCCAGTTGGTGGTGGTGGTTGAGTAGGTGCAGCCTTGCTGGAGGAAGTATGACATTGTGGATGCGGGCTTTGAGAGTCCAAAGACTCTACTTGGAGTTTTTCCTCTCTACTTTGTGCTTATAGTTAAAGATGTGAACACTTAACCTCCCCGCTCCTGCCTTGTCTGCTGCCTGCTGCCTGCCTGCCTGCCTGCCTGCCTGCTGCCTGCTGCCTGCTGCCTGCTGCCTGCTGCCTGCTGCCTGCTTCCTGTTGCTGCTGCCTACTAACTGCTGCCTGCTGCCATGCCTCTCTTCCAACATTGACTCTCATCCTCTGGCACTGAAAGCCAAAGTCAATTCTTTCTGTAAGTTGCCTTGATTATGGTGTTTTATCCCAGCAATAGAAAAGTTACTAATACGGATCTTATCTCAAAAGAAAAACAGGCCAGGAGCTAGAGATGTAGCTGGGGTGGGAAGGAATTGCCTAGCATATGCAGGTTCCTGGCTATAATCATGGGTACTGAAAAGTTTATACTCTTAGCCAGGAATTCTGATCAGCCACTCAAACCTGCCTTGTTCTAGTTGTGCCTGAACTGTTTCTAGTTCTTGATCTGATCAGGAAGGTTCAGCATGCTCATTAGCAGAGGAGATTCATGGAGAATGGTGAAGAGGGCAGCTGGCACTCACCATGAGGCTTTTCATTTGTATGTCTGTTTGTGTCTGGGCGCTAGGGTTGTTTTGAAAGTGCACTGGAATAGCTTTGAACATATCTTAGCCCTGCTTCAAGGCACATAAAAACCATCAGAAAGTAAAGACGCAACAGCTTGGTGGCTTGGGTTCTTCATGAGTGGGTCTTCTCCAGGAAGTGAAGGAAACATTCTATTCAGTCCCTTCTTTCCTCGTCTTGGGTTCACTTCTTATTTCCATAAAGTCAACTCTGGTTATTTGCTATGACGGTTAACACTGTCTATGTGTGCAGGATGGATGTGAATCAAATACCTGCTGAAACTACCCCTTGGCAGACCATGGATGTGTTCTGAGGACTCACTGTTCAAATGAGGTCTCTATCACAGTGTGTGTCTTCTAACTCTATGTCAATTAGGTCAGAGTTTGGACCTTCTCTGTCTCTATTGGGGCTCTTACCTGTCTCAAATTTCTCCCCTTTGCCATGTCCTACATTTAATACTTTCTGAAGGGCAACATTAAATAAAGCTCCTGCTTCAAAACTGTCACTGGTTCCCTGTTGCCTCCCAATATAGTTTATGGCTCTTAGCTGGGCATTTAGGATCTCCACGGGTTTGTTCAGACTGCTATTCTATCTTGATGCTCTGCTTCATCTTTCACACACATGGTCCCTCCATGTGAGTCTGGGTATCATTTCAGATGCACACGCTGCTTCATTAGTGTCTTTAGACATGCCTCTCAGCATGGCAATTGCTTCACCAAAATGACCAAGGGAGGAAGTCTGCTAGCCAAATGCAAACAAGAAAGTTTTACAGTTTTATCAAGAAAGTGACATGTCCTCTGCTCCTTAGAATAACATCATTTCAGCGGAGAGCAGATCAGAAGGAGGCTAGGAACGCTGGGAGGTGAGCATCATGGGCACCGCCATAGAAGCCGCTTCTCAATAGCCCCCCCATGCACTCAGGGAAGAAGGGCTGCCCCTCAATCCATGACACCTTTATTAGCTGACATTGCTGTCAGAAACTATACCAAAGGTGTCTGACTTCACTGGGGACCCCCAAGGAGGTAACAGGAATGGTGTCTCCCTATGTCTTTCTCTCTGTCTCTCTGTCTGTCTCTCTCTCTCTGCATTTCACACAGCTATAAAAGGCACGCAAAAAATAGTCATAGGGGGCTGGAGAGATGGCTCAAAGGTTAAGAGCACTGACTGTTCTTCCAGAGGTCCTGAGCTCAATTTCCAGCAACCACATGGTGGCTCACAACCATCTATGAAGACATCTGGTACCCTCTTTTGTATACAGTATACACCATAATTAAATAAATCTTTAAAAAAAGGAAACAGATTCAGTCAGCAAACATTTGTAAGATGGAACCATCCATTACTTGCGCTCCTATGGAACTAGCCTTTGGCTTCATGTCTCAAATAGAGACAGTGCATCAAGAAGGTGCTAATCCTGGGTGGGAAGAGAATGGATAACTTCTTGGTTTCACAAAATCCAGCATTTGACCAGTTAAGACATAGGAATTTGCCAGACATCAGAGCAGAGAGAAGCAGGTTTCTCTAAAAACATTCCCACAGACAGCATCAATACTCAACATCCAATACTCAACACACTGTTAATAACTACCTATACATGTGCATGGCAAGGCCTCTATGCTTCTCCTGCCTTGTATCCACACCACAGGTCAACTCTACTGTACACCTGAAGAAGGTCATATTTAAAGAGGTAGGTTGTCTGGTCAATCTTCAGAGGCTAACTTTAAAGACTGGGCGCTTCCCCACTGACTCTCCTACCTGCCCCCCATAATGACTCTCCTGTCCTGTCCTGTCCCTCCCATGAGACTGAAAATGTGACTGTCTCATCATAGTGACCTCAGAATTGCATCAGCTCTGTCCTGACATGTAGCTCTGCACATATTCTTTGTATCAGGAGAGTAAGGTTTTTTCTTCTATTTCCCAATCTGGAGGGATAACTTTGAAAGAAGCAACTTATCTTCTCCCAGTCTCATTTTCTCCCTTCTGAAAGATGAATGTTACGTGATTCCCTGAGGCTCAACACGGTTCTTACAGTACATGAGATTTCATTATAAACCATCATGGATAATTTAAACTGGGTTGCTAAAACACACACCAAAATCATTGTTTCATCCTCAAATCCTCCTTCTGCTTCCAAAAGATAAATTTTAAATGGGCAAATTATTTAAAGATACATTTCAAAACTTAACCATGGAATAAAGAAAGTATTAGTTATATCATCTGGGGCATTTTTAGTAAAACCCTTTATATATATGTTTGTAAGTTCTAACAGACAATGTTCCCTATTACAGACCCAAAGGGTTCATTTTGGACCATTTAGAAAGAATAAGAAACCCCCTACTTCTGGAAGGAGGGTTCTCAGAGTATCTAGAACAGTATTTCTCAACCTGTATAAGAAACTCACAATTGTATAAGAAAAGAATACAGCATTTGAGCTAGTGATTAGTAAGCTCGTCACAATAGTTGCATAGAGGTGGTTTAATGCAGTGGTTCTCAACTCCTGAGTCACGACCCCTTTCAGGGTCAAACAACCCTTTCACAGGGGTCACCTAAGATCATCAGAAAGCACAGATATCCACATTATGATTTTTAAAGATTTATTCATTTATTATGTATACAGAAGAGGGTATCAGATGTCTCCACAGATGAGCCACCATGTGTTTGCTGGAAATTGAACTCAGGATTTCTGGAAGAACAGCCAGTGCTCTCAACCCCTGAGCCATCTCTCCAGCCCCTATATTATGATTTTTTAACAGTAGAAAAATTAAAGTTATAAAACACCAATGAAAATAACTCTATGGTGGGGGCTACAACCACATTAGGAACTGTATTAAAGGGTCACAGCATTAGGAAGGTGGGGAAGACCTGGTCTAGAAGATCACATTAAGCATATGGATTACTCATTTTTGGATCCTAACAGTGGATTAATGAATCTAGGAAGAGCATTGCCATTAGCACCAGAATTTGTTGTGGATAACGGGCACAGTCCACACTTTCATCTGTCTCTTTCTACCTGGGATTAAAGAGAAAAGGATAGTGATGAGGCTGGCTTCCTACCTAGCACCCCAACCCCCTCTTTATGTCAGGAAGTTGTGTGCCACCCTGGCCATGGGCTATGGGGTCCTAGCCCTGACAGTGCTGCCACACACCTTGGACATATCACAGCTGGCTATGTCTGGCCTGTTTCTTATTTATCAGAGGAACTTCAGGGACTGGGGGGATGGCCCAGTGGCCCATGAAGGGGCTGCCTCACAAGCATGAAGCTCTGAAACTGGACTCTCCAGTAGCTTTGATAAAAACTGAGTGTGGCGACACATGTTTGCAACCCCACTGCTGGGGTTGAGGGTTGGAAACAGGAGGAGCTCTCGAGCTCATTGGCCTGCTAACCTGAAATGTGACAGGCTCCAAGTTCAGTGAGTGATGCTGCCTCAGAAATAAGCTGGAAAGCCATTGCGGAAGATGTCAGGTGTTGACTTTGGCCTCCATTCATGTGCACCCACAATGTACACACACACACACACAGACTCACACACAGACTCCTCCCCCCACCCCACACACACACCTGGACCAGTGGATTTAAGGCTGTGCTGGCAGAGCTCCGGGTACCTCTCTCTGGCCTGTGGGGATGCTGTGAGGTGCTGACTGATGGAAACCTCTCAGCATTGCCTCACACTCCTCTCAGCTATCTGAGTTTGTAGGGTGGGTGGTAGAAAAAAATGCTGGTTGCAACTCTTGTCTTAAGTTTTCAGAAGAAATAATTGTTTCATTTTATGCAATTCTGAATATGCTTTGGTGGCTGAAGATAGGTATGAATGGCTATCACACTGTGTAAATGTAATCAGTAGAAGTCTTTGGTGTGAATGTTATTGCAAGGGCCCAGAGCTTGGCAGGACCTGAAGGGATTTGGTTGAGAAGAAAACTAAGGGTGTGTTTGGTGGAGTACCCCTATAATCCCAGCACCCGGGAAGTGGGGACAGGACAGTCAGCTATACAAAGCCAACTTCAGTTACATAGCAAGTTCAAAACCAGCCCTGGCTACATGAGACCCTATCTTATAAAATAACAAAAGCATGGGGGCTAAACACAGATTTTCCATCCCCATGCCCATGATGTTCCAGGCTACCCCACCCCTCCCCTTGCTTTCTGCATCTCACAGCAGTTGTGCATTGCACTAAGATCACTGTAGACATGCTCCACTCTCTTTCCTAAACTGTAGGATCTGTGGGTGTCAGGCATTACCTGCCATAGCTTCACACTGTGTATGTCACTCATCTTCTGAGAGAGCTGTGGGCATTCATCATCATCAGGAGAAGAAAAGGAAGCCCTAGAAGATAGATCATGGGGTTCTTAAATAGGAGCCAGTCTCTACCAAACATGGAACACACATCCCAGTGTGTTAACTCCTACAAAAAACAGTGGCTCTGAACTTTCCAGAAGAGTATTTAAATCCGGCTGTCTGTCCATTGGGTATGGATCAGTTTCTCAGATCCAGAGCCTCATACAAGGGTTAGAGATAGTTCAAGGTATCATTCCTGAAGGCAGGTTAGCTAGGCTTGTTCATATCAGCTTTGTTGGTAGATTGACACTAAGCACCTACCGTGTACCAGGCATGACTAGAAACGGAAGCATAAAGACAGGGGCAGCACAGTTGTGACAATTACTAAAAGCTTAGTGACTTCCAGTGCCATGACTGCATTGCCTCACAGGTTCTGTTGGGCAGAAGTCTAACACTTAGCTGAGGCCATGAGTCACAGAGCCCATATTTCTTTACTGGAGCTGGGGGAAGAATTTAATTTTATATATTATCTAGTTGGCCTAATTTACCTCCTTTGACGGTGTACATTCTTTGCTTATTATCAGGGATGGGGGACTTCTTTAGGTTCCCACAAGGGCCCCCAACAAGAGTGCTTAAATTACCACAGCAAAATATCAAAATATGTCATAGGGTAGTATGTACAATAGGTAAATGGTGGAGTTTGTGGCAACAAGCCAAGATGTTGAAAGTTAAGTGTTCCAAAAATCAACAGACGGGCCAAACAAAATGCATTTGAAGATATAACCACAAGGCTTAGAAATCTCAACAAAATGAAAACTGTACTAGGTGCATACTGCTGAACCACAAAAGGGAAGGTCACATGAGATTTCATCAAAAAATATGTTGTTTACACTAAGCCTTGGTGGAGGAAAACAATGTCAAGAGGAGAGGTGCTGTAATCAGATGCGGGGGGGAGAGACAGAGAGGTTAAACAAATGGATACAGGTTAACACAGAGCTAGCACATCTGCTGTGCAGTGGGCAGGGACACAAGGCTGAGGCTGCCGCTAGGAATTAGAGGATCGACCCCAGAAAGTTTGGCTGTCAGGAGAACAGCTGTGCCCACTGTGTGCTCTCTGGGTCTCATATGGGAAGGCACATGCTGGCTGGCTAAGATCAACCAGAGATCCAGTCCATATTCTAGAAAGTGGTTTCCTTGGGAAGAGCTGACAGGAATGTGGCCAGAATGGCAATACTGCCCTGTCCCCCTCTGTATACAGCAGAGGGCTGAGCCTCACATCAGGTCCTAGGCTGGAGGAGCTGGTCTCCTGGAGACCCAGACACCTGCTTTCCCTACCTCATTCATTTTCATAAGTATTATTTTCTTTAAAGTCCTGCTTGAATTCTTGACACTCAAGCATTGCCCCTGAAAGCTGAATCACAGTAAAACCTGCAGCCTGCAGCCTGCTCAGGTAACTGGGACAGAACCCAGGGTAAAAGGGACCATTTGCTAAGCAGGACATGAGGGCTGGCCCCATTGCCTCTCTGAAGAATTCCTAGTGTCTGAAGAACAGTGACCTTGGGCTCTTTCCTCCCACGCCTGTCTTTGCTCCCTAGTTCTAATCTGAAGTCTGGATTTTGGGGGATCTTTAGGCAAAAAAGAATTTTCAACCCCAAAGCATCAAAGACCCAAAGCTTCTCAAGGCAGCTGGTGCAGGATTAGAAACTGCATAAGAAGGTCCAGGTTCCAGAGCAAACTGGTTCAGGCGACAGGAATAGGGTGGTCAAATCCTCAGCTGAGAAAGAAGACAAAGTTAGGATAAATGACTTGCTCATGTGATGTCTAAAACACCTGTGAGTTCTATAACCACACCTACTTAGGAACTGGGTTTCAAAATGACCCAGAAGGGACTGAGCCCAGTTTCTTCTCTTGGGCTCATCAGTTAGACAAATACTGCCCACTTCCTTGCTGACCTGTAAGGACCCTGTGGTGCAGACACCAGGAGTGGAAGTCCCTCTGCACAGAAAAAAAAAAAAAAAGTGAGCATAAAACATTCCCTTGAAGAGCTGATGAGGATGGATAACATTTACTGAATAATTAATGTGCCAGCCCCTGACAGGATTATCTTAATCTCACAAGATGATCTCATGAGGTAGGTGGTGGGAAGTCAAAAGTCCCTGCCCTTAGAGCAACTTTCTTGGTGAGTAGTTGGCTAAGTGCTCTTTTGGACCATTCACTGTTAAACTGACTCTCAGTTTCTAGATAAGGGACCAGTGCAAGGCCCATATCCTCTCTGAGTCTTAGGCCCCTCATCTGTAGCCCCAGAGCTGAAGGCTTGGGTGAATACCATGCAAATGGTACTGGAAAAGTTGTATATCCACATGTAGAAAACGAAATGATGCCAACATCTATCACTCTATACAAAACCAACTCCAAAAGGATCAAAGACCTCAGTTCAGAAGAACCAGTCAGAAGAAAACATAGGCAGTACCCTAAGGGTGTAGGTGTAGACAAGGAATTTCCATTCCCTCAGGAATTAAGGCCAACAAATAACAAATAGGGCTTGTCTTAGGGTTTCTATTGCTGTGAAGAGACACCATGACCACAGCAACTCTTATAAAGGAAAACATTTAATTGGGACTGGCTTACAGTTCAGAGGTCAGTCCATCATCATCATCATCATCTTCATCATGATGCCAGGACATGGCAGTGCACAGCCAGACATGGTGCTGGAGAAGGAGCTGAGTGTTCTATATCTTGATTTGCAGGCAATAGGAAGTCACACTGAGCGCAGCTTGAGCAGGGGAGACTTCCAAGCCCACCCCCACAGTGACACACTTCCTCTAATAAGACCACACCTACTCCACAAGCCACACCTTCTAATAGTGCCACTCCTTATGAGGACCATTTTTTATTTCAAACCACCACAGGACTTTAATAAATTTGAAAGCCTCTGTCAGCCAAGGAAGTAAACAAAAGAAGCCTCCTGACTTGAAGAGAATCTTTGCCAACTACACATCTTATATAGGATTATCCAGAACATATGAAGAACTAAAACAAAACAAAAAATCGAGAAAACTAATGACCAAACTAAAATTGGTATATAGACCCAAACACAGTTCTGAAAAGAAGAAATAAAAATGGCTAAGAAATATCTCAAAAAGTGTTCAACACCCTTAGCAATTAGAGAAATGCACATTGAAATTTTTTTCCTAACTTAAAAATTAAGGAATTCTCCTAAATTCTTAAATTAGGAGAATTCCTTAATTCCTTAAAAAAAAAAAAAAAAAAAAAAGTGCTTCCTATCAGAATGTCTAAAATAAAGAAAATAACTGAAAATAAATGTTGACGAGGATGTGGAGATACAATCAGTACTGATGGGTGGGTCTACAGACCGTTGCCACTATGGAAATCAGTGTGGAGAATCTCAAAAAGCTAAAATGGCCCAACAGTACCACTCCTCGGCACAAGCCAAAAGGACTCAACATCCTATTTCACGGACACTTTCTCAGCCATATTCATTGCTGCTCTGTTCCTAAGAACTAAGAAACGGAAACAACCTAAATGTCCAAGTGATGGGAGAGGGGGATCTCCCAGACATTCAGCTCCCCCACATTTACATCTAAATCATGCACATCTCCATGAACAAGCTTGTTGTTAATTAAGCAACAAAATGCTCAGTCACTGTCATTTGCTTGCTGTTGCCTTCACGAGAGTTCTGCCCTGCTCTTCCCCCACTAGATTCTGGCACTACAGCTTCAATAGCCACTTAGGGGATCTGAGATAAGGTGAGCAAACTCCTTTTTTCTCCTCCCCAACTTCACTTCCCATACTGTGCTGAGGTCTCCAGCCGCACTCTTTCTTGGCCACTCTTGGAAAATTTGTTTGCCCATCCATTTGTTAGCATATTAATGAAGGCTGTGGTTTGCCTATTCACCATTCAGCCCATCCCTGGTACAGTGCCAGGAGTATGGAACTCACACAGTGGTTCCATAAGATGAACAGATGATGAAATGAATGGATGGCTGGCAATCTCAAAAGAGCCGATCAAGTCTGGCCCTATGCAATTCCAGACATGACCAACAGAGGGTGCTCTGTCCTGAGATTGATATGACAAGTGGTGTGTGGCTTTTGGTCTGCTCTATTTAACAGTCTGATTTGAAGCTTCTCGGGGACTACCAGTGAGCCCCTAGCATACCTGTAGCAATGTAACAGGCTCCCATTTAGAATGGAGGAAAAAATGGTTTCTTCATTTTGAAGACCAGAATGCAGGTCCACCAAGGCAGTAAATGGTATAACTCCTTAGCAGACACATCAGAGTCCTTAATCAGTCATTCAGAGATGAGTCACATGACATGGGAATCTCAGCTCTGTGTTCACTTGTGTAACACCCTGAACAAAAAAATCTCAGCTCTCATAGTCTCTCATTCACTCCATGTATTCACTCCTAATTCTGGAGCTGAAAACCAAGTCATTGCCCTTAGGTTGCTGAGTGTTTGGACAGTTAAAGTAAAAACCAAAACCACCCAGCCATCTTGGGGACTATGGGATGACACAGGAGTACAGAGGAAGACCATCTATGCCATTCTCAGGCTGGGGTCAGAAACATTCCCACGAAAAGACAGCTTTAGATTTTCCCTATAAGGACAGACGGATGGACAGGTGGGGTGACAGTTCCCAGAAGGATCAGCCAAAGAAAATAAGGAGGTTTGAAACGTGCCCCACCACAGACTTACATGGGACAGGCTCAGTGAAAACCCTCCATGCAAGGTGTATTAGGGTCCCTATTGCTTCGACAAAATGCCATGGCCAAAACCAAGTTGAAGAGGAAAGGGTTTATTCAACTTACATTTCAGCATTGCTGTTCATCATTGAAGGAAGTCAGGACAGGAACTCAAATGGCAGGATCCTAGAGACAGGAGCTGATGCAGAGGCCATGGAGGGGGAATAATTACTGACTTGTTCCTCATAGCTTGCTTATCTTGCTTTTTTATAGAACCCACAATGGGCTGAGCCCTCCTCCATCATTCAATAGTTAAGAAAATAACCTGCACCGTGCAGCCTACAGGCTCACCAACAACCAGATCGTTTGGAGGTGTTTTCTCATTGAGGTTCTCTCAGTGACTTTAGCTCATGTCAAGTTGACATAAAACTAGTCACCACACAAGAGCAGAAAACACAGAGGTGTGTGCTAAGAAATGTTCCACTTGGGGCTGGAGAGATGGCTCAGCGGTTAAGAGCACTGACTGTTCTTCCAGCAGACCTGAGTTCGATTCCCAGCATCCACATGGCAGCTAACAACTGTCTGTAGTTCTAAGATCTGACACCCTTACACAGTTATACATGCAGACAAAACACCAATTCACATAAAATAAAAATAAATATTTTTAAAAAGAAAGGTTTCTTTTGGCTGCATGTGATAAAAGAATTTTTAAACATGATAAGGCCAGGTTTGAAGGGTTTTGTGTGTGTGTGTGTGTGTGTGTGTGTGTGTGTGTGTTATGTTTGTGTGTGCATATTTGTATGGAAGCCACAATTTAACACTGGATATTTCCCTCAACCATTGTTTGCTTTATTTTTTGAGACAGAGTCTTTCACAAAATCTGGAGCTCACTGTTTTAGCCAGATTGGTTGGTCAGTGACCCCTGGGGATATGTCATCTCTGTCTAACATGCTACCCTATCTGGATGAGATATGTGGATGTTGAGGATGCAAACACAGATCCTCATGCTTTCACACAGACACTTTACCCCCTCAGCCATCTCTTCAACTCATTTTTGGAAGAGTGTTTTATCAACCTTTCATCACATAAGTGGAGCTGGGGGCAATACAGCATCATATCTCACTGAACTTCAGTTTTAATGTGCAGCTTTGATTTTTCAATTTCCTCTGGAACATTCTATTAGACTCAGGAAGTATCTGAAACCTTCTAGACCCACAAAGCTCCTGAAACACAATCCACAAGGTCCCACCTCGAGGTTGTACAAGCAAATGGCAGTTGCTAGTGAAGGATATTCTCTCACCCAGCTGCCTTCAGGTTCTTCATGGAGTTCCAAAGATATGGCTTTCTTGAGTCACCACTTATGCTGGGGTGAGTTTGTCCATGACACAGCGCCTCTAAGCCATCTACGCTCCGGTGGAACTCACTGTTTGCTAAGTCAGACTCAGGTGGAACTGTTTCTTCAGTCTGTCCCAGAATCCTGTTTGGGATGAATAAATGCTCATATCTACCCCAGGAAAAGTCACACAATACCTGGCATGCCTGAAGGAGGAAAACATGGCTTCCGTGGTCCCTTTGATGCAAAATCTTATTTTTCTGTAACTAGAGATAGACTTTGTCCTTCAGAGTGGCTGGAGGTTATTAGATTCACACCAGCACAGAGGGGGAAAAGGTCCCCAGAAAGCTGAGGATCTAAAAATACCAACACATGACTGCAGCCTATCAGCCTCTACTTTGGGATGTCTGACATGGTGTCAAGAAGCTCATGTCTTTGTCAACCCCCAACGCCAGTTCAAAGACAACTGCAGAAGGTGTTTCTCTGAGAGTCACTCACTCCGCTTGACAGTTATTCCGCTGGGAACTCGGCACAACACCCAGTGGCACTCTGAGACAGACACCTGGCCCTGGTTTCCTAAGAGACTGTGGCTTGGGCTACCTCTGGTAAATGGAGCTGGCCTGTGGGGAACCTGCCTTCCCCTAAGAATGCTGAGAAAATGATTCAGGAAAAAAAAAAATCTTTTCCACTCTCCATACCTTTCAAGGAGACTCTGATTCCTGAACAGCCACCCAAGGATGATCTTGACAATCTTCCCAATTCAGCCTCTGACTCACATGTCAACCTCATTTAGAAACACCCAAGGTAATGTCTGCCCAATGTCTGTGCACCCTATGGCCCAACCAAATTGGCACACAGAGCTATTCATCGCAACACAGGACATAGCATTTTCAAGTTCAATCATTTCTTCTGTTTTTGTGCACATAGATGAGAATGCTGGTTATTTAAGCAGAGCCATGGGTGCTTTGTCAATAGTTTTGACATCCTCTATGTCCAAGGACAACAGAAATAGGAAGCCAAGACAGTCACATGAAAATATTTTAGAAATGGAAATTCCATACGAGCATCTCCTGATGTTGGCATCATGGTTCAAGTAGGCTTCAACCAACAATTACTTAGGGGGACCACCACAAGCAAGAGCATAAGCCTGGCCCAATAAAATCCCAGCTGAAGAACTTCTTGTGGCCCCCAAAACATCCCAGTTATATGTACTTGGTAAATCTACCAATAGCACATGGAGAATGTGGCTTTGGCCTCCATGACCTGCCAAATACTCCTTTGAACCAGAAGGGCCCAAATAAAGTAAAGCAGTCCAGAACCCTTGTAAGCCTACCCCCCCAAAAAACCTACAGATAGTACCCTAAGTCTTTAAGCTGTGGCTTCCTATTGAAAAACAGTTGCGAGGCATTGAGGCCAGAGAGTTGTAGATGCTCCTGAAACAGTGTCAGCAGATGGCTAGTGCCTGAGACAGGTGCCTGCAGATGGCCAGTGCCCAAGACAGGTGCAGACCTTTCCAGTCACTACTTTACTCAAAAGCTCACATACTAAATGTGAATTATCTTGGGGGTTCTAGAAATAGGAGCTGGGGGGGTTGGAGAAATAGTAGCAACAAAAGAAAAAGTCAAGGTATCTCCTCCTGAGGCAGGACTAGCCACAGTTGCACTTAAGTGGCAGATAAGACATGTGCCATGTGGCTCAGAGGAAGAGCTCCAGCTGCAGACTACTGCTGTGTGAAGTCTTTTACATATATGGAAATAGCTTAGTCAGGAACCCCACTACATCCAAGGCTGCCCCTGATAACCAGAACCAATGACATCACTTACTTGAGATAACCAGTCACTAGGCTGCTGAGGACTTCACGACACCCACTTGATGGGAAGCAGAGATCAAGAGCAATAAATTGCTTTTCACCTCTGCTGGACTGCTGGGGACTTTGGAGAGACAGTACCTTGATGGGCCCTGTGGCTGGAGAGTCTCCCTTGGAATCCTGACCTTCAATCTGTAGACTACTATGAGAGATTGGACCCAAGCTTGGGCTAAGGTACATGACACATGTGAACCGCCTTGGGGAGACAAGCTTAGGATCGTAGTTAGAAACTTGGATTCTGAGTCTTGTGTGCAATGACCCTTGGCATAAAGAATATAACTTACGTTACACCAACTCAGAGTACCTACCTTATTGCTTGAGACAAGGTGGGTGACAGTGTGTTATTGTGTTGACCCTCTGTCCTTTTTCTTCTTTCACTGGTGTAGAGGTGGCTATCTCCCTTTCCTGATGCTGACCTTTGATATCCCGACCAGCGGGATGAGAAAACAGGGACCCGTGACCTAGAGGGCAGAAATGAGAGGGGCAAGAGACACAAAGAACAAGACAGCAAGACAGTATTCTGATCAAACTGCAAGTTTTTATTTTTTTCAGGGGGTTTATATAGTAAAGAAGGAAGTTGGTAGGGCAGAGGGTCATGGGGAAGGGTTGCTATGCAACCTAATGGTGGAATATCTTAACTGTAGGTTATTTGCATAGGTGTTCCTTTCTAACAGGAAGATAAAGCTATTCCTGGCAACCTAAGGTGAGTCATGTAATTTCTGACAAATGGCTAACTAACAGGAGGGGAACAGAGGCCTATAAACATGGCTAACTCATAAACTGAAAATGGCTAAGTTAACATGGCTATACAAAAGCTTATGTAGGCTTTGGCTCCTGGCACTTTGACATTCCAAATGCTTCCCCCTCAGGGCCCTCAGGGACTCACAAGGATGCCTAAGTGTGTTCAGTGTCAAACTGTTCTTATGTAGGTCTCTGGTCACTTGGAAAATGAAGAGCTAGGGGCACAAAAAGAGCTGTTCCCTCTGACAGACAGAAAGCATCCTGGATGAATTCAGAGGCTCAGAAATGTGAGAAAAATCAGGGTAACACTGGAGGAACTAGAATGCACATTTACCAAACATCTGGAGAGAAAAGACTCTCTAGATACCATTGTAATAGAAAAGAAAAAAGGCCCAACAGAGAACGGCAGGCAGATTCAGGAAAAATTTAAAGCTTTTACACTGGAGTAAAGTAGGGAGGGGCAAATAATTAGAGAAATATTTGCAGTGAGATACTATGGAACATTCCTACAAATGCAGCACACAGAGGGCTCAGACAGGAGAATTGCCTTGAGTCCAGAAATGTCTTAATTACTGTTCTGTTGCTATGAAGAGAGACTGTGACCAGGGCAACTCTTATGAGAGAAAGCATTTAATGAGGGACTGGCTTACAGTTTCAGGGATTTAGCTCATTATATTTAAAGCAGGAAGCATGGTGGCTTGCAGGCAGGCATGGTGATGGAGAAGTAGCTGAGAGTCCTGAATCCTCAGATCCACAGACAGCAGGAAGGAGGAGGAATACTGGGCCTAAAATGAGCTTTTAAAACTGCAAAGCCCACCCTCAGTGATCCACTTTCTCCAATAAGGCCACACCCTCCTAATCCTTTTAATATTTTCAAATAGAAAAAGATGTTAGTAATTTTAGTCATTCCCTGGTGACTAAACATTTAAAGAGATGAGCCCATGGAGACCATTCTTATTCAAATCGCCACAAGGAGTTCAAGGCCACTCAGGTAATGTAGTATGACTTCACCATAAAAACAAAAACCTTTAACAAAGAAGTATCATCTTTATTCTGTAAATAATTTACATAGAAGAGTAGAAAAGATGTTCAGTTAGTAAAGTGGCTCCCACCCAAGAAAGAGTACCTGAGCTTGATCCCCAGAACACACATAAAAAGCTAGGCATGAGGTGCTTAACATCACGGTACAGGGGAGGCCAAGACAAGCAGATCCGTAGGCTAGCTGAACCAGTGACCTCTATGTTCAGAGAGAAACGTGGACTCAAAGCAAAAGGTAGGGAGCCTCTGAGGAAGGAAACTCAAGGATGACCTATGGTCCCCACAGGAGAATGCACATAGACACCCACATGTACATGCACCCCGTCACACACAGGGAATTCACACAGGTTAATAAAACCATTGAACTTTCAGAAATGGATGGATAAAAGATAATTTCTAAAAGAAAAAGGCCTGATTATGGAGAATGTGGGAAAACATACCCCCTTTCTAAATAGTGGGCTAGAATAGAAGCATCACCCTCTGCACTTAGTAAGGCTGTCATATCTGGCCAGTCCCTGGGCTGGCAAATATGGAGTTATGTTCCTTCTTTGCTGGCATGTTGGAGGAGTGTTGTATTTATCTAGAGACTCTGGATAAACACATTCTATACTCTGGGTTTTAAATGGTGAGCAATTGGCCTAACGAACTGTGCTTCAACAGCTCAGAGGATGTTAAGAAGGAAGCAGGGTCTGGCTAAGGTGATCCATGAATTCTTTCACACATTTCAGTCATTTATTGAGTTTCTACAACCTGCAAGGGATGACATGGGCTCAATTGAGGCAGAAAAGTGGGCACAATGTCCCAGTCCTGCATTCCCATTCTAATGTTCCAGAGAGATCTGGCAGGGAGGTAGTCCAACAGGTAAAGTGCGTGTACACAAGCAGGGAGACCTGAATTCGATCCCCACAATGCATGGAAAAGCCTAGCAAGGGTGGTACATGTCTGCAATCCCAGCACTGAGGAAGAGGGAATGCAGGATGGTCCTAGAATGCATGCTGGCCAGCCAGTCTAACAGAAACCACCCATTCCAGGTTCAGAGAGAGACTCTGACTCAAAATCCTAAGGTGGTGAGCTGTCAAGAACAACTGGTGTCTATCTCTGAGCTTTATGTGAGCCACAATTCCACATTTCCTTCAGTGGTTACAGAATTCTTAAGGATCTGATGGCTGATTGTGTCTGATTCATATATTGCTTAATTTGGGTTTTTTACTCTAGAACAGATGGCCATCTCTACCCAATCATGATCCACATGCTCTGGCTGGAAGCAGCTGGTTTGGGAAAGTAGATGGCAATTCATTTCCTGCATGTCAAAATAAGCCACGAGGAAAGGAATTCAGATGGAGGTAATGCAATTTGTTCCATTTAGTTTGTATCTGTAAAGCTAAGGGGTTGTTATTAGGCTTCTGTTGTTGTTTTGCATTGAGCCCTTAGTAGGACTACACTGTGATTCTGGGGGCAGGGGTGTCCACTCCTCAGGAGCTGGAGTGACCAGGTGTGTAAGGCAGGTCATCTTCCCAAGGCTGAGGAGCAGCTGGAGTATACCAATTGTGCTGCTTCGAGAAGCATATTCATTACTCTTAGAATTTGTTCTTGTTTTATTTATTATCTGTGTGTATATGCAGGTGTTAATGTATTTGCATGTGCAGGTGCATGCATATGCATGTATATGTAGAAGCCAGAGTTTCACTTGAATGAGCTCTCTCTCTCTCTCCTCTCTCTCTCTCTCTCTCTCTCTCTCTCTCTCTCTCCCTCTCCCTCCCAAACCTAGAGCTCACTAATTCAGATACATTTGCTGGTCAGCAGTCCCTGGCACCCTTCGGTCTCCACCTCGCCAGCATCAGGATCACAGGAATGCTCTACTACACGTACCTGCCTTTTGTATGGGTACTAGGAGTCTGAACTCAGACTCTCATGTTACATTACAAAATTTTGCCGACTGGGCAATCACTCCAGCCCTTCATCTTCTCATAATTCTATTTCTTTTTGGATGATAATAAGGTTGGTGTCTAAGATCACCAACCTGTTCTGGTGCAGGCCTGCTTCCTTGCCCAACCTCACACCTCATCTCTGAAACCCATCCATCAGCATCTACATCACTTGGGTAGCAGTGAGGGAACACAAAAGTCACTTCCAGTTCCAAGCTGTGGACTCAGGCTCTGCTTTTGGTTAAGATCCTCAGTGGCTGATGCACTCCTGGGCTTAAGGTGTCTGTAACTCCAGACACCCAGCCGATCCATCCCTCACCTGCTTCTATAGCAACGTCATGTCTTTGTTTACTTCCATGTTTCAGGATGCAAGAACCCAAAAGCCCTGTCGGGGTGCCCTTGGCCCCTCACATCACCAGGTTTCCCCTTTCCCAGGCCTGCAATCAGTATGCATCCAGTATCTTGCCAGCACTCTGTATTCCAAGTGTACCATGTAACCTGTCACGTTTTCATGACCCTCGTCACCCCACAGTATGACTATGTGCAATCCCATCTCCACACCACAGTTTATTCGTAATGCAAAATGGGTATGATGATAGGATAACACATATCAAATGTTCTGAGTAATGCCTGAAGCTTCCAAAATGATTATAAATGATACTGGTCATTATTAGTTTGAGACAAGGAACCTTCTTAGCTCTGGTGCCTTACTACCTGGAGTCCCATAGCATAAGGTTCTGAACAGGGAACAGGAAGCAAACATGCAGTCACTTCACATGTCACCATTTGTCAAACTGATGAGCACTCTACACTTGTGGGAGAAAGGCCTGGGTTACAGCTACAGGAATATTGAAGGTCCTGCCTGTTAAATGATAAGATGTCTGTAGGAACTTGTGACGCCGAGACTCCTCCAGGGCATAAGGGCTGCGCTGTCCCCTAACACACTGTTTCCTTCACTCCTCTTGTCCTTCTTGGGACGCACCTTGCCTGGCATGCAGGGACACATGCTCACTGGATCTGCCGCCATCCCTCTGGAGGACGGCCTGGTTGCCCGATAATTCTGTCAGGGTCTCTGATTCCTCTGTAATTCTCTCCCAAGGGTTTCTCCCTGGCCTTTCCTGCCTCATTTACTGTTTAATATCCCCAGCCTTGGCATCACCATGGTAATGACTTTGTAAATAGCAACAATAGCCAATGCTCTAAAAGCTGCTGAAATCCAGCCAACTGCTTCCCTGATATCTTCTCCCCTATCCTGCAGGTCAGCTTTGATGTAAGGAGAGGAGGTCATGGTCCCTTTGATGGACCTGTGCGTAGTGGTCATAACCTTGGATGGCCATGTGCATAGTGGCCATAACCTTGGATGGACCTGTGCATAGTGGCCATAACCTTGGATGGACCTGTGCATAGTGGGTTCGCAAGAAGCCCCCACTGAGTGAGTGAGTGAGGAGAAGTGAGAAGACAAACAGAGCACAGAACTAGCCTGGGGGCTTTTGATCCCCAGCTGCCAGGCAGGGGTCTTCTTCGTCCTAGTGGGCTCCCCTTTGCAGAGTCAAAAGGCCTCCTGGACACACAGTCACACTACATTCCTGTGATAGTTAAACAGCATTGTCGATTTGACAAGATTTAGAATTATCATGGGAACTTACCTTCAGGTAACTGTATGGAGGTACTTCCAGAAAAGTCTGAGACACAAGGCCCACCCTGGTTGGGGACAACAGTATCTCATAGGCTTGGGTTCTTGGACTGAGTAATATGAGAAACAGGTGGTAAACTACACAGAAGCACTCACCTCTCTACTTCCTGGCTCTAGATGTCATGTAACCAGCTATCCAATGCTCTAGACACCATGCTTCCCTGACATGATGGACTTCACCTTCAGGGTACTGAAAGAGTGCCTTTTTTAAATTGTTTCTGTCACAACCATGAGAAAATAAACTAGGTAACTAATGCACTTCCCCGGTTTCCAACCATGGAGCCTGTGGTAGTTTGGATAGGAACGGTCCCCACAGGTTCATATATCTCATTAGAGAGTGGCACTGCTTGACAGGATTAGTTGTGACCTTGCCACAGGAAGTGTGTCACTGGGGGTGGGCTTTGGGGCTTCAAATGTTCAAGCCAGGCCCTGTGTCTGTCTCTCTTCCTGCTGCCTTTGGATCTGGATGTAGAATTTTCAGCTCCTACATCTGCCTGTGTGCTACTCTGCTCTCTTCCATGAGGATAAAGAAAGCAAGCCCTCAAATTATTAACTGCTTTCTTTTTTTTTTTTTTTGTAAGAGCTGCCATGAACATGGTGTCTCTTCACAACAGTAGAACACTGACTAAGACAGAGCCCTAGAGGTCAATTCTGGAAACATGCAGCAATCATCATCCACTTATCTTTTATAAACGGCATACTTGGAGATCAGGGAAGGTAAAAGGCCTCTTCAAGGGCAAATATCACTTGACACCACAGTCAGCACCAGGACCCAAGTTCTGCACTTCGTAAGTCATCTCCATCATATGTCCTTAATCTAACCATCCCATCTCTCCATCTCTGTCATGTCCCCACTTCTCCTTGGAATTGTCCCTAACCCTCACAGAGATGCTTTAATAAAAAATAAAATAAAATAAAATAAAAAAGCAATGACTTTTTCTTGGGACATACTCTAAATTCCTCACTACCTTTTTCACACTCCTTCAAACCCCAGCCGGAACAGCAGGAGCTTGGCTGCGGAAGTCACAATTCCAAATGACTGTTGGATCCATTCCCTGCTTCATCTGCTGTGAGAGTTGGGTGAGTATGGAAACCACAGTATGATGGATAGGCACCGAACAGCTTCCAGCTGGTGCCAGTGATGCAGTCCGCCTCATCATCAGGACAGCCCGTTTCTCGGCCAGGAAGAGGTAGCCAAGTGTTTTTATGACCCAACTCCACAGAAAGTCATTTGAGGGTCTGATCTGCTTCAGGCAAGCAGGAAGAGATTAAATAAGCAAATGAATGTGACAGCATTTTCTAAACTGTAAAGTGGCTGTGAAAGCACTTTCTAAACTGTACAGCGTTATGTAAACATGGCTAAGGAAGAAGGAATGGAAGCCAGCCGAGGATGCTCCCAGGGAGTGGTGAGCTCTGAGCAAGCACAACTCTGGTGTGAGCAATGTATTCACAACTTCACTAGTCACTTTGGCCAGTGAATGTCACTTCAGAGCTTGGTTATGGCATGTGCTGCCCTACTGTGTGACTTCTGCTGCTTGTAAAGAAGATTTCCAGCCCTGCCCTTCCTCTATGAACCAAGGCAAGTGCAGAAAATCCCAGCAGACACAGTGACTGCTGAAGCTTCCACCAGGCAGAGCAGTTTTATTAAAATGTTTGATGCTTCTCTCCTCAGTAAGTGATGCTGGTGATTTCAGAACTGCATTCATTTGCCAAAATTTGCATACAAGTGGCAAATTTTACTGTAGGTAATCTATATTTCAATATGGCTCATTTTTTATAGAATAGAGATAAATATCTAGGGACACTTTGGTGGTTTTTAAGCAATTACTGTTGGTGTAATTTAACCTAATATTTTCCTAGTATTGGTATGGGAAGGGGGAATACCTTTTTCTTGCTCACTGCTAGATTTATGGCTGAGGTCTTAGTGTATTAAAAACTGCTCTTGCTAAAAATCATTGGCTCTTCACTGGGGCCCACAAGGGAACTCAAAATCAGCATCCTGGCATTGTCCTGGAGAGGTGGTTCTGCTGTACAGAAGACCTGAGTTGAATCTCAGCATCCTTGTAGGATGGCTCACAACAGCCTGTATCTCCAGGTCCAGGAGATCTGCTGCCCTCTTCAGGACTCTGCAGGCACCTGCACTCACGTGTGTGCATTTGCACATATACATAGGCACACAACACTAAAATTATTCTTTAAAAAAGTCTGGCATTACCTTTCATTCTGAATGCCTCAATTTCTTTGGCTCAGACTCGGAGTAGGCCTGTGAATCACGTAGAGAATGTCCCACCAACCTAGCTCACCCACCTCAAGTATAAAGGTATGAGATAAGCTGTTATCCTAAACCTGCCATAATCTTGTATTCCAGGAATAGAACCCCACAGAGCTCATACCTCTAGATGAGATAATTGTCTGTGACAGTGAGGATACACCCTGGAATACAAGTTACCACCAAGCAAGGGCAGCAGGGATGCCTGTGAACCACCCTACTACCAAGGACAGCATGGATGCCTGTGGACCACCCTACCGCCAAAGACAGCAGGGATACCTGTGAAACACCCTACCACCAAGGGCAGCAGGGATGTTTGTGGACCATCCTACTACCAAGGGCAGCAGGGATGCCTGTGAACCACCCTACCACCAAAGACAGCAGGGATACCTGTGGACCATCCTAGCACCAAGGGCAGCAGGGATGCCTGTGAACCACCCTACCACCAAGGACAGCATGGATGCCTGTGGACCACCCTACCGCCAAAGACAGCAGGGATACCTGTGAAACACCCTACCACCAAGGGCAGCAAGGATGTTTGTGGACCATCCTACTACCAAGGGCAGCAGGGATGCCTGTGAACCACCCTACCACCAAAGACAGCAGGGATACCTGTGGACCATCCTAGCACCAAGGGCAGCAGGGATGCCTGTGGACCACCCTACCACCAAGGGCAGCAGGGATGCCTGTGGACCACCCTGAAAAATGAGAACAGAGATGAGACAATGGCCAACAACATGATCATGCCTCATCCAGCACTGACTAATTACACATACTTGTCTCTTGCTCCCATTCTCCCTCCATTTCAGCCTAAAGATCAGTGCCCCAAAGGTGGACTTGGGGGATCCCTTTAGCTATTCTAGCTCCACTTCAGTCATTAAGGAAAGACTACAATGACCACAACTCCTGATGCCCTCTGTCTCCTTCTATATGGCAGGAATGTTGCTAATGACCTCTTTCTGCTCCCTTTACTCAAAGTCTCCAGGGGCTGAAGTGACTCATTTGTTGACAAATACAGAAAAAGCAACCAGGAAAAATCAGAAAATTCCCTCCAGTCTTCATCTTGAGAGTGCACCTGCCCACAGAAGCCCCGAGTGAATGAAGACTGGCTGGGAAGGCACTCTTGGAAGGAGTTCTTATTATAGTAAAGATTATCACACTCTTGGAATTCTTTCACATTCCAGATACAGAGCCAGTCACCAAGCCTGGTGATACTGGGGTTTAAGTTCAGCAAAACCACTTTCCCCAGAGCACATGGACATGGACAATCAGTTACCATAGTTCCCGGTGTTCCATCCATCTCTTCTGGACAGGGAAGGGGTTATTACACTCATGTATCACAACACTTTCGAAGTGAGGAATTCGCCCTTTGCTGACTTCTGAGTTCTGCTGTTTAACTGGAGTGACTATTGAGTGAGATGCTTCTCAGTTTATCAGAGTCTCATTTGCAAATCATGGGGGATAGGAACACCAGCATCTAGGGGCAGGAGTGAGCATCCAGAGAAGTCACCGATGGGAAAAATCTTGGACTTCTGTGATGGGCCATGCCTGTAACCTTGTAACAAGGTCTTTATCACACACAAGCAGCATGCACATGTATGCATGCAGGGATTCAAGCTGTCCACATGGCATCTGTCCACTTGGTGCCTCACAGATTGCTGTCTGCTTTAGAGCCTTGGCTCTGGGGTAAGCTCGGACTGAGACTCCATAGCAAGTGAAGACATAGCTTTGCTGGGCATCATGTGAATGTAGTGAGGTGACTCAGCTCGGCACTAGCATCAAAAAGAATTAACTTCCAGCTCAAACACTCACCTCCGAGGTATCCGAGCAAATTACTTCACCTCTATGCGTCTGAAAAGTAAAGATCATAATAAGTGAAACTGACAATGAACCATGCTTTGAAGGAGTATTAATGAGGCTCAAATGAACCCAATTTACAAATTCAAGCACATCTCAGGCATTCATTACATATGACCAGACATGGTGATGTCCACCCATCCCCACCAGGGCACACAGCACAGTGACCATCTCCAGATTGGCCATATTTTCTCCAGGAGCTCCCTGTCAAAGGCCAGCCTCTCTCCTCACCTCTGTGGCCCTCTCATCTCAGAACTTCAAATGCTTTTAGCTCTTTTCACCAAAAAAAAAAAAAAAGCTACATGCTGCCCTTTGCTGAGCTTGGATATGAAGTGTGTCCCCAAACACTCATGTGCTGAAGGTCTGGACCGCCAATGGTGGAGTTATTGAAAGGAAACCAGATCCTAAGGGCCCTGATTCCAGCAAGAAATAAGATAGAGCCTTTCTGGAAGAACAGGTCACTGAGGACATGCTTTGAGGAGTATTATCTGTTCTTCATCCCCACACCTTTTTATTCCCACACCTCCTGCTTCCTAGCTACTATGAGGTGAACAGCTTTCCTCTGCAATACTTTTCTGTGAGACTCTGAGCAAAGGCAAAAGAAAGCACCCCACATACCCTACTTGCCCCAAGTTCCCAGAGGGCTCATCAATTCATTTATCCCATTCATTCACTCACCATCCAGAGCATATTAATCACCTCTTCCAAACCAGGCTCTGAGCTAAGTGGAGGCCCCAGGGTCAAATTAACCCCATTTTGCAACCTGGAAGAGCACAGAGACCTCACTCCACAGCTGGCTGTGAGGGAACACCTTCAGACAAGCTATGTACTATGTGGCTTGGGGCACAATTTCTGCTTAAGAGATTTGTTCTATTAGAGCTCTAAAAGTGGGTACAAGGGAGCACTTCCCAAACAGAGGAGAGAGAAGGAGCAGACAGAGGGAAGGACTGGACAGATGGTACAGCGTGAAGAGCATGTGTGGCCTCTCCAGAGGGTCTGAGTTCAGTTCCCAGCCCCACACGGAGTCTCAGAACCACCTCTAACTGCAGTTCCCTGGGAATTGGACAACCTCTTCTGGCCTCTACAGGCTCTGCAGACACATGGTGCATATACATACAAGCAGGAATACACATACAATAAAAATATATTTAAAAACAGACAAGAGGTAAACCAAGGCATGGAGGTATAACACCACAAAGAGTGCAGGAGGAAAGAATATACTCATTCAGAACTTGGGGAGGTTAGAAAGAAATTTCTAAAAAGGATTTCAGAGAGTTTGGGCTTAACAGCTGAGCCCTCAGCAGCCTCTGCAAAGCCACAGATTTCATGTGACCCCCTTCATATGCTAGAAGAGGCCACTGAAGGTGTCTGAGTCAGGGGGTGTGGAATAAAAGCAGTCCCCAGGACAGTGTTCACAGCAAGGAGGGAGGGTGGGTAGCAGGAAGGTGGAAAGGAGCCGAAGCCTCCTGAAGATGTCAGATAGCAGTCTCCAGTTACTTGTCATGCGTTCATTCCAGAAATGGCTTTGGAAATCCCAGCATCGAGCAGCAAATGTATCTTTGAGAGGGACATTAGAAACTTTCCTTGGCCTCTGTTTATTCACATAGGACCAGAACACAGGATATTCCTGCTCCTTTGTGGCATCTGCTGCAGCCTTCAGGAAGTGCTTTCTAGCACCTTGCTCTCTGCCCAGCCAGCCCTTCTGGGCTAAGATTAAAATATGCCTTTAGCCTTTCCCAAGCTCCTCTGGTTACCTACTAAGAACAGAGGCAGATACTTCTATGTTATGCAGACATGCCTAGCAGATGCTTGCTTAGAAGTCAAATATCAAGCTGGAGAGATGGCTCAGTGGTTAAGAGCACTGACTGTTCTTCCGGAGGACCTGAGTTCGATTCCCAGCATCCACATGACAGCTAACAACTGTCTGTAATTTCAAGATCTGACACTCTTACACAGTTATACATGCAGGCAAACCACCAATTCACATAAAATAAAAATAAATACTTAAAAAAAGAAATTGAATGTCACAGGAATGTCAATATCCTTTGAAAGGGCATATTCTCTAGACAAGAGTAATCAAACCTGCAAATGGGAATGTTGATGTATTGAACCTTCATTCATGCACAGATTTTGTGTTAAGGTTTTTAATGACCTTCAGTTAACCTTTCAAGGATCCTAAGAAATAAGTTCTTGAATCCTCATGTTCCTCTCAAGGGTCAGGGAATCCAAACAAGGCATTTCACTGAAGTCCCAGACCAAGAACATGGCTGACACCACCCACAGATGAGCTGGCTCTTGGTCTTGACTTCTTCCCCCACACTTCACCTTAGAGTCACGCCAGCCCTTGCTGCTACCCAGCACCCCTCACCTCTAGGGATTTGAGATGGCCCCTGCATTTCTAAGATTCCTTGGATGATAGTTCTACTCAGCTAAAGGAGTCCAGGGCTGTTGTGGCAACACGATTCAGGAAAGAAGTACTTTTTCATCTATCATCTGTCCCCGAAGAAAAAACAAATTATTAAATGTGCCCTGTGTGACCTTTCAGACCACGGTGGGGAACAACAACTAAACCTTTTTGTTACAAGAGTTACCCCGGGGACAAATGAGAGGAAATTGGATGTGGAAAAGGAGGAGAGTGATATTTCCAGGCGAGGGTGGTGGGAATCAAGACTCGCCAGCACTGCCCAGAGGAAAGGTCATTTTCCAAAAGGCTGAGCCAAAGGTTTTTAAATGGAAATGCCCAAAAGCAAGACTGGAAAACTCCTGGAGTGTTTGGTGAAATGGAGCTTTGCTTGATATGAGTATATGTGTGTTATACTTAGCATATGTCTGTCTGTATATAACACCAACACTCGGTCATAAAGGTACTTCCTGGGCTGGAGAGATAACATAATCAGCAAATGTCTGTCTTGCTGGCACGAGGATCTGTGGTGCACTTGCAGGTGCAAGGACCTACACACTCACACATCACTGCTGGGTACAGTGGCATGCGTGTGCCTCTAATCTCAACACTGAGAAGGCAGAAACAGAACGTTCCCTGGGGTTGGCTGGCCAGCTGACCTAGCATGATCAGTAAGCGGCAGGTTCAGTGAGAGACCCTGCCTGAAAATAAATACAGTGGAGAGTGATAAAGACACCAGACACTGATCCCTGACTTCCACAAGCTTGTACACACACATAAATACTCACCTTCACATGGCACATGCGCACACACAGGCATTCCTGATGCTTCTGTGCTTGTTCTCTTTCCCTTATCCTGTCATGGACTGCTTCCCTTGGAAAGAGCATGGGCAACATCTCATTCACCCCATTCTGCTTCTCTTCACATACCAACCACTGTGATATGTAAGGAAAAGGCATGACTGACTCAGTGACTACCACATGCTGGGCAGGTGCTCCCCCAGTCACCTCATTTCTCACTGTGACAATGACCCCCTCCCCTACATTCACCATCACTGTCCTGGACCTAAGGGTGAGGAAACTGAAGCTCAGATGGACCCAGAAACTGACCCCGAGTCACACAGTTTCCAAATGGCGATGCCTGGACACTCCACTTTTCTCTAACAGACTGACATCAAGGTTCACAGCACACCCAGACGGCTCAGGGGACAATCGCTCAGAGTGTAACCGACCAGAAGCCTAGGCAGAATGTTCAACTGCAATGAGTTTAAAGTATGTTGAGACTTGAAGAGACTTTCCTGATAAACCAGGCAAAATATTAGGCTGATGAAAGGCGTGAGATCAAGCTGCCTGCAGAGGTGGAGTAGCAGACTGAGGAAAAGAAAGAGGCAGAACCTTCCAGAGTCACAAACAAGAGATACATCATTCAGTTCGCTGGAACTTGGGGCATGTGAATGAAAGATGGGAAGTTAAACTGGAAATGAAGTTAGAAACAGACACTGGAGGATGCCTGAGACCTGCTTCAGTGTGGGTGTCGGGTTCCAAAGAGGTTGAGCGAAGTTGGGGGGGCTGTGAATAAGGATGGCTGCCAGCAGCATTTCATTGAAAAGAGACTACACTTTTTATACTCTATGGTGGCATGTAGGATTAACAAGCCAAGGGGCATGTGAGCTGGGATGTGGCCTGAGATCAGGGGATGAGGGAGCTTTAACCTTGACAATAGATACAAGTCGTATGTTAACAGAAAGGTCACAAGTTCTTGCTAGAGATAAGAATGACTGCTTTATCAAATCTCTGACTTTAGGAAAAGAATATCTGGGGAGTAGACACTATACAATTTCTTAGTCTTACTATATGGGCTTGTTCCCTCATAAACATTCCCAAAAGGGAAGATCCTGGTGTCTTACTCTTTCCCCATTATACCATACCATTCTGACCTCTCCAGATTTATTAACTGAATTCTTGCTTCTAACAATCCCAGGCTCAGTTGGAATTATAGGCATTTCATCCTCAGGATCAGGTGTGCCTGGTAAATCTTTAGCCTTTCTGTCCTTGATCTAATTAGGAGGACATGATGGAATTCCTGGTTCCAAGGTGATGGAGAATTTTTTCCCAAAGAAATATTTTATTTAAAGAGACCATTGCACACACTTTATCCTTTACCAAAGCTCATACATGGTTTCTCAAAGAGGAAGACATTAATATTAAGAATCATCAAAAGTGAATGTAAAAAGATGATGAAGAAGTGTGGTCTTCAGCATTGAAAGGCTGGAACTTTGTTAAGCAGCAAAGGTCGCCATGTGGTCCATGACAGGAGGGCTGTGGTTGTTTGGCTATGGGTTTGTACTTTCTTGAGGAGCAAAGGCTTGCAAGCCTGTGAGTCGCAGTGTAAGGCAGTCCTCGGAGGATCATGAGGAAGGACAGAAGTGTAGACTTGTGTGGAAAGGTACCCACATAGACTGCTGTGATTGCTGTATAGCAAAGGGCTGTGGAAGGGCAGTCAGAGAAAGGATATATGAGACATGGCAAAGATAAGCAGAAAGAGTCAGACAAGGAGGCTCTTTTCTGAGTCACCGAGCAGGCACATGAAAAAGAGAACGTCACTGGAAGAGACCCGAGGGGAAGGAGACACAAGAATTTCAGGCTCCTGGATAGACCATTGTCATCCAGTGGAGTTTGAGGTGGCCCTAAGGCATCAGGTGGAATGTTCTCCAGGAAGAGGGACACATGTTGAGCTTCTGAAAAGCTGGTCTAGCACATTCTAAATACCTTCCTGGAGATCCAGCACTCTTCAATGTAATCCACTGAATTCCATCTCCTCAGCTTGTTAAAAGTTGCTTTTATCCCCATAAGCATTCTAGAACTGTTTGTAGGAAAGTCACGGGGGACTTCCTGGGAGTTAGGATGTCATGCTTCCTCCCTGTGTCCATCTGTTATGTTACACTAATGGCTGGGTTTTCCTTAAATCCCTTCTTTCTGTGGACTTTATTAAACTGAAGCTTCTAGGTTCTCTCAAACACTTCTATTCTGTCTGGAATTCTTCATGGGCTCCTCCCCTTTACCAACACATAGTATGTGATTCCAGGAGTCTCCCTCAGAGAGTTTCGTCATCATCAGAGTTAGACAGCTCCTTGGTATTCTTCTACCCCATTTTCTCTGAGAATTTTTTGGCTATTCTAATTGGAAGGTGTTTGGACCAACACCTAGCCTCTACTTCTTCTCAGCATAATGCTACATAGCAATGTCCTCCAACTGAAACATTTCTATCATAGATGGAGGTTCCTTAAGATTCAGAAAGTAAACTCCCAAGTCTCAGTCCTTGAAGCTTATAAGATTTACCAGCCTCTCTTTCTCGAAAGCTATGAATAAGCAGTGAGGATTGCTGGGTAAAATGGAGGCTTTTGCAGGGAAGTCCTGGGATGTAACTTTTTTTAGTCAACACCCATGCTGGGATGGTGTGGCTGCTTTTGAGTCATCCATGCTCCTATAAGTAACCCAAAGTGGGACTCTTATAGAGTGGTTAGTCCATTGTTGGTGCCCTATCTGGGGTGAGCATTTATTTACATCATTCCAAGGAGTCACACAATTGTGTGATGACCAGCACAACATTCAGCCACCTACTTTTTGGGGACCACACCTTTCATTCACCATTGGGCCCCTTTCTTCTTGCCTGTGCTCATTCCCCCCACCCACACATACACACCTTTCTGACTAGCTCCCTCTTCTTCCTCAACTTGGATCCTCCACAGCCAGATGCAGAGTGTCTCAAACTTGTTTCTTGGGCCAGTGTGTCAACAGCCAGTCTCCCAGCAAAATGCCAATGTCTGTTCCCCGCCACAACCCTAGCTTCCGGTTACCCACTTCTTTGAGGCTGTAGAAAAGGCAGGCCTTCCCTAATACCCTGCTAGCAAATGTCAGTCTCATTTGTGTTTAAGTCCTGTCACTTACCCTTCTAGGCCCCGATTTATTTATTCACCAGCTAGGTGGGCATGATAATGTGCAAGGCATAAATTTGTGGTGTGTATGTGAAAGGCACTTCTGTACTATGGAAGTCCACATCAGGTTCTGTGGAGGTGTGGAGCTGTCGTCAGGCCCTTCGACTGTAAATCCCCTTCACAGGATTATGAGAAGACTAAATGGAAGGCAAAAATTCATACAATATTTGCTGCCCATTGGTTGACAAGAACGCAAACCCAGTCCCCACCCTTCTGGTCAATCCTTCCATCCCTCTCCCTCTTGGACTATCAGGAGGACCCAGGTGACCTCTCTTCCTCCCTCTACGCTAGGTCCTCACCCTTTGTCTCCTCTCTTTTATTCTCCTGCCAGTTTATGGGGCTGCAATTGCTTGGCTCACTGAAAACAGCTAAACTAATAAATAATAATAATTCTGAAAAAGAAGGAACCACTTTCCAAGCAGAGAATAGTCAAAGGCATCTGAGGCCACATTTGCAGGCAAACAGCTCAGCAGGGGGCATCTCCTCTCTGGAATCAGGGAAGTCTTTATAGATTTTAATCACATTTCTCAAAAATAAAAACAAGGCTTCCCCTATGAAAGACTCATCCCTAGTTTATAGTGAACAGAGCCAGCTGTGTTGAATAGCAGAGAAACAAAGTCTGCAGGGGCAATTGTAGCTCACGTGCAGGGGGCACGAGCCATAGCCAGATACCACATGCCGACATTGCGTGGTCCTCCCGTCATGGAGAACAAGAGTTCCCTAAGAGAGCCAGAGCTCACCATGGCAAATAACTGTGGGGGGTCAACAGCACCAGACCCCCATCTACTTAGCCTTCATTTTAAATTTCATCTTATAAGAGTGGAAAGAACATGTAGACTCAGTTGGTCTATGGACCAACTCACTTGAAATTCACATCCATAGGAAAGTTACTAAAGTCTCAGTCTCAATCGCCTCACCTGTAAAATGGAACAATGCTCTCCCTTCTGTTGTTAACCTCTGAGGCTGCTGCACACAATCCACAGCAGACAGGATGTACAGGGCCTCCACAAGGGTCTCTTTCTGAAGTGGGAAAGTTATACGGTGTGATGCTGTCTTCTTACTTAGTTGGGGGGGTGTACAAAGAATCTTATCAATAACTATAGGGACCAGACAGGACACTGGCTTTTCTACCTCATGACATTGGTGAGATCTCTGTGACTACCTTTTCTCTAGTGGGCCTTGGTCAGAGAGACGTACACTTGAGACTGGGACACGGCTGTGTCTGCCGCCAGGTGTGACAGGATTAATCAACCTTGCTGGAACTTTGAGCAACCTGAACAGCTCACCCCATCCCTTCAACCTGAACTTCCGCCTGAGGGTGGGGGTGGGGGCTGATGACAGCTCCAGTAGAATTCACAGCCATGTTTCCTTTAACCATAACTGAGGTGCAGGCAGACACTTTGTCAGAAATGATAGAGGCCAGTGATCCATGCTTACCCGGGGGTGCGGGGGTGGGGGTGGATAGGTAGAGAGTTGGGGTGTGAGGAAAGGAGGTGATATTGCCTGCTCCTTCATTCTTCATCAGGAGATTTCCAGAATAAAGCTCTCTCATTTCAGGGTGGAGGGAGTGCTCCCCAGAGGCATTTAGCAAGATCTGGAGAAATTGGTTTTCTCCATGGGCGGTGCTCCTGACATCTAGTTTATAAAAGCCAGGGGTACAGTTAAGCATCTCACAGAGCACAGGGCAGCTCACTGCAACAAGGAAAGATCTGGTTCAAAATGTCAATGGTGCTGTGGTGGGGAGTCCTGGCTAGATGGCAGGTCAGGAAGTCCAGAAATAATTCATAGCTACCATGACCACTAGCCTTTACTTCTCTTTCTTTAATGGCAATTGGTCTTGAAAGGGGGCTTCCTGGCCAACCACAGTGGCCACTCTGAGACTAGCAATAAGAGAGTGGTCATCACAAAGAGAAGGTCTCTTGAATACCGTTGTGAGCAATGGGTTTATGAGATTCATGCTGAAATAACATGCAGGCACATTCAATTCTATTTTGCCATTCAGTGCCGGACACTGCTAGGATTTGCTTTGACTAGACACCCCTTCACTTCCAAAGTCTCTCTTTTCTTTTCCAAGTTAGAAGTCTTCATGTATACAAATCAAGCACCACACTGATCAGTCATGGCGCCAGATCAAGAGTATATTAAGTTTGAGTGAGATCCATCATTTATGTACAAATCAATCTGTCAAGAGAAACGTGCTGAGTACCTTTTATGCCCAAGACTTGGGGCTGCAGCCTGGAATTCCAAGTAAGCTCCAAGACAGCATACAGATAGGAGCAGACATCTTCAGAATGGTAGCTGCATGGGTTGGGATTGAGTTAGGGTTAGGGTTAAGGTTAGGGAGTGTAGAGGAGACACACACACACACACACACACACACACACACACACAAGACTTGCCCTGTAATAGCCTCCCATGCTTGGCCTCTGCCCTTTCTCTAATTCCTACTCACAGTAGGAGACCTGGCATGGGACAGGATTCACAGCTGTACTGTGAATGAGACATTAATGCTGGGAGGGCCGCTGGATGGATTCCTCAACACTAATACATACTATATTCGGCAGGTCTAGGGGAAACAGAATGAATGAGATGGATGATGGGTGGCTGGGTAAATGGATGGGTGGATGGTTCAGAGAGGCTGAGAAGTCATAGTCTGCTATCTTCAAGGCAGAGACAAGTAGATTTGAACATGTGATTCAGCCCAAGTTTGGAGGCTCAGGCCAAGAACATTAATAATAATCTGAAGGCCTGACACCCAGAGTACAGATGTCCAGGACCAGAAGAGAAAAGACCCACTCAGAAACGTTGCCCTACCTCTCTCTACCATTTTGGCCCTCAACACATTGGAGAAGGTGATTTTTTTTCTCAGTCTACTGAGTCAAATACCAGTCTCTAGAAATATCCTCAGACATGCACAGAAATAGTACTTCCCCAAATATCTAGGGATCCCTTAGTCCAATCAAGTTGATAGATAACATTTACCATGCCCACACTGAAGTGAGGGATCAATCTGCACTGTCAATCAAGCTGCTGACATGTGTGTGTATGTGTGGGGGTGTTGTTATATGACTAGTGTAACATGGACTAGGATAATACTTGCCCCTAGGCCATCATTCCCCATGAAGCTGGCTCTCTTGTAGAGACCTCAGTGCATGGGGGGGGTCAGTGCATGAGGAGTGGGGGATGGGGGGGTGTTACACTCACCTGTACGTCCTTCTGAATCCTTGCCATAATTACTCAGATTGTCTAGATAGGGGAAGTTTAAGGATGCCAATCTTCCTGGGATGAAAGCAAGGATTCTTGTTCCCTCAAACACCCTACAGAAGTACAGACTCATCCCCTATCTATGTATGAAAAGGGTCTAGAGATGCTTACAATCCATAGAATGGGAGGAGGGGGTAAAAATGCCCATCACGCCAATTCAAAGATTGTATAAAACCGTCCCCTCCCAAGCCACTGTATAGTAAGTGGGTGTCTCTTACTTTTCTACTGCTGTAATAAGACATCATGACCAAGGCAACTTAGAAAAGAGTTCCAGAGAGTTAGGGTCCAGTGACTATCATGGCAGCAGACAGGCATGGCCCTGGAGCAGTAGCTAAGAGTTTACATCTTGATCAATAAGCACCAGAGAGAGCAAATGGAGTGGACTTTTGAAACCCTAAAGCCTGCCCCCAGTGACACACCTCCTCCAACAAGACCACTCCTCCTAATCCTTCCTAAACAGTTCCACTAGCTGGGGACCATGCATTCAAACATCTGAGTCTTAGGTATCATTCTCATTGAAATCACCACACTGGCTTTGATTCTAGACCCTGAAATTTGATGTGTGGTGTTAAACAAAGTACTAGTGGGAATAGGAACTAGAAACAGGTTTGAAAATTATCGGGTAAAAAGACACACACACACACATACACACACTCAAAAAAGAACAGGTGCCTTTTTTTTTTTTTTTTTTTTTTGACTAAAAACCAGAATGTCCCCAGGCCTGTGGGTAGCTTTGTCCTTGACATAGTCAGAGATGCCTGAAGTATTTAAGCCAAATTATTCCTGGTTCATCCCTGGCCAGAGAGTCTGGGGACACCAGAAAAGGGGTCTCTTCTGTTCTTACCTTTTTTCCCCTTAAATATCACCTCCTTTCCTGGAAACCATACTGAGGTCACACTGAAACTTCAAGGCAGCTGAACACTTGAAATGGAAGCTGGACCTGCCGTCCCATCCCCCATCCATCCAGTAGAACCTTCACAACTCAAGCCCTTGAATCCACACCCCTCCGAAGCACCTCCCCTGCTGTACGGGACCTCTGCCTCCTTTCTCCTCAGCTCTCTATAATAAAATAGTTCTTTCTGAATCTCACCCTCTGTGGTCTGTGAATTCCTATTTTCATATCTGAGGGACAAGGAAGGACCTGGATGACACCAGCTTGGGCTGGCTTTGATGGCCATTGAGTTTCTGGGGATCCTAGCTCCCCAAGCCAAGCTCTCTAAGTGCTAGGGAAGGCTCCATTGCCTTCAAAGATACCCCAATATTTTAGTATCATTACATCATCATACTCAACCCTGTTCCTAGCATGAGCTCACTTTCTTCACACATTTTCTACATGGAGAACGTTGATCCCAGGTCCTGATTCTCCACGATGGCCATAATCATTATCATTTCCAAACACTCAGCATTTAGCACGGTGTCTCAAAGCAGAGGGTTTGTTGATAGGATGAATAATTCATTAAAAATTATCCAAGGCAGAGAAACACAAGGGGAGAGAGATTGCTCACCCAAAGCTGATTCAGCTACCATAATTAATTCTGAAGATTCACTTTGTTGGCGTCTTTTCAGCAAGGATTCTCCCCTAGACTTAATTAGGAAAGCAAAGTCAACATCTTATCAGAGCACTTATCCTTTTTCATGCTCCTCTAAAAGAAATATAAAAAGGCTGGGCTGTGTTTTGTTTAGCACAGCAAAAATATTACCCTGGGTTTTTGCAAAACAAAGTACCCGTTAACTGTGCTGCCCACTTCTAAAAGCAAAGCAGAAGACAGACAACTTTAAAGATCCAAAAGACAGAGGGAGGGAGGAATCTGTGAAATGACAGAGAGGCTCAATGGAGCTAGTCTGTGATGGTGCATGCCTTTAATCCTGGATTTTAGGAGTCAGAGAAAGGTGTATCTATGTTGAGTTCCAGGCCAGTCAGACTATAGAGCAAGAAAGTATTCAGAGGTTAAGAGTATTGGTTACTTTCCTAGAATTTTGATTCCCTAGGAAACCCCTCACAACCATCTGTAACTCTAGTCAGTCTCAGAGGATCTGATGCCTTCTTCTGGCGTCTACCAGCCCTGAAGGCATACAGTGCATAGATACACACAGAAAATAGAAACTAAAGGAACCTTAAGAACAATCTCAAGTTTAGAGATCCTAAGGGCCTAGGCAGATAAAAATTACCCCAGGTTTCCAGCCTGGAGCCAATAGCTACTCTTCTAAGGGCTCTACCCCCAAGCACCTCCCTGGGAGGATCATGCCAGGGTTTTTCATCACTTCCTCCCTAACCAGGACCCAAAGGCAAACACAATAGTTCATTCTGGCACCTCAATGACCGGGCACCCGCACCAGAGCTCTGTGGCCACAGTCATAGCAGCAAGGAAGTCACAGCAAAAGCTTCTACTCTTCCAGAGGAAAGAAAAATCTTGGAAGAACAGTCAGATGTGTCTTCTAGCTGCAAAGAGTGGGAAAATCAATACTACCCTTTGGGATCAAATCAGTATTATAATGCTGTGTACTTTCACATTGCTGGTAAAATAACTCAGGGCTGGTGTCAAGGTAAAATGACCAGCACACCAAAATCCTGCTGGACGGGCTACAGCTGGGCAGCATGTCCAGTTCTATCCAACTCCAACCCACTGTCCTTTCATGAGCTGGGGCCCTGCTACTGAGTCCCAGTGACCTGGTACATGCATGATGCTTCACCAACATGTGCTTGGTTTTGTTCTTTTTCCGGAAAGATGGAGTTAGTGAAGACTGTTACCAGGGAATCCCTGGTTGAAAATCCTAAGTAGGCAAGAGGCAGCTCTTCAGAGTGTCCTGGGTCCTGAGATGCTGAAGGTTTGTGGGTTGAGATGATGGAGAGTTAGAGCTCTAATGCAAGAACTAGAGACTTGTAGCTCCTGGCCTCAAAAGCCAAGGACAGCAAGCTCTAGATACCCCAGGCTTCTTGCTCTGAGTTCTGACCGTCAGCAGCCTGGCACTGGCACTAGTGAAACATGAGCTGCTCAGAAGAGTACCAGCCATGACAGCAGCAGTCAATGCTGGAGGTGCTGAACCTCCGCAGTCTTCCAGTGTGTGTGTGTGTGTGGGGGGGTACCTCAGGCACCACCCTTTGCCTTCTCCTGTCTAGACTGGCCCTTCTGCCTTTTCTTTAGATCTTTTCTTGTTGTCCCCTTCTGTCCTGAGACACGGCTGCTGCTTTCCATGGTGTGCCCAGCATAGCCTTCTCTACATGATTACAAAGTCATAAGTGTACAAATAAATGGAGCCTCTTGTTTGGCCTTGGGTTGTTTGGCTTACTCAAAACCTGAGCTGTCCATCCTGGATGTATAGCCCGGAAGAGGATGCAGCCTTCAAATGAGGGATTGTGTTTACACCAGTCACTGGCCTCTTGCTGTTACTGAGGAAGCATTCCCAATCTATCTTGAGTAAGAAAATCTGCAAGTTTACCAAAGCCGGGCTTACCTGGGGCATGGCCTTCGGAAGGCTGTCTGCAGCAGCTGTGACTGAGGAAAGACCTCCTGGAGCTCAGGTGGAGGGTTTCAGCTGCAGTGGCTCCTGAAGCAGTGATGTTTTCAGTGTAGTCAGCATGGCCATTCCTTTCATGTGTTAGTTATTTTCCATTCCTGGGATAAAATCCCCAAGACCAAAGCAACTTACAAAGATAGAGTTTATTTGGGGTTTACAGCTCCTGAGGGGGAAGGGTCCATCGCCACCATGGTGGGGAACTGTGACAGTAGGCAGACATGATACCTGGAGCTGAAAGCTGAGAGCCGAGAACTCACCTCTCTGCAAACAGGAAGCAGTCAAGGCCCTGGGTACGGACTAGGGCTTCTGAAACGTCAATGCCTAGTGACACACTCCAAGCAGGCCACCTCCTAAGCCTCCCCCAACAGCTTTATTAAATGGAGATCAAATACTAACTGATTCTTGTTTAAACCATCACATCCAAGCTATGACTTGGCACAGGTACCATTCCACAGAGTTCTGTCCAAGGGTCTGGCCGTGTGGCTCTGGTGCCTTCTCCCAGGACTGCTGTCCATGCTCACAGTCCTACACATTGAGAACAACACAAGCAGGAGTATGGAGAATCAGTATCCTAGGAGCAGCTCTTCACTAACAGGGAGAGGAGATGCCCTTCCTACTGCCTACTTCCTTACTAGATTTTGCAGTAACTTGTTTCTTGACCATCTTAGCCAGCCCTGTCCTTGTGTGGGCCGACATCTTCCTCTCCTAAGAGGACAATAGCCATGACCAGTTTCCCTGTTCAGTACTTTCTGAAGAGAGAGCTCACTCAGTCTTATATAACCCACTCTGGGCTTGTGAATTATCCTAAGGGCAATGACTAGCCAGATTCACAATTTAAAAGATCTCTCTGAAATGTCAGGAGTGATAAAGACAGGAAGAGAATTTAGATGAAACAAACCAGCCTAATTTAGACCAATTTTAGGCTACTATAACATTGCAAAGATAGAGCTGGCAAAAAATTCCAAGCAGCAGTGGATTTGGTCAGAGAAGTTTTGAGTTCACTTCTCTCTCTCTCTCTCTCTCTCTCCTTCCCTGGGATTCCTGCAGAGCACTGGTAAAGCATCTCCAAGATTCCAGTGGGAGGGAGCAAGTTTCCTGAGCTTGACACTCCAAGCACTTTCAGCATCAGGGGACTCACGAATCCACTGTGAGCTGGCATCTAGTCCTTAAACAAAAATGCTGTTTCATCTCCAGACAGAGCACAAAGTAACCGAGGGGAATTAAATTAATAACGGACAAAGACCTGCTCCCTCCTTTCCGTGAATCACTCAGAGGCACCCATGCCCTCAGCTTTTGTGCTGATTAACAGCAGCACTCACCTGGGGACCGGAAGCCTGATGTCTGTTTGTATAATTATCCTTGTCATCCACCAGCATCCGGAGTGGAGGAGGTCCAGAGATGGCTTGTCTATGGCTAAGCCTAAATTATAATACAATGATTGTTCATGGAGTATAAAAACACATCTGTGGCTTCTTTTTAATCTAGCATTTTTATGGCAACCATCGTGTTTTGTTTTTACAACTCTCTGAAGGTAAAACCATTTTTTTTTCAGTCTCCAGATGAAGAAACTGGGGATTGGAAAATGAAGTGGTTCCACAAGAATCGTGCAATGACTGCTTTTCCACACAGCCTGACGTCATATTGAAATTCTTCTCTAGTCTCCTTGAAAAAAATAATACTGAACAAGTTGGAAATACTTCCATGAACCAAAAGAAGGAGCAGCCATCATTGGCCTGTCTGTCCTTTCTTTCTTCCTTTATCCCTCTTTTTCTCTCTTCCTTCCTTCCTTCTTTTCTTTCTATTGTGCTCTCGCTGCGGGTACACCTGCAGGCCAGAAGAGGGCATCAGATCCCATTACAGCCAGTTGTGAGCCACCATGTGATTGCTGGGAGTTGAACTCAGGTGCTCTGGAAGAACAGCCAATGCTCTTAACCGCTGAGCCATCTCTCCAGCCCCAAGCCTGTGTTTACAAAGCTCATTTCTTGTCTAGGCCTCTTCTCTTTCATGTATACCTTTTCTGGTTGTCAAGGATGCTCACTCTGGACCTCTCCAGGTCCCATGACCTCTCTCACCTCCAGTCTTGTAAGCACATGACCATCCTCCTTCCTACTGGCAGCACCCCATATGCCTTTTAATAATGCTTACTAACAATAAGTGTCTTTGAACTGAATGACAATAGACAGACAGCAAAGGGCCGTGCTGTGAGCACACTCGCTGTGAGTTCCCCACAAACACTACAGTTGGCACGTGTGAACAAAGCTACTGTGAATATCTCTGTACATATATTTACATACACGCACACCACACAAATAGAATCTCCCTCAAACTCAGGAGCTCAAACTACAAATGCTAATACCCTCCCCAGTCTTTCAGGGCCAGGCATCTGCTTCTCACCACAGTGGTTTCATTCATCTGTAACTGGGGGATTTGCTTCCCACTCAAATGTGGGCTCGGATTCATCTCCATTTCACTTGCTTTCCTCCCACACATCTATGTAAACATCATTCATTCCTTTCCTTCTGCTCAAAGAAACAGACTAATGCAAGAATTTAGGAGAAATTCTTTGGAACAGCCTTTGCCTAACAAAACGATATGAGCCTAATTTCAAATGCACTATGTTCCTCAAGCTGCAGTCACTGTCTCCGGCCCTTGCTTTCTATCACTGGGATTGATTCTGAGCTCTCCCTCACCTACATTACCATGGAGATTTGGTTAGCTGTGTAGGGTACCACGCTGAGTGACTAGGTCACATTTTAGTTAAGCATTGCTTCAAGAGATTCCTATAGAGTTTTGAAGAAGAACCTTGGATCTTAAGAGATAAACAGGGTTGGTTCTAGTGAAACCATTCGTAGTCTCAGCTACTGGGGACACTGAGGCAGCAGGATCAAAGTCAAGGTCTGCCTTGGTTAGAGAGAAAGTTCAAGGACAGTCTGGACAACTTGTCAAAACCTATCATAAAAGAAATGGTTTGAAAAAAAAGAAAAAAAGAGCTTGTGAGAAACAGGGATAAAGTTCTGTAATGAGAGTTAAAAGGTCTAAGGCTCAGATCTCAGTATGTATTTTTTAAAAGAAGAAGAAGAAGAAGAAGAAGAAGAAGAAGAAAATAAACTGTGGTGGCCCATCCCTTTAATGTCAGCACTCAGCAGAGACGGGGGGATCTCTGAGTTTGAGGTCAGCCTAGTCTACAGAGCGAGTTCCAGGACAGCCAGAGCTACATAGAGAGACCCTGTCTAAAAAAAAAAAAAAAAAAAAACAGAGTGGGGCTGAGTGTTAAAAGCACTTGTTCTTCCAAAGGACCCAGATTTGGTACCTAGACCTACACAGGTGATCCAATGCCATCTTCTCACCTCCAAGGGCCCCCGCATGCCCACACACATACATTCAAGCAAAACACTCCATACATATAAAGAAACCTAAAATAAACAAAAAAATCTTTAAACTTGAGTATAATTTTTCCTATTTGGGTTGAAATCCCTCTCCCACATGGTAATATCAACAGATAGGCACCAGCACTGACAGAGCACACCATGTCCGACATGAAACACCTTCAGAGCTTGGGCTTCCTCCATCTGACAGGAGGGAGCTGGTGCCAGGGGATTCTATCCATTTGTACTTACTTCTAACAACGCTGCATTCCTTGACACACGCTTATCGGGCGAGCATATCTCCTCTTTCGTGCTTTTCCCATTCAGTCTTCACCAACACTCCCCTTTCCTGAATGATTCACCCAAGTTCATGTCCTGTTGCCTGTGTTCATGTAGACACAGAATATTGCCCATATTTTCTAACATATGAACTATGTTAGAAACAGGCCTTGCTCATTTTACTTTTTATTTATTTTTTTTTAAACTTTATTATTTATTTACTTATTTGCCTTGGTGTTTGCCTGGAACTGGAACTACAGACAGTTGTTAGCTGCCATGTGGGTGCTGGGAATCGAACCCGGGTCCTCTGGAAGAGCAGACGGTGCCCTTAACCGCTGAGCCATCTCTCCAGCCCCCATTTTACTTTTTAAAAACACTTTTCATCTTAGCATCTCTTCCATTACAGTTCACAGATCTTAGGTCTCAATTTTTAAAAATGTGCTTCTTCTCCATGGCCATAGAAATAGTTTTACATTTTGCTCCCAGTGGGTTTAAGACTGTGTTCTTGTCTTGCTTGTCCCCATGAGTGAATTGTGGAGATAAAAATATAATTCTTGAAATAAAAACTTTGCTAGGTGTGATAAGTCTAGCAACTAGTGATGGAGAGTTAATTGCTAACTGAAAACTCCTGGGATGAAGTAGCTAGGAGACAGAAATGGACAAAAGCTAAGATACGGAGAAGAGCCTCAGGGTATCAATGCTCTTCTGATAAGACGCTCAAAGGAGGAAAGTAAAGAAACGAGAGAAAGAAGATATTGGAAATAATAGCTAAGAACCTTTTGGATCAAAAGAAAAACCATCTTGGGTCTCAGGCTAGAACAGGAGTGTGGCTACTCCCCAGCAAGAACCTCCCTCACACGGGTTTATCAGGGGCTGGGGAGGAGTCACCCCCATCCTCAGGTACCGGAAGGAGCTGGACATGGAACCTTCACCATGCCCTCCCAAAGAATGAGGGTCTGTGGCAAGGAGGAAGGGGCAGTGAGTGCTGGGTGGGCAACCTGAAACACCTGTGTCCTTCGAATAGCAACTGATTCAACAGATGCGGACAATGCAACACAAATTCAGAGGATGGAGGGAGCAAGAAAAAAGGGAGGGTGGGAACCCAGAAAGGATTCAAGTGTTCTTTAGTCTAATTGTGTGTCAGCTCAACTTAGGTCTGGCATTGTGCTTACTGGTTAAACTTTAGAAGGGTTCCTTATATTCATTTTTTTTTTTTATATTATAAAACTTTATTTATTTATTTATTTGCCTTGGTGTTTGCCTGGAACTGGAACTACAGACAGTTGTTAGCTGCCATGTGGGTGCTGGGAATTGAACCCGGGTCCTCTGGAAGAGCAGACGGTGCTCTTAACCGCTGAGCCATCTCTCCAGCCCCCCCTTATATTCATTTTTATGTTTATTTATTCATTCATTTTTGAGATAAGGGCTCATTGTATGTCTCGAGGCTTGACTGGAACTTGCAGTTCTCTTGTCTCATCCTCTCTGGGTACCAGGACCGCAGGCCTGGGCCATGGAGCCCCAGAAGTATTCTTCCTACAGACAGATGATCCCAGCACTGACTCTCTATGTAATGGACCCCAGCAAACAGCCAAGGTCAATGAGACAAAAAAAAAAAAAAAAAAAAAAACAGAGATAGATACTTAGAGTGACAGACAGACAGACAGACAGACAGACTTGTAAGGACAGGGGAAAAAATTGTTACGGATAAAATAACCATTAAAATCAATACAAGAGTCTAATAGAGAAGCTAAGTATAGGAACACAACCAAAATTTAGTATCAGTCCAACATGCCAGAAACTAGCATTAAAAATACAAGCATACGCAGGGTGATGATGGTGCATGCCTTTAATCTGAGCACTTGGACGGCAGATTTTTGTAAGTTCAAGATCAGCCTGGTCTACAGAGTGAGCTCCAGGACAGACAGGGCTGCACAGAAAAACCCTGTCTCAAAAAACTAAAAACAAAAAAACAAAAAACAAAAACAAACAAACAAACAAAAAACCCACCAAAAAACCCAAACAAAATGACTAAGCAGAAGACCTGAATTGGAATCCCCAGCACTCATGTAAAAAGCCAGGCATGGCTGGCTGCCCATGCACATTAGCCCAGCACATTAAGAGGTAGACACAGAAGGACCCTGAGCAATTGCTGGCCAGCTGGCTTCACCCAAATGGCGAGCTACCGGTTTGTTTAAGGCAAAGCAGACAGGAGACCAAATAGAAGGCACAAGATATCCTTCTCTGGTCTCTGAATGCACACACATAGGTATACGAACCTTTACACTAATGTGTGTGCATTACACATTACTAATGCATTGCACATTACTAATGCACACGCATTAGTGTAAAGGTGTGTATACCTATGTGTGTGCATACAACACACACACACCATTCACAAAACTATAAGATAACAGAACGATGCCAAACAAAAATACAACAACACTTTCAGGAAGGTATTATAAAATTCCACTAAAGACTAGTTTCTGCGTGGTATATACATTCAGTAAGATGTTAGTAAACTCCTCCAAATACTAAGAATAAATGTAAATATGCAAATGTCCATAGGCAGTTAAAATAATTTTGAAAAAATAAAAAGGGTCAGGTTTCCCTGGTATTTCAAATTTATGAATCATTTCAGAAGTCTTGTTTTATCATAGAAACAGAATAGAACAGGCAGAGCTCAGAAGGGGACTCACAGAAGCTTGATGTTTAACAATGGTGGCGGAAGAATTCGGAACCAGAAAAGACTGAAATAATGAAAAGACTGAAGAAAGTATGACCCAAACAGGTTGCTCCCTGATGTACACAGTATAATATATTCAAATACTCAGATATAAAAATAAGTTTCACACCATATGATTGACAGAATTCCATATAACATAATATTGAAATCACAAGGCTAGCTCAAGAAATATCTGCCCTTGCAGAAGACCTTGACCCATGTGGTGGCTCACAAACATCTGTAACTCCAGTTCTAGGGGCTTTGTCATCCTTCTGTGGCCTCTGTGGGCACCAGGCACACACTTGGTTCATAGACATACATGAAGGCCATATACCCATACTCTATAATAATAATAACTATAATTATTATTATCTTGAAAATAGTTTTTAAAAATAGACACTTAAGGCCCAGCTCAATTCTACTTTAGAATTAAGTAGTCTTAATTCTAACTCTAACTCACATTACAGTTTGCATTTTAAAAAGATTCCTCTGTGCACTGTAGGATGATCCCTCACAAAAGCTTCCAGAAAACTCTTGAAATTCAAACAGCTTAGTAGGCAAAATGTAGTGCTTGCTTCTACTCATCACAGCCTGTCCAATAATCTAGAGACATAATTCCAACCTCTGTGATAAAATAGCTAGACCTTCAAACCACCTATCAATGGTTTTCATTATCTCACCCCACTCTGGGCACAAACATGGATCCTGGTCACACCTACACACCAGGGCTTCTGTGTTTTATATACTCCAGATCTCAGACCTTTATCATTCTAATACGGCAGGTTCTGGTTCCCTGCCCAAAAAAGATGAAAGCTGCCCTTCTAAAAGTAGGGCAAAGGGAAAGGAGCAAAATATGGAGCTAAAGTGGGATCTACATGAGCTGTGACTGCTGAAAGAATAGCTTGGACATTTTCATGGTTATTTAGTTTTATAAATCTATTCATACCTCAAAACTGTGGCTCAGATTCTAGAGGAGTGCTCATCTCTGCTGAATCGCCTCAAATGTCCTTTAAAAAGAAAAACAGACTGACTGACAGATTCTATTCAAGCCTCAGTCTCCCTGATTCTGATTTGATTGGTCTGGTGCAATAATTTTCAACCGCTTTGGGTCAGTTTGTAACAATGAAAGATACATCCTGCATACCCGATATTTATGTTGCAATTCATAACAGTAGCAAAATTACAGCTATAAAGTAGCAAAGAAAATAATGTTATGGCTGAGGTTCACCACAATATGAGGAGCTGTATTAAAAGGTTGCAGCATTCAGAATGTTGAGAATCACTGAATAAGTTCTAGAATCTTGTATGTGATTCTTAGTAGTTTAGGTTCAGTGCAGGGCTCAGAGGTCTGGACATTTGAGTAGCTTCTACTTAGGCCCTTTACAGCCTGAGGCATTGCTGGTTATGGTTGGTTACAAAGTGACCTTGATTACCAGAATTTTTCTCTAAGAAGAAACACCTTATATGTAAGAAGCAAATTTGACCAAAAACTAAATGTTACAATTACCTGTGCCTAACTCCTGTGTCACAGGGACATGCGGAGAGCTTGGAGCTAGGGGCAGACACTTGCTCTCTCCTCCATAATCTCAAGACCTACTACCCCACCCAACACATCCAGACCTCCATGGAATCACCAGGAATTCTTGTTCCAATGCAATTTCACCCCAGAGGCCTGGGTGGGCTTCCAATCCACATTTTTTACAAGCTGCAGGTGATGCTACTGTAGTTAGCCCTAAGAACCACACTTGTAGTCCCGGATTCTAGAACAGGTCCTCTTTTTGGCCACTACTAAAACTTGGAATCCAGACAAAGAGGATGGCCTGAGGAAGCACAGAAACTTCTGGATCAAAACTATAGGCTTTCCAGAGCTGATATCAGGGGCTTGTGTCTCTCAACCTCTGTGACCCTCTTATTGGAGGATCATGACAACTGTGTTAGTCACTTAGAAATCAGCTTGCTCTACTACCAATTACAGAATTGGAGCACTGAGGCCAAGCTGGCCGAGTTCACAAGTGATAGTCATTAAGTGGAAATGAGATCTGAGGCAGGACACAAAGGCATCATCAGTTCAGTGGCCTTCAGGATGGCTGCTTTGAGAAATACTTGTGCTTATCCAGTGGGATCTCCCAGACTGAGGAAAGAGAAATTCAAAACGGACCAGAAACTCTAAAGCTCAGTAAACAGGCCGGGAGCATTAAGAGAATGAAGATAACCCACCTGGAGGCTTCCTTGTCACACAATAGCTACTGTCCGTCCCCCCCCACACACACACCCCTTGGGGAATTTACATGAAAATAGCATCAAAGCCACCATTTGCCCCACCCTATCCCTGTTTCAATTTTCTTGTCCTGGAGTCCTTCTGAAACACCAAGCAAGAATGGAGTCTAACCTTGCTCAATATTAAAAAGCCCTTATGTAAACTTACAAACATATTTCCAGAATGAGGAGAAAGGGAAGCATATTGCTACTGTCACCTCACAAATAGATACTGTTTTCCGGACACCTCACAGGGAAGCGGAGTATGGAGGAATGGAAGCACAAATTCAATAACATTCTGGCTCCCGGGGCCATGCATGTACCTGGAACCAGCCACCCTGGCTCCTGGGGGACTCCACTCCCTGGCCACAAAAGCTGTGCCAGCAGCAATGTTTAACTGGACTTGTGGACCAATGAGACCACTCAGTGGGTAAAGGTGTTTGTCACCCAGCCTGACAACCTGAGTCCAATCCCAAGGACCTACGTGGTAGAAGGGGACAATGTCCTTCTCTGACCCCCCCACATGTCCTACATGGCATGTGCCCTCCAAAAACAACACAAAAATAAGTTAAAATAAATAAATAAATACATCAGGTTCATTATCTGCATTTACCCAGAACTTCCCCACCAAGCTTAATGCAAAAAATCTTCATCTTCCTAAGCAGATATCTAAGACTAGGAACAAAGGGCCATTGACAGGAAAATCAGTCTGAAAGCCACTAATCTGAATACAAAAAAAAAAAAAATGTCAACACCACTAAGAGCCGCATTGGTCTTCTGGGCAGTGTCTTTTCTTTTCCTGGGTAATCTGAATGCAGCTCTGGCTGACCTCAGGCCATGTTGGCTTATCTCGGGAATTTGACCAGATGTCCACACTTGATCACTTATTGACCTTCCAAAGACCCCAAATGGCTTCCTCGGTGCATCCTCAGAGAGGGGTAAAAGAGTTAGATGAGGCTCAGAACGACAAACTGAAGTTTGAGTTAACAGGCCTGGAATTTGTTTTCCGTGGTTTTCATTAATTTCTTAATTGCCTTAATGGTACGTGTTACTGTAAAATAAAGGGAAGTCTTTTTTCCTTATTTGTTTACAATGAGACCGTTTTGCTTGAGCAACTCAGAGACTTTCCAAATCCATTACTCTTGGGGTAGGAAGGGTTTCTTCTTAAGCATGGGTCTGGAATGGTGCCGTTCACTAAGTTGGAGCACAAAGACAGAAACCCATGTTTTCAAAAATATGTTTCGCAAGACCTATTAGAAGACCACAGCCTCATCAGAGCATTGGAAAAAGTCATGGGGGGGCGGGGGGGGCGAGACACGAATTGAACTTTGCAAAAGAAACTGCCTCTGACAGGCTGAAAGTGACAGAGAGAACCCGGGAGGGTCCAGAGGTGGGTCAGGCTCTCTGATCCCAGAAGTAAAAAGGGACCTCGCCCTGGATGGTCTGCCATTGGGGTGTGGCTTGTGTAACCCCACACACAATAGTTGCCTTGGACCTTGGGATTCCACCATAAAGGAAGCGGAGGGCAGTGTCTGCCAAGACAGGACCTGGGTACCTTTACCGTGTGTATCCGGAAGAGGGCAAGACCAACTGGGGCCTTGAAAGAAGCTCTAGGTCTGATGAGAAAGACCTAGGACCCTGCCAGTGTTCCAGAAGTCTACATGATTGCCCTGCCAACCATCCTTCAGGTTCGCCCCACCCACTCCGCCCGCCCTGCCCCGCCTCCCTCCAGGGGTACAGGCACACACCTGGAGGTAATAAATAGCCTGGGTTTTCGCTGCCCACCACCAGGGAGTAGTTTGTTTTATCAGAGACTGCCTTTTGGTTTTTTGTTTGTTTGTTTGTTTGTTTGTCTGTTTGTTTTTTTGCTTCTTGCTTCAACCGGATGTCATGGCTGAAGAACAGGGGCAAAGACTAGAGACACCCGAAGCCCCCGAGCGCCTGTGGCTCTGGGAGAAGCATGTGTACTTGGATGAGCATAGACGAAGCTGGCTGCCCATAGTCCTCAAGGTACCAACCGCCTTGGAGTCAGCCGATGGGGCAGCAAGGGTGTGCCCTGCCTGGGCCTGGGAGTCCTGGTAGCTGGAGACCCAGGGGACAGAGGGTCCCCTGGGCCCGAAACAGGAGGGCTAGGCAAGCCACAGGTGAAAGTACTTTGGACTGGGCCTGGTAAGCCTGGAGGAGAGTGGGAACACCCTGAGGACAAGGCCCTCTCTCCTCTGGCCTGGGGTGTGTGACTTATCATTTTGGTGAAACAGGGCGTTCCTAAACCACAAAATTGGAATATCTTTATAGCTAGTAGTATCCACGTTAGTAATAATATTTAACTTTGTTTCGCTTGTGGAAGCCTCTGAGTGGGTCTTAATGAATGTTGGGGTTTTCAAAAGAAATCTCTCTTGGAAGTACTTTCCGGCAGAAATTATTGAAGTACCTCCGACTTGTAAAACCAATGAAAGCTATAAAAGCAAAATTAAAACTGTGGAGATATCGTGTGATACACTAGCAAGCAGTTAGGGTCTGTCACCATTCCAGAAAGTTGGAACTTGTGAACCTCACAGCTATAAGGTACCGCTAACAGATGGCGCAACCACAATCCGGCCTCTTAAATTTATAGTCTTGCTACTGTTTTAGGAATATTAAGTTTACATGTATCTAAGATTAAATATTTTAAGTCAGATGTGTAAAGACAATGTAGGTGGATGTTTCTTTTTATTACAAAGTTGTACAAAATTTTTATAACGACATTTTGGGGGGGGAGTTTCAAGATGGGGTTTCTCTGTGTAGCCCTGGATGTCCAGGAATATAACTCTGTAGACCAGTCTGGCCTCAAACTCAGAGATCCACTTGCCTCTGCCTCTTGGGTTCTGTGATTAAAGGCGTGTGCCATCACCGCCTGGTTGTGTTTCTTTTTTATTTTTTTTAAATATTTATTTATTATGTATACAGTGTACAGAAGAGGGCACCAGATGTCATCATAGATGGTTGTGAGCCACCATGTGGTTGCTGGGAAATGATCTCAGGACCTCTGGAAGAACGGTCAGTGCTCTTAACCTCTGAGCCATCTCTCCAGCCTCTGTGTTTCTTTTTAATATCTGGTTAGCAACTATCCTTTCACCCAAACCATGAACCAGAGAGCATCTCAGAATTGTGGTAGTTGTCTGAACAGGAGCCTAGTAACAAACTGCAACCCAGGATTTACATCTCACGACTGAAAGAGCCAAGGTTATATAATATTGTATATATGTGTGTGTGTGTGCATATATATTATGTATAAACAAATGCATATATATTCACTTAAAGTAATAAGAAAAAAGAGGAAAGCAATCTATAAATAGTGGTTAGACTATTGGCTAGGGACTGCTTACATACCTGGCATTGTGATCTGAGTTACCAATTCTAGTTTATCTCATTGGCAGAACATTTCACAAAACTATTTTCACTTTGGAAAAACATGTGTGAGTGCTTAGTGTATACACCAAGCACAGGTCTGCTCTGAGGGTTTGCAGTGAATATGGTAGAATCCCTATTATTAGGAGGCAGGTACAATGGGAGTTGGGTGGCAGTGAGTTGTTCTGTCATGAGTTGTGAACTCAGTTTGCATTTATATGGCATATTTTTGAGTCATTTTGTTTGGCATTTCAAATTGCCTTTTCTTTCCTTCTCCCCAACCTGAGTAGTTCTGAGGAGCAAACCCAGGGCTCCATATGTTATTAGGAGAACTGTTCTGCAGAGCCATTTGATCAATGCTTTCAATTTTGAAACTTGGTCTTAGGAACTTAGGTTGACCTTGAGTTCCCTTTGTAGCCCAGGTAGGCCTTGAACTTTTGATCCTCCTGCCTCAGCTTACTGAGAAGTACATTGCAGACCTATGCCACTTGGCCCTACTAGGTCCTATCTTTATAGAATTTGATTGTGCAGGGTTTGGGGAAGGTTGTGTTTTTAGGTGATGGATTTTTGTTTATTTGTTTGTTTTGGGATTTTTGGTTTTTTGTTTTGTTTTGTTCCAAATTGGTGAATAAAACTTTCAGGAGCTGGTGAGATGGCTGAGAAGACAAAGCTGCTTGCCACCCAACCTGATGACCTGATGTGAGTCCCAGGACCACACAATGGAAAAGAATTGGCTCCTGCAACATGTGGCACATTTGTGTTTGTGTGGCTCATGCCTTTAATGTCAGTACTTGGGAGGCAGTGGCAGGTAGGCCTCTGTAAACTTGAGGCACAGTTATACAAACTGCAGAGGAACAGCTTTCTGTTTTGAGGTCATCCTCTTTGCTACATGTTCACGACCCTCCTCAACACATCCCTGGGACCAAGCTGGAGAGTTCATGGCAATGGGGTTGGCAGGAAAAAGTACACCTGGAGGGTGGCTAGACCCTGTCGGAGTCCCTAAGATTGTGTGCAGCCTGTGGAACTGGAACTAGGGGCAGTAACTATGCTCAGTGTACTGGGTCAGCCCCTGGCTGCCAAGTGACAGGACAGACGCTGGATGTTGTGCCTAGGGAAGCCTTGGCAGTGGTAAGCAAGAGACGAAGTTGTGTTCTGTTCTTCCTCTGTAGAGTAATGCAAAACTTCAGGTGATTTTGCGCCAAGAAGACGTCCCCTTGGGGACTGCTATGGTCCCCAGACATCTGGAGGCATATGAGCTGCCTTTAATGTGGCAATTATACCCAGGAAAAAAGTACCGAAGTCATGACTCCGTGATGTGGCAGATAGTCTATCACATCAAGGTAAGCACAGCTTACCCCAGTGACTAAGTGGGTGGGGTAATCTCAAGTGGTCCTGCTCTCACTGAGGCTGGCCTGGACTAGCTCTTTATCCCTCCATCCTAACACCAGAAACTAAGCTAATGAAAGAGAAATTAACTGCAAATTCATTTTTTTTAAAGTGGGTTAGAGATAGAAAAGGCCATCTGTCTTCTGAGATCTCAGCCAAACTCCTTGGCACAAAGTGCCCTCTGTGGTACTCACTAAGACCAGTGGAGAGGGCTAGCCCTCACCCCCTACTCAGGTCCCTCTGCTGCCCCAGGTTAAAGGAAGCTGAATCAGAATCCAAGGGGAATTCTCGGAGCTGGGTCTGATCACTGTCTCTCTCCTTTCCCACTCTCAGTTCAAAGGCATGGAGGACATGTTACTTGAACAGATGGAGTCCCAAGAATATCAGCCATGACATGGTGAGCAATTAGGCTCCATCAGGAAGAAGGAGTGCCCTTTTCTGTGAAAGCCATGCCAGCTCTTCACCAGAAGCTGCCCTCAGAGAGTGCCCAGAGTGGGACAGCCTTCCTGGAAGCACCCTTATCTCTTCTTTTACCTTAGGACCTCTAGTTACAACCACATTCACGGGGCCCCACAGGTCACCATTGTTCATGACCAGTTATCTATCAAAAGATGGCAGCTGGGCCATCCAACTAGAGAGCCATAGACAGACATTATGCTGAAGTACTATGTGATCTGTACAGAGGCACATTTCTCCACCTTTTCTTACCCACTTGTCAGTGTGAGGCTCGGCTGTCCCTGCCCTGGGTCTCTGAGCTTGCCTTCTTGTGTTTCCCCAGGGCCTGCAGCTCCTGTCTCCTGTGCCTACCCCAGGCCCACCAGAAAGATGTATTCACTTTGCTTATCACCTTCTGTCTCCTCCACACTGGGGTCCAGGAAGAAACGCTGATCACAGGATGCCCCTCCCCGTGTTTCTGTAGTCTGCTCAGCTATCTCAATTGGTCCTCAGCTCTACTGCCTCCCCTGGCAAGTGGCACCAGAGAAGAGCCTGGTTCTTACCGTCTCCTCCCTCTGGTGCCCAGTGGTAACTGTGCCTCTGAGCTTCTCAGCTGACTAAATTTGCAGCCTTTCCCTTTTGTTCCTGGTGCAAGCAGTGTATGGCCTTTGAATTCACCTACTCCATCATTGGTCCCCCAGCTCTATGTGTACCGAGATAGACAAAGCCTACTCACTTAATTCTGGCCATCTCTCCAGGTGCTGTACCTGTACCCACTTGACCTATGAACCCCCACCTACCCAACAAACTTAGGCTTGGTCACAAAGCAGTATAAGGCCTGAGAGCTTCATGCCCTTACCTCCTCAAAACCCAGAAGCTGGCAGGCAGGGATTTGCAAGCCTATGGTTCCCACTATAGCAGGAGGGCAGGCAATGAAGCTGGTTCAGATGAGCCCTCAGACTGTGCATTTGAGGGCTCCATCCCTTCACAGATACCCATAAACCTGAGTTTATTTTAACCTAACCCTAACCTGAGTTTATATGTTTATTTAATGTAAATACTGTATGTTTCTGATTAAATTATCTAACTTGTGCCAAATCTGCTTTCATCCTTGTTCTAGATGCTAGTAGATAAGGGGGAAACTGGGTCACCCAGTAAGAATGCTGCAGGGGAATGTGCAGGGATTTCATGTGCATCTGCTTTGGAGATAAGGCTGGACTTTGCAAGTTTATATAGTTTAGTTTGCAAACCCCAGTGCTCCTGGAGTTGTGATTTTGCTCTTGAAGATATCATTTGAGAACCATTACAAGCAACAACTATGAAACATCCTTGATGGTCAGTCCAGGTTGCCCAGCCCCCTTTGCCATTATGGGTCATACCTTCTGCCCAACCTCTTAATGCCTTGCTGTCGCCTGGAAGGAACCGGGTGTGCCATTCTGCATGTGTTCTCAATCCCAGGAGGGCTCCTCCTCATGTCAAACTGCCATCACTCCAGCCCAACCACAAACCCTCCCCACATCCATGCCCTGCAGTCACAGCCGAGCCTACCTTGTCCCCTGTTCCCTGCTGGTTTACATGACCTACTGGTCCTCATCCCTTGTCAATAGGGCCTAAGAATACAAGGGACATCTTACATAGATGACTTTCATCCTCAGGGATATCCTGAAGATGCAGTCGGGTAAAGAAAGTGACATGCTCTGAGCATCTGACAAGAGAACTGTATAAGAAATCCACCTCCTCCCATGAAGTCTCTCATCCCTCTTACCTACAATAGATGGATTAAAAGCAGGAGCACCTGTGGCCATTAATTTGATTGTCAACTTGATAGGATTTAAATCATATAATAGATAAACTGTATTAGGATTCTTAAAGAAATAATAGAACTGATGGAATGAACACATAAATGTATATAAATAGATGTAGGCTTTATTAGGTGACCTACAGGCTGCAGTTTGGGTGATGAAGCAGGAGAAGACAGCCATTTGCAGGATTCCTTTGTTTGGCACACATCTGCCTGCCATGAACTGTACTGGGTCTGTGGCAATAGCAGCCAGCAAAACGGGCTATGAATACACGAGCTCTGCTCTGAAAGATAGGTTTAGAAATCCAAAACCCGGCGGTGGGGTCCGCCCGCTGCCGCCGCGCGCGTTGGGACCCAGGGACCCAGTGCAGTGAGCCATGCTTCCTGGGAAACGGTGCGCGGCTGGAAAGGGGGCCGCCCTCTCAACCGTCACGCTGAACCCACATTCGTGTGGAGCCTGGTGCTGAACCATTTTGTAGCTGATCTGCTTCTGGGTCGGGGTTTTATATGTAGCAGAGCAGCTCCCTCGCTGCAATCTATTGAAAGTCAGCTCTCCAGGCAAGGCCCTGCCTGCCTGCCTGGCTGGACTCCTGGGAACATAACATAACCAAGAACAGGCTGCACTCCTACTAAGGGTTAAAGACAGAACTGGCTGCCTCTGAGATTGTACACCAGCCGTTTTCCCTTCTTCCCATGGCACTTGAATTGCATCCGTATACAAAAGAAACCTCATTGCCCAAACATAAGAAGGTCCCACCCTCAGGGAGCACTCTAATTACAACCCCCCTCCCCAACCCATTTGCCCTCTTCCACTGTGAATACACAATAAAATAAACCAAAAAAA